>CAJQZJ010034282.1:680033-726432 GCA_907164525.1 Lophiomys imhausi | reverse complement strand
CTCAGAGACCTGAGAGGGATAAATATATCTGCTTATATAGGAAGTGCAGGGCCTGCAGCTTCCAAAACTAAGAAATGACATACCAGTGACTGCCTGGACAGTTCCCATTTTCTCTCCATACATTCCTGCATCAGTCTTCAGCCTTTGGGTCCTGTTTCTCTGACAGACATTTGTTGTAGAGCAGGGATTATGAAGGACTTACCTACCCTGTCTTGGCAGAGCTAGGCTGTCGACTTCCCTGCTACCAAGTTTTGTCCTTTTTGGACAGCAGTCTGTCTGCAGTTGGAGCAAGGGTTTTTTTCATGCCAAGAGATAGGCTTGCCACTAATTCAACCATCTCACACTGGAGATTCTTCGATGCTTATCTTCTACTTGGAGTAGAATAGGGGGTGCTTGGTCTTATGTATTCTGGAGTTACGGAGCGGGGTGGTGAGGGTGCATACAGTTTCCATTTTCTCTCCATACATTACAGTATCAATCTTCAGCCATTTGGCCCCATTTCTCTGACAGACATTGATTGTACAGCAGGAATTATGAAGGACTTACCTACCCTGTCTTGGCAGAGCTAGGCTGTTGACTTATCTGCTTCCAAGTTTTGTCCTTTTTGGACAGAAGTCTGTCTACAGTTGAAGCAAGGGTTTTTTTTTTTTTTTTTTTTACCAAGAGAAAGGCTTACCACCAATTCAATCATATCCCACTGGAGATTGTAGCTTCCCTATAATTTGAAATTGTATCCAAAGGAAATAGGTTTAAAAAAAATGCCGCATATGCTACATTTGAGTACAAGAAGCTGAAAGCTTAACTAAACAGGATCAGAACTGCATGTCCTTATGACAGGAAGTCCATTGTGGTCCAATGTGGTAGTAATTTCTTACAGAGCAGATCACCAGTCCTCAGCCTGCTGCCCATCACATCAGCTGGCCTCCACCTTCAGTCAATGCCTTTGTTCTTTCTTTCCCATGGAAATATCTTTCAGTTTATTGATATGACCATTTCTTACTTATTCCCAAAGACTGAGATTAAGATTAATTAGTTTTGTCTCCCTGGGAAGGGGGCACACATATCCCCAGCCAATACACACCTAGGGCCTTCAATCCAGCATCAGGTCGTGACTCAAATGAGGATAGAAACAATTTTTCAAAATTATATGAAAGGGGTTTAATCCAGTTCACCACAAGGAAATTATCATAAAAGTTAAACATTCTAAACTATGTGATAGTCACCCACATCATGAGGCAAGACCATTCTACCCACTTGGGAAAAAGCTGACTATTCACATCCTTTAGACAGTTAGAAACACATCTGATAGTACAAATCATTCCTGCTGTAAATCTTTATTATATATGAGATTGTGATTTTTTTTAACTTCCCACCACTTTTGTGGGGTATTTCCCTAATGAATTCCTTTTCTCCTGAGATGGCACAGGCACTAGCCGTCAACCCCACCCTAACGCACTGGCTTTGTTCCTTAGAATCCATATGGTGGATTCTAACCAGACCTAGCAAATTGCCCTTTGACCTCCACACACTACATTGTAACAGTGGCACTTACACACACACACACACACACACACACACACTAAATATTTTTAAAAATTGAAAGAGAGATAGTAATGTAATTTCATTTTCTGCTTCTTGCAACCAGAAATGCTAAATGGTATTTGATGAAGCCTTAAAAAGCAAGAACAAAGCACAGCAAAACAAAACAAAACAAAAAAAAAACCCTGACATCATTGATGTAATTAATGAATGACCCTAAATGAAATATCAAACTCTGATTAATAGGAAGGAAAAGCCAGAGCCTCAGGGTAAAGGTTTTCCACTGAAAGAACACCAGCTCCTTGAAAACAGAACACACTTTTCTTATTCACGGCAGTTGTGAGCCCTTCACCACAGACCGGCGTCCAGTCTAGGAACCAGCACTTAGTGACCACAAAATGTACTGAAAGCCCAGCACACGCAAGCTCTCTCTGTACTAGCTGAGAGGCATGTGCACCACTCTATGAAACACTGAAGTAGAAACAGTCCTATTTCTGCTGCAGCACATTTTTAAGGATCTTTAGAAAAGAGCTCAAATCTCATCTTGCAGTAGATATTTTGCCAAGTAGAAGAGATGGATTTGTTTATTATTGTTGTTCTTGTTTATTTGTTTGTTTGTTTTTTTTCTGGGGAAGAGGACTCAACTTACAATCATGTGTGTAATGTAAGAAAAGCCTATATATTCTATAGCAAGAAAGTTATGCTGTTTCTCACCCACCCCACACTTTCAGATTTCCATCCTCACTCTGTCATATTCTCACCCTCCTTCCCTACTCAGCTCATGAATTCATGGGCTGACAGGACTCTGGCTTTGCTTTAAGTTCTGCAAGCAAGATATTACATAGTGGATCGGAATCTTTGAGTAAAACGACTTCCCAAGGGTTGCTGGGAATTCTGAGTGTGAGTTACATTTTCAAGACATGGTTTTCTACATGAACAGGATTAGAGAGGAAAACAGAAAAAAGAGAGAGAGAGAGACAGAAGTAACTGGCTTCTTGTGAGCTATCAAACCACATCCTGAAATTTATTTGTCATGGCCTCTTCTAGTGACAGAACAGATATTTCTCCTGTGGATCATCAAACTATATTTATTAATCTTTAGTTAGCATAAAAAGTGATGAGCTTCATTGTAACATTTTAACACACACATACATAAAGATATGGATTTGTTCTTATGCACCCCCATCCTCCCTGACCTCTTCTTGCTGATCCCCTTCCTTCTCCCAAATGGTATCCTCCTCTTCTTTCATTTCACATGCATTCCATCACTCCCAACACAAGCTTAAGACCTCTTCCTTCCCTTTTTTTGGCACTCACTCTTTTTATGGCATACATGCATGCACACACATATGTAGGCTTAAATCTAGAGTCTGAAGATGAGAGGAAATGTGGTATTTATCTTTCTTTTTTTTTTTTACTCAGCATTCTATATTTTATTGCCACAATAATTGCCAATTTTATGATGTACAATTGTTTGTGGTTAGTATGTATAAATACAATTGATTTTTTTCCTTTATTTTTTATTTCTTCAAGTTACATCTCAATTGCAGTCCCCTCCCTATTCCCCCTCCAGTCCCACCCTTCCACCCTCAACCCCCCATCCTCTTCCCTTTTTTTTTCTTTTAAGTTTAAGGTATATCTTATTTCCCCCTACAGTTTCCCCTTTCAGTCCAACAAATGGCTCTTTCTCTTATAATAATAAATACAATACAAAACAACAGAGGTAATTAGGCCACAGTTATGAGGGTTATATGGCTTAGCGTACATTCCCAATGTCCAGTCCATATGTATTTGGTACCTGACTTTAACATTCTACTATCTAACCATCTCCATGAGTTTAAAGTTCTATATCTGACTCAACATTCATACTAACTTGCAAAACAATTTTAAAAGTATCTTCTTAGATCTATAACACTCTCTTGACTCCTAAACAACTCAAAATTTAATTATAAGACTCTAGCTATCTGTTCTTCAACCACCTCAGAGACCTGAGAGGGATAAATATATCTGATTTTATAGGAAGTACAGGGCCTGCAGCTTCCAAAACTAAGAAATGACATACCAGTGGCTGCCTGGAAAGTTCCCATTTTCTCTCCATACATTACAGCATCGATCTTCAGTCAGTTGGCCCCGTTTCTCTGACCGACATTGATTGTAGAGCAGGGGTTATGAAGGACTTACCTACCCTGTCTTGGCAGAGCTAGGCTGTCGACTTACCTGCTTCCAGGTTTTGTCCCTTTTGGACAGCAGTCTGTCTAAAGTTGGAGCAAGGGGCTTTTCCTACCAAGAGATAGGCTTGTGACTAATTCAATCATCTCCCACTGAAGATTCTTCGATTCTCATCTTTTACTTGGAGGAGAATAGCAGGTGCTGTCAGGAGTTGATATGTCTTGATATAAAAAAATCTAAAGTTATGAAAACATCTTTGAATGCCATAGTCTGCAGATCTCTTGAGGTTTTTGAAGAGGCTCTATCTATCTCTTATATTAGGGTAAGCAGATGCTGCTTGTCTCTTAGCAGGTTTATTTCTGATTAGCTTAGAAAGTAACTATAATAGGCTGTCATAGTACCTAACAGAATGACCGGCTTGCATAACCATTAGTTTGCATTTCTTAATTATCCTAAACAGTTTATGACAATTAGTAGTAAAAGGCCAAAACATCACATTTCATTTTTTTTTTTACCTCCTAACCCTTCCATCCCATTTCTCTGGGGTGGGGTGTCCTTATATAACAGTCCCTCATCTCAGTTGAGAGGTTGTATGAGGGCCAAGAGCCTCCTCATTCATTGGGGGTCCACGAAGCAGTACCATCAGTGAAAAGTGTCTCGTTGCCTGGGAGAGAGAACTACTAAACAAACAAACCAATAAGCAGACAATAGATAAAAAAGACTAAAAAATATAAAAAATATATAAAAATAAATAAAAATTAAAAATAAAAAGTCTATGTTCAAGTTCCCTTTGGTGTGTTAGTTGTAGTATTGATACCTTCTACTATATAGCTAAAATCCTACTATAAGTGAATAGATGCCATATGCATCCTTCTGAGTCTGGGTTAGCTCACTCAGGATGAGCTTTTCTAGTTCCATCCATTTGGCTGCAAATTGCATAATTTCATTGTTCCTAATAGCTGAATAGTATTCCATTGTGTAGATGTACCACAGTTTTTTAACCCATTCTTCAGTTGAGGGACATCTCCACATCTGACAGAGGGCTAATATCCAAAATCTACAAAGAACTCAAGAAATTAAATGCCAAGGAACCAAATAATCCAATCAAAAAATGGGGGACAGAGCTAAATAGAGAATTCACAATGGAGGAATCCCTAATGGCTGAGAGACACTTGAAAAAATGCTCAACATCCTTAATCATCAGAGAAATGCAACTCAAGACGACTCTGAGATTCCATCTCACACCTGTCAGAATGGCTAAGATCAAAAACTCAAATGACAGCACATGCTGGCGAGGGTGTGGAGAAAGGGGAACATTCCTCCATTGCTGGTGGGAATGCAGGCTTGTGCAACCACTATGGAGGTCAGTCTGGCGATATCTTAGAAAACTTGGAATATCTTTGCCTCAGGACCCAGCCATACCATATCTTGGTATACACCCAAATGCCTCTTCACGGAATCATAAGGAAGTTTCCTCATCTATGTTTATAGCAGCCTTATTTGTAATAGGTAGAAACTGGTATTTACCTTTCTAAGCTGGACTTACTCTTCTCTAAAAATTTTTCATGAAGTGTTATACAAGTATTCCTGGATGATTGCTAAATGTGATCATCTGAGTGTGAGCTATACTTTCAAGACATGGTTATCCACAGTGTTTCCACAAACGGTATCCATCAGTTATCTTTGATGAAGAATAAGAAGAGAAAGAATAAATCAGAATCATGTCCTGACTACAAAATAAAACAATAAGAAAAGGAACAACAAATTCAAAAGATCTTACCAATGGAACTTGGGTTTTAAAAAAAGATCTAATGTATTTAAATTCAAAGATAGATTTATTTGTTCAAATACAAAAAAGAGCTCAAGGATGGGGAGGGAGCCACATCAAATAAACCCCTTTCATGTTTTTTACTTTGAAAGTGTATGTACCACTATGGAAGCAAGTTCTTTGATATTTTTTAAATTATGACAAAGTGTACACAATATAAAATTGACCATCTTAGCCATCTGCAAGTTGAAAACATAACCATAGTTTAAGGTGCCAAGCATATTCATTGTAACCAATATCCTGAACCATTTAACATCCCCATCCTCCCCTGTTTCTGGCAATTACAGCCTATGAGGCAACTCTAGGTACTGCACAGCTATGGCATCACATAGAATCCGTGGCCTTCTTACTGGTTTATTTCATCAGCATGATGTCTGCAAGGCTCATCCACAGTTTAGCATGTATCAGAATTCCTACCCTGTTTAAGGCTGATTAATCCCCAAATGCAAGGGCAGATCATAGTTTATTCATCTGACAGTGGATCTGGGGTGGCCTCCACTTTCTTTGACTTCACTTTAAACATGCTGAACTCAGGGTCTCTGGAACTGAAGTTAGGTTACCTGGTTCAGATCCCTAGGCCCTAATGTAGGGTAGAAACCAAAAAGGGATTTTTCTTTAAATGATAAATGAGAACTGGTGGGCAAAATACTAAATCAAGCAAATGAAAATGCTGACAATGCTAGGCTCTCAAGAGAATTTTTAGATATCATAAATCCATTCTAAGATAGATCTGATTGGATATTTACTAGATCCTAAAAACAGAGAGCATGTCTCTTCCGAAGTCAACAATGCCCAAACTATGATATACAATGAGTAGATAAATATCAACAATGAAGGAAGTTTAAAAAAAGGACAATGGACCTACCCACAGGGGATTCAGACAAAGGTTTCTACAACCTCCACCACTCCTTATCTAGGTGAGTCCCAAGAAAGACTTGAGAGTGAGACTCGTAAAGAGGGAGGGAAGTCCCACAGATAGAAGAACAAGCCCTGAAAATGAGAGTGAAATGCATTCTTGAGGTAGGAAATTAACCTGATGCAATGGGAGCTTGAAGAAGCAGTCCCAAGACAGACTGGGAAAGATCAGAAGCAAGACCCAATCAAGTGTCAATTGATAAATGAAAGTCTAGCAGAAGGCACAAATCATCTCCACAAACCCACTCTAGTGAACTTTGGGTATCTTCCTCTATTGTTCTCCCCTTAATTTTGGGGAGATGGTATTTCATTAAACCTAGAACCTGATCTTTTAGCTAGACTTGCAAACCAGAAAGTTCTAGAGTTACAGGTACACAGTTTCATTTCTGACTTTTATGTGGGTTCTGGGGTTCCAAACTGGCATACCTATGCTATAAGTCCTTTACCCATTGAGACATCTTCCCAGCCCCCAGGTGATATAATCTTCAAAGACCACCTTTGTCATTAGTGACAATGATATTATAAAGTACATAGGTATACTTACTTCTAATACCTCTAATATCCACTTTGTTTTCTACTTTATGCTACTTTGTAGTTGTGTTTTATGAACTTGTAGAAGAAAAGCAAAGACTTACAAGGTTAGATTCTACAAACAGAATCTCTGTTCCCAAGACACAACTGGAAGCACTGAACCACTGAAATGGGAAAGGACAGGGTGAGCTTGGGACAGCATTGTGTAAGCAGTGGGATGACATGCCCATGAACAGAATATAAAAGGGTGTCACATAGATATTTCCTCTGAACTGAAACATTGTTTTTTGGAGGGATGATAGGGGCTCTTAAGTCTCAAAAAACTTAGGAAACTTACCAGCCTTGGGAAACTTAGAAATTTATAAATTTTACAAGTCTCCCATCATAAGGTTATGTAAACAGTAAGCAATGGCTGAGGAAGAGAAGACTCTTCTATGGAGAGGATGCTACTTGTGCAGGAAAAACCACAAGGATGTAGCTTCTGTGAGTCATCACTCTTACTGGGGTGGACATTTTGGTGATGTAGCAGCATATGTGACACCGTGGTCCTGTATGTGACCTCTCATTCTTTATTCTTGTAAGTCACTCCAATAAACTCATTGGTTCACCAAGCAAGACTTGGGTGGAATTAGTCATTTGTTCTGTCTTTGCTGGTTTACCTAAGATGCATAGATGTTTGTTTATGTCTGCCCAGGAAAAGACACAGCAAAGGTGTTGAGGGAATGCAATGAGAGGAAACATGCTCGTGTATGAGTTATCCCTTCATCGGCTTTCCCACGCACTCACTTACTCCTGGACTACACAGACGACTACAGTCTGGTGGTAGAGCTAAGCAATGTCAATGCAGCATGCTTCGCTATGCAGACTGCTGTGGAGGTGAGCTTTAAAGGTGAGTAAGAGTCTCCTGAGGAGTTATAGATGTACACATCCTACGAGTTACAAGATAACAGCATCCCAGCAGGAAGAACAGTATGGAAGTGAACACTTTAAACTATCATAGGGAGTAGGGATAAGACAAGAGAAGAGATCAGAAGGTGGGAAGACAAGTCCGGTGTGACCGAGAGCATGAAGGTGTGAATAGGGATTGAGGCAGCACTTGGAGAACAGAGCACATTTCTGTCTTGATAGGAATAATGGAATTATGGGTATGGGAATTCAGATGCAGAAGGTTTATCAGAGAGTTGTGGCAAGTACCAAGTGAGGATAAAACTGTGGCAAGGGTTAATTCACTGAGAAGGGACCAGGTTAGGGCAGGCTCCAGGATGAAGTTATGTAGGACTTAACTAAATTATGGTTTAATTGTTAAATGCCCCCCATCAGCTCAAGTGATTGAACACTTGGTTACCAACTAGTGCTATTTTGGGAGGCTGTGGGACCTTTTGTCTATAAAATCTTGATTTAGATTCCTAGGGGTAGGGGCTATGGGTTATAAATTTCTCAAGTTTTTGCCCCAGTTCTCTGCTTCCTGACTGCCCTTATGATATAACTATGCACTTCACACTCCCACAGCCACAACCATAACAGCTACCTCCACCACACCATCACCACCATGATAGACTGTACGCCATGAACTATGTACCAGAATCAATCCTTCCTCTCTAGATGTTTGGACAGTGGTTCCACCACCACAAGAAGAAAAACAATACAGGACTCAGAATATTTCTACTATGAATGGCTTAGTGCTTTTAAACATCTGGAACAAGAATTAATGCCTTCCGACTGGGATTCCATAATTAGCAGCCTCATACTATGTGGAGTACCTGCCCATCACTGCTGCCAGATGTTCAAGTCTGAGTCACTAAAAGTGAGGCACAGCAGCTGGCAACTCTCCCAAGCTTTCCCTCACCAAGCAGGCTCGATTCCTGAGCAATGTCACCTGGTGCTGTACTAGGTTTCAACAGAATTATAATTGTTATTCATATCTAATATATGCTCTACACCCTGCCCTCCAGTGCCCTGCCCTACTGCCCAGCAGCTTTAGAACACAGATATCCCCTAACTTTGCATTTTTTCCCATTGACATTGATTAGCTTTTGATTGCTCCCCTGCTAATTTCCCCCCTGGCTCCTTTCTACAATTATCTCAGGGATTTAACAGTTATGGCACACATGATTTTTAAATGACAGTGTTTTTACCCCCATCCAAGTTAGTCTTGAAAACATTAAGCATCCTAAGAGTCAAGATGAGAGCCACTCTCTGTGCCCCAAAATTGGTCCCAATCAGTCTTCAAAGCCCCTTGATTTGCCACTCAGAGGAGAGTTTGTGAAGAAGCAATCTCCAGTTACTGTGTTCATATCACTCACTTTCGGCTGAGGTTTTTTACATGTGTTCTATTATAAACAACTCACATGTAGTCCCTTAGTAATTTCTAAGTTTTCTATCATCTTAGTACATTAATGTTAAATCAAGTCATGTAACATAACCTCTAGTTTTTTACCTTAATCGGGGTAACAATGCTAGAACCCCGCCCCCATTCTCGATAAAGTTAAACTACAAACAAAACCTGGGCTAAACCGGGTTAGAGAGAAAACAGCACTTTTCAAAGACAAAGGTGTCTTTCAGGCTCAGCTCACCTGTCTTCATTTCTGTGTCTACTTTTCATTTTGAATTTCTAGAGAAAACAGGAAAAAGGCCTCATTGCTGAAAACAGGAAGCATGTGCACAGTCTCCCATCCACTCTCCAATGTTAGTGATGTTTCTCCTGTTTGTACGGAGGCAGGGTCTCCTGTAGCCTGCACTGTCTGAACATTGCTAGATAGGTGAGAATGAGCCTCCATTTCTCAAGTTTTGGGTTTACATTCTTTTTTAAACAATAGTCTCACCAGTTATAATTAAATATCCTATATCAAAGAAACCCAAAATTATTGGTTACAAGAGTAGCAAAACAAGCTATTGGAGATATTTCATTTATTCCAAGGCCAAAAACAACGGTATATATTCATAAGGAAGTTATTCTCAAATAGCTCCAATGAACACCCCTAGGGATGCTACAAGGGGGACTCATCGTCCCAAACCATTTTGCTTTAACAATTATTTTATAACTCGACCGAAAATCACTGTACGGATTTGGTTGCAGAATGACTGTTTCAGAGAGGTTAATATTCTGTCCCAACTGTGCTCCTGATTAAGTGGACAGTATTTTTATAAAGAATTATAAAGTTCTTTAGCTGTGCTGCCAATCAATCCACTAAAAAGACAGATGGAAATAATACCAAAAGAAGTAAAATAAAATAGAATTTGTGACCAGTGAATGAGAAGATTCAAAGCAGAGTAGTTGAGCTACTTTAAAAATATTGGTACCTTGAAATAACTTTGCATTAATATAACTATTAAAAGTAAAATGAACTGAACAAATTTTGTACATAGCTGGGATGTCCCAGTGATGCAGACTATAAAAGATTTTCTTTCTACATCACCTGTGACAAAAAGGCTCACTTACCTGAAAGAGTAAGTGCTACATAAGTCCTCCACTGGCTAAAAACTGATCTTGGCTTCTCTCCTTGTAATGGAAAAGGGAGTCTAAAATGGTAAGAAGAAAAGAAATAGAAAGTGACCCCTGTAAATTTCCATCCTTTAAATATAGGTGAGATTTAATAATGATAAAATGCATATGATTTAGTATATAATGCACAATTCATCTGAACATACTACCCACCCCCAAGCCCTAGAGTATCCCCCCTCTTCGTCTTTTAATAAGTAAAACGCAAAATATTTGTTTTTAAAACGAAACCATCGATATTTAAACACGCGAAAGCCCCACTGAGGACAGAGGAAGGCAAAACACCTCACTTCCACGTGAAAAGAACAAATCCAAACAAGCTAACCTCGGCAGAAAGAAAGGCGCACAGCTGCTCTGCTCGCGCAGCTGCTTCTGGTAGTGACTGCGCTGGAGTCGCACTTGGCTTCCAAGTCAGAGGAGCCCAAAGGGAAAGTACCGCCCCCTTCTGCTAGCAAGGCTCAGCGCCACCACTGGGGGAAAAATATCCATGCAATAAAGTGTTAACAGTAAAAGAGAAAATTCCTCATCTGAGTTTTCCTGGAGAGGAGAAAATCCACACGCTGCAAAGGTTCCCTCTGGAAGTCATACTGCCAATGCCCACCGCAGCCCCACGCAGCACCAAATCAGCCTGCTGCAGAACCTAGAGGGGGATGCTATGCTGGCAGGACTGCACGACAGCAGGATGGGCGCGTGCCACGGAGCGGATGGTGCCTGGAGAGGATGGACTGGATACTGTTGATTATCACCAGTTCCCCACCCCTACCCAAGGACAAGAACCCCTCCTCAGCTCCTGCTCTACTCACCTTGCCCTCACTAAGGTGCTGGGGTGAGTTATGGACGGATCCCTACTGTTCCCAGCCCTTGAGGAAACAGTTGCTGTCAGCTGAGATACAAGCAGAATATGAAGATGTTCAGGCCAAACACTCTCTATGAGAAAGATTCGGGGGCGGGGGGCGCTAAGGTCCTCATGTCGAGCCTGTAATATACTGTTTTCAGTGAACTAACTCGGGGCTCACTTTCCCAAGAGTTTTCCTTATTTTTAATCCCATCTGTCCCATAATTCAAGTAGCGGGAATAATATATCCATGTGAGTGTATACACTACCAATTCCATTCAGTGCAGGAATAATAAAAAGTCCAACGTGGTTTATACAAGACCAAAGGAAAAATTGATAAGCCACTCAAGTCTACAGATCGGTTACTGGTCCCCCCTCCCCGCACCCCGTCTCCATGGGGACAGCCTGCCAGCAACTAAGTTTGAAGGGTTTTTTTTTTTTCTTTTCTGATTCGCTGCATTAACAAAATCAGTAGACATACAATCTATTACTACAGAAGTTTAGAGTCTGTTTTCTATCCACACTCTCTCACCCATGTTTGCTGCGGGTTTTAACAATGAAGTGGGTTGTCATCTTCCTGGGGGGCAAGTCTCCAGACCTCCAACTTGGAGACTACTACAGCAAGCTGCCTGCTTCAGATCTGCTCCCCGAAACCCACATCCCCCTCTGTCAGCCTAATTAATCTATGTCTAAATGGAGCTGCAGTTGGCAGAGAGGCAAGCAGTGTCAACATGGAATAATCACTTGGACCAGAATCTGAGTTGTTTTCCATTCCTGACAACAAATAATGTTACTTCCCAGCCTTCAGGCCAAGAGCTAAAATGGGTTTATAATTTGCCTTCCAGTCAATCTCTCATTCTCTCAACCCCGTAAGTTTTCTTTTCTATCTTTCAGCATGCTGGGTACAGTCTTGGAGACTCAATCACAGGCATGGTCTTTATTGATATCCTTAAATGAATATTCTTTGCCTTCTAAGTAAATAGGTGGAAATCTGCATAATCCCAAACCACGCTGGTTTACATAATGAAAACAAATAGACTGTCAGCTCATAGCTTTGCAAGATCATTAATAAAGTCAGTCATTCTCTCAGGCCAGCCAGCAGTTGGAACAGAAACCTTCAGTCATTTTATATGCATACAGTCATCTACAGTCAACCAGCTTTGAGACCCTGGTACTAGGCAGGTTGGAATCAGAGGACAAACAGCTCAGCTCCTTCCCCTTTTCCTGGTAAAAGAACTCATTAAAACTCTGCTCCTGGGCTCTGGGAAGTGCATGGTCTCCTTAGTGATTCCAAGCCTCTTGTTCCTCCAAAAGAATTCTCTCCAGGAAAAGTATAACACAGGAATGCAGAATCACAGAATCACCAGCAAAACCAAGAGTGGGGATCAGGATAGCAACAAAACAGCATAGTGAAATTTTTCAAAAGATTAACAGTAGATATGCTAAAGAGAAGGGGATGTGTTCAACCAGAAGCAGGCTACGTGCCCTCCACCACACTACTGCCCTGCTTAGGAATCTATCCAACAACCACAAGACTAAGGATACATATATTAATATTTTCCATTTTTACATGGGGACAGAAGGAGTTTAAGAAATCTGCACAGTTAATATATAATGAAGCCAGGAGTTTTTTAACTTTCAAAGCCAAAATAATAAAGAGAAAAGCAAGCCTGCCTCTTTCCAATACTTGATACAGCCCACTGGTTGTGATTTGAATGTGAAATGGCCCCCAGAGGCTGACTTGTCTAAATACTTGGCCCTATCTCTCAACTCTATTTGGGAAGGTTGTGGAATTTTTAGGAAGTAGGGCCTTACTAGAGGAAATGGATCCCTGTGTGTGGGACTTGAGGAGTTATGGCCCACCCCATATCCTGCTCACTCTGCTTGCTTAGTGTAAGATAAAATGTGACCAGCCAGCTGCTAGCTCCTGCCACCATGTTTCCCCTGCCTGTTGCCACGATACCCATGATGGACTATATACCTCTGGAACTATAAACCAAAATAAAGTCATCTCCCTTAAATTGCTTTTGTCAGGGTATTTTATCCCAGTAGCAAGAAAAGAAACTAAGAAACTAGTCTCTTATGTGGGCCTTTAATAATGGAGATGGAGTCCATAGTTGTTGCAGAACAGTGACTAGGTATATATGCCACCAGAATCCAAGACTGTCACTGAGACCTCGAGAACACAATCTTCCCTGGATCTACCGGATCCTTCTCCCCTAACCCCACACCAATCCCCCATCACAAATAGATAAATAAATAAATGGAAATCTCAATGACAAAAACAAATATTTGTATATGCCTTCCTGAATATCAAAGAATAAGACAGTTTGAGAATGTGCTGAAAGTAAAAATGAAATCCAGTGAACAACTGAGAAGTGCAGATAGAGAGCCCTGCCTGTACAATTCTGAAAATGGAAAGGAAATTTTGTCTGGGTTTGAGTTCCCTTCCTTACCATCTGTAGCCCACTGGGTTCTTAACAGTTCAGCACAGAAAGTGAGGATTAAGGAGGACCTGCTGTGGGTTCACTTGTTTAAGTGATGGTGAGAAGAAGGTGAGGAGAAAGCTGGTGTATCTGAGGGTGGCTCAAGAAAGCCACAGAAAAACCACACATGTGGGTTTTAGAAGTTTTCTATCTGGGACTACACAGGTCAGGATATCCACCATCTCATCCAAAAGAATAGAATTTTCCAAGCATTCATTAGCACATTCTCCTCAACTAAGCTAGCTTTTAGTCCTGCTATAAGAAGACTACTTAAGAACTGTGACCATGAATACAATGAAGGCAAGGCTATCTTGATAGCCTAGGAGCCAGACTACTCAAAGCGTCATTCCCAAGACAAGTCCAGACCACTTCTTGCTTCCAAAGAGCTTCAAAATTACAGCTTCCCCAAGAGTGTGGAGATGCCTGAAGTTATTCACCTTCCTTACTTTCCTCAAATTAAATATTCACACCTCCATTCATCTAACCCACTATGTTTGTCAGACCCACTGATTGGTACAATAAGGAAGAAGGACGTCAAGGCTGCTCCCCCTAAACATGACCAATAGAGCAGAGAAAACACACCAATAACCCACCTGAGATTACTACTGAGATTCCCAGTGCGTACTTGTAGATAAGAGTATATACTTTGAACTCTAAGTGACAACTTCTTAAACCTGAGTCAGTGGAGTTCTTTGCTGTTGGTACTGGGAGCAAGAGCTGTGGACAGGATCAGCGCTGTGTGTCCAGCTTCTAAAATTATCATGTTTCTCAAAACTATGTTTCCAAAAGAAAGCGCCCTTGGACCCTAAGCATTTCAAGAAGCATGCTACCATATCCTTAACTGCATTCCTTCCACACTGAATAATTTGACTGTAAATAGTGTGATTTAGGGCACAACTGATTTCCAAAGCCAAAGTCCCCACCCCCAGAGGTTACTCCTTTGTTACTCTCTGAAATGAAAAACAGGATGAACTTGTGTCCTGGTCCAGGAAGCACAGATGCACACTGAGAAAATATCTTCTTCATAATCCTTCCAGTGAAGTAGGCCATACTTATTTCCTTCATTGCAGCTTCTCATTTTGATCAGTGGAGATAATCTTGTGTAACACGATGATGCTGTTTAATCATCTGCCATTCCATTAATACACAGAGTTAGGGCTGAATGGCCCAGCGGGTGAGAGCACTTGCTGCCCTTACAGAGGACCTGCATTCAATTCCTAGCACCTATCTGGTAACTCACAACCATGCCAGTCTAGGAAATCTGGTACCCTCTCTTGGCTTCTGCAGGCACCAGCTGTACACATGGTACACATATGTATATGCAAGCAAAACACTCATTTACATGAATTGAAATAAGTAAATCTAAAAAATAAAATAATAAAATGTGAACTGTCTTCATCCCTTCAACATGTGAACAAATGACTAATATGTAGAAAATGAAAGTGTTTCCGATCACATGACAATGAGAAACACGAATTGTAGAGTTTTGGGGTTTTTTTTATTACGTTTATTTATTATTTCAACTTGAATCTCCATCACAGCCCCCTCCCTCCAACCTTCTCAGTCCCACCTTCCCACCTTCTACCTCCTTTCCCACCTATCCTACTCCTCCTGTGTGGGGTGCCCCACCTCTCAGCACCCTTCAGTTCATCAGTCATATGCGCGCTAAGGTGGAGGGGGGTTGAAGGGGATTAAACAAATAAAGAAATACTAGCTGACACCAGAGTCAGAGTTATAACTAGTTTTTTGGGTTTTTTTGTTTTTTTTTTTTGAAGAAACTAAGTCTTTCTGTTGCTTTAGGTAAGACTAACACAATCTTTCTTTCAAATCAGTTAGGATACAGATGGGTACATTCTCCCTCTAAACAGAGCTGTTTACCAGTAGGCAGTCTGAAACACTGTAGCTATACTCACATGTAACCACTCATTGAACTATACACACTCTTCAAGTGAACCCTTCTGAGCTAGTCCTGCTCAGCTTAACAGCAACCAAGAGGTTAACCATGAGCCATGCCCTGGGGGAATCTGCAACATTTAATCCACTCCAGAACAAGAGATCTGGCCTGTCCTCTTCAGTGAGAGACAGAGGCTTAGGCAAGTCCTAGGAGTGTCCAGTTCAAGATCTGGGAAGTAAAGGGGTGGGGGAACATCACTGGTTCTCAGTGAGGGAGCATGAACCTTGACTGATGACCCCCGGCCAGGCTGACAATTATTATCTAAGATTAGTTACGAAGGAACAAGCTGAAAGAACAGGAGAGATGTGTGACAGTATTATGACTTGGCTCTGAAGACTTAGGAAACAGGGGCTTGGAAAGAATCCAAGCTCCTGAACACTTAAGGTTATAGACATTGTGAGTATAAAGATTTATTCAGATTCACTGATACAGAGTAGACAATCCTAATTTGTCCATTAGCCAAATATACTTCTCATGATTGGCTTTCCCTATTTCACAAAGACAAGCCAGCCCACAGAAGACACAACAATCAACAATAGCTCATCCAGTATTCAGTGACCCAGGCAACTGAGCTAACCAAGGAAAACACGACACACAATACACATATAGAGTCAATACTGCAGGGGGCACAATGGGAAGAGGGCACTAGACTATGGTCAAAGTCTACCAGGCCTAGGCCTTAGAAATTGCTCACCTGGCAAAGTACTTGCCACACAAGAATGAAGACTTGTTGACACCCTGAGCACACACACACAAAAGCTAGGAGAAAAAGCTTCTGCCTATAACCCCAACACTGGAGAGACAAAGACAGGAAGATCCCCATGGCGTGCTGCCTCCAGGTTCCACGAGAAACCCTATTTTAAAAAGTAAGGTGGAAAGGTATTAAGGAAGACACCCAACTCTGACCTCTGCTATTCACAGATATCTGAAGAGCATACATACAAATCTGACATATAAAATTGTGAAACAAACCTTAGAAGTTGAAGTATGGCTTGAGTTTGGCCATTAGGTCCTCATATACCATTGAGTAAGTCACTTGAGAACTACAACCTGGATCAGATAGATCATCCTCAAATCCCTCCCAGGACAGGAATACACTCGCTTCCTAAGACTCCACATAAAATCTATCTGCTACTAGAATACTTGCCGCATCTCTCAGGTCAGCTTAGGCGTCTCCGCCAGCTCTGCTTCCCAGTTGCTGGGATCCCACCTTTCTCAGGTGTGAACACTCAGGTGTCAGTGCTTGGTGCCAATAGCATGAGTTTGAGGCAGAGTGGACAAAGTTTGTTTTTTCTGGCTTCTTGCTGGTTCCCTTGGGCTACCCACTGCCAAGACTCCACTGCTAGCACTGAAGTTAGATTTATTGTATTCACAGGACTGTAACAGAGATAAATGAGGAAACCCAACCTCTTATCAAAGCTGAACAGGCATCTGAGTGGCAGTTTTTGTCACCTTCCCAGATGTGGGCATGTCCATGATGATAGTCAAGAAAACAAAAAGTCACTGCAGTAAAATATTTGCATCCTAAATAACCATTGTTAGCCTGAAAATGCATTAGGATTGCTGTATCCATTTCTCAGTTTATTTCATGCCATGCTCCAACTACAAGAGAATTGAGACCATGCCATCCATATTTTCAGAAACAGACTGTGACATTACAAAGTAAATATTCCATCATGAAAATATAAACCCTGTGCAAATGTTTATATAATAGACTTTATTCAATTAATCCACTGGATTGGGCTGGTTGATTTACGGGGGTGGGGTGTGAGTTTACACCAGAGATGCATGAAAAAAATTATCTCAAGTTTCAAATAAATAAACAGTAATATTGCTTGTACATATGCATCATTTAACAAAACTGCACAGAAAATGCAAATGAATATTGCCATAGGGAATCTATAATTTCTGTATAGTGCTTACTATGTATAAAAGATACCAATGAAATTGCACACAAGCACAGAGACCATGGATATTAATCAATAAAATTTTAAATCATTAAAATATGTTTTAATGATCGGACCCTTGCTAGGTCCAATTAAAAAGATGAGATAAGAAGGAACCCCAGAAAAGTCTTTTAAAGCACCAACTAATTATGCCTAAACAATACTCTTCCCCACAAAATGTAAAGAATTTTGGGCCGTTGAGATGGGGTTTAGTGAGTAAAAGTTCTTGCTGCCAAACTTAATGACCTGAGTTTGAAGAACTTGTAGAAGGAGAGAACTGTCTTCTCTGCAATTTTTTCTCTAACCTCCACTCACGCAGTATAATATGTGGTCTCCTACCCCCTCCAATAATACATGAATATAATAACTTTAAAAAATACAGTACTAATTTTCTTAAGATTTGGAGCCTAAGTCATTCTAACTGCCCTCCATCCCTAACAAATTGGGCAGGGTCTATCTCTGACTTGGACTTTGTTGCCTCCCTCTGGATTTCATTTTCCTAGCCAAGCTGCCTTGTCTTGCCTCAGTGGAAGAGGAGGTGCTTAGTTCTGATGCAATTTGATGTGCCAGAGTGGGTTGGTACTGGGCTGTGTGGGGAGCAGTAAGGGGGAAGTGAGTGGGAAGGTGGAATTGGGAGGAGAGGAAGGGGGGGTTGATTAAGATGTAAAATAAACAAATAAATTAATGAAAAAAAAGAGAGTAAAACAATAGAATTTATACTGAGTACCTTCGATAAGGCAGGGCCCCATCTGAAAGATTATTTCAAATAATTTCAACTAACAAATCTAGAAAGCAGGGATAGTTGTAAAGTTCTAGGGTGCAGTTGAGGACTCATGAGAAGG
The DNA here is from genome assembly GCA_907164525.1 of Lophiomys imhausi. Taxonomy (NCBI): domain Eukaryota; kingdom Metazoa; phylum Chordata; class Mammalia; order Rodentia; family Muridae; genus Lophiomys; species Lophiomys imhausi. The sequence continues at coordinate 707,888 of CAJQZJ010034282.1, read as the reverse complement.
CAAACATGGAATCCTCGAGTGCTGTTGTGTTTTATGACTTGCTGACTCATGTCTCTCGTGGCTTCAAGGGGCTCTTTGTGCATTAATCAGCCACAAGTTATATTTCTAAGTTGGAAGTTAGTCGTTCATGTGGTTGTAGAAGAAAGGGCCAGTTGAAGCTATTGTGGAAGACTGGGGTGCTACAGAAAGGTGTGGAGGCAACAGAATGGGCAGAGATTCAGCAATGCTTCTGGCTGCATCCTACATAGTGATTGCAAATGTGGGCAAACCATTTGCATCCTTGGATCTGTTGTCTCTTGAGCAAAACTTTAAGATTTGGGACTAAGAGTTCAAGACTCCTTCAAGTCCTCCTCCAGGTAATCCTTCCTACAATTGTTGCTGAGTGAACAAGTCTTAGTATCTCTAGGATAACAATACATGTCAAATACAAAGCTTTCTCCCTCCCCGGACAGACCTAGAGCCCTCCCATACTTAGCAAGACTCTCACCATTTTTCAAAAGTAGTCTGTTAATAGTGAGCATCTCAAAAGGAAGAGGGTCCCTGCCCAGGGACTGTCATGTCATCTTGTATCCTAATATTTTTCATCTCAGAATCACTCAAGTGTTGATTTGAACCTTCTGGGGAAGAAAAAGAGGAGTGTGCGACCTCAGCCCACCCCATCATCACCTCCACCATCTCTGCCAGCAGCTCATTCCAGGTTCTCTGTATCTGGAAGGAGCTCTGGTGCTGGGGTTGTGGTCATGGTTACCTTGAATTTCCAGTCCCTTTAGGTCTCTAATATGTCTATTTGCTCTTTGCACTGAAACATGCATTGTTTTCTCTTTTTACATGGATGGATTTTATGGCCCTATAGAAAGGAAAGGAAAGACAGAGCGAGAGCGAGAGAGAGAGAGAGCGAGAGAGAGAGAGAGAGAGAGAGAGAGAGAGAGAGAGAGAGAGAGACTAAATAAGGAGATTGGAAAACATCTCAGCATATAGAAACTCTTCAGGGAGAAGGATAGAAAGCTTAAGAAAAAAATAACAGCAGCTGACTTGGAACTTGCTCTCTGAGAAAAACCTCTCTCATGAATTTTCATTTCACTATTTTGGGGATTTAGCCAACGTGAAAATTATTCTTGGAAAAAGCATTTCTTCTGTGTGGTAACTACTTTCACAACACATGGTCTGCTCCAACTCAGAAATCATGGGGAGCATAATCTCTGTTCTATCTTCTACCCATACAGATGTCTTATTCCATGTTTTTATACCATTTTGTACACACTGCTTTATCTCAGAACATATTGTTTATGTGCTTAAGTTCCTTGATGGACTTACTTAGTAATCAGGATACTATTAGGAACCAAACCTTAAAATGTAGGTCCCACCTTTGCTATAGTAAAGCAGTGATTTACAATTCACTGCCAACCTTTATCACAGTGTAAACATGCTTTATGTGTTCAGCATTCACCATGGGCAACACTATTTTCTAATTTTTTGCTTGACTTCTCTACGTATCTACTTAGCCCATATATCTGTCATTTTCAATGGAGCACTAACCTACCCTGTTGCTAAGACTGTTTAATTAGCCATCTTTCAGCTAGTTGTTTCCGGGCTTTATTATAACCCAGTCAAGCACTTTTAAGTAAATAAATCTTATATATTTTTGTTGAGCTGTTTCTGTAGGCTACCAACTGAAATACGTAATTAACAGCTTAAAAGCCATAATCATCTCTGTGGCTTATTACAAATCGCCAGGTAGCTCTAAAAAAAAAAATGAAACTAGCAGTTTGCAATCTCATCAATAAAATATAAGTCTGCCTTCTCCTTCATAGACTCTTTAACACTGAGATTTCTAGGTTTTATTGACTGGGGGGTAATTTCTAAAGAATGACGGGAGTCTTTGAGTTCCTTGAAACTGACTCATGTCTGGGGGATACTCTTTTTGTTTCTTCTAAAAACTATCAATCAGCTAGTATCAGGTGCTTTCTGTACCCTGTCACTCACTCAGCTCTCAGCAGCTGCAAAAGGCCACAAAGTAAACATTATAAATTCTTCTTTTACCAGGTAAAACTCACCAGTTTAAATAGCAGGTGTGGGACTCCAAACTAATGGGGGCTGCTATCTTACTAGTCTCTTCCTATGGGTTTCCCATTGTGCTCTCCAGCTTCAAGTCACAACCTTTCAACATCTTGCCAACTTAATTTTTACACAAGTCTGTAGAGCACGCCTCCACGGCTTAGCCCAGCAGCATTTTACACACAGCTGTAACTGTACAGCCACCGTATGGATCAAGACATAGAACCTTGGGTCAGCTCGCAATCTTTTATCCCTTTCTTTAAAAACATACATTGCACTGGCTGGAGAGATGGCTGAGTGTTCAGTAGACATATTGCTCTTGCCTGTAACCCAGGTTTCATTCTCAGTACTTACATCAGGTGTTCTATTACTGCTTATGAGGATAGCTTCAGGGATACCTGATGAGTCTGGCTTCCGAGGGCAGCGGAAACTCACCTGCATACACACACACACACACACACACACACACACACACACACGCGCGCGCGCGCGCGCGCGCGCGCGCACACACATACACAATTTAAAATAAAATTATATATATATACAATTTTATGTATATATATATATATATATATATATATACAGATATAGGTTACATTTGTGTTTCCTGTTCTTTATGAAGCTTGATCCTAAACCTATTCTAATACATACTTAATAAAATTTTTGATTGCAGAAGATTAAAACTTGAAGTGTAATATATGTCCCAAACTCTTAAACTTTGAGATGAAAACTGAATCCAGGAAGTAAAAAGATTAATAAAAGGTCTAACAAATCAGTGAAATGTTCACCTTATTGGTTGTCCTTGCTGGCTTTTTATTGGCTACTGTCCATTCTCTAAATGATAAAGTACTCAGTGATAAAGACTGATGAGTACAAAACAGAGACAGAGGCCTGGTCGGAGCCTTCATAATCATTATTTTTACTTTAGAGTCTTGAAATAAACAAAGGGTGAATGTGCTCCGACAATGGCACACGCTTTGTTCAAACTCAAAAATCACAAGGAACCTAATCTGTGTTCTATCCTCTACCTATACAGATGTCTTATTCTGCACTTCACATACCATTTTCACAAACCCTGTTTTATCTCTGAACGTATGATTTATGCACTTCTTAATGGACTCATTTAGCAATCATGGTGCTATTGAAAACTGAACATCAAAATGTGGATTCCACCTTTCCTATGAAAGCAGCAATTTGCAATTCACTGCAAACCTTTAGCATGGTGCAAACATGATTTATGTGTTCAGCATTCACCTTGGGGTACAAAGGGTTAATTGGTGGAGCAATGTGTTTTTAAGCTGACCTTAATGTACACTGCCTATGTGCATTGTGACCCCACATGAGGTCGTGACCCTGAACATAGGAGTCACAAAGATGTGGCAACTGTAAAAGGTTTTTATAATATATAATGACCAAAAATTAACTCTAAATCAACCCCAAAGTGAGCCTGACGTGTCCCTGGCTTTGCCCACCATGGTTGCACTGCGTGACCTAGCTGCTGCCTTGGTTCTGAGTACAAGACATGAGCACTTTTGTATGTTGGATTCCTTAAGGACAAACATCAGCAACAAAATGCCTGCATCACCTCAGCTAGCTGGAAGATCATACAGTGCTATGAACTGAAGTGCTTTCACTGTACATATCAAGCTTATTTTTGCCCGTGTGGAAGCATAATGGTTTAATTACAGAAATCAAAGATTTTTAATATTTTCCTACTGTCATTTCTCAGCATGTAAGCATCAAATTAATATATCTCCAGATCATGTGTGTTAGATGTCTGATTTTAAAAGTTGCTATTTGAGCAGTTGAATTAAGTAAGGCTCATGAAAAAAAAAATTGCTAAAATAGTTTTGACCTGAAACTGGAAAATGGTTTCATACTATCATCATTTTTTACTGTTTATTTATACAAGGCATTATTCTCAGTACTGACAATTATAAAATTATCAATCAACTGAAAAAAGTGTTCCAGATTTTCTATGTCCCATGGTACCAAATACCCATGTAAGATTTAGTTTGTTATGTAAATGTAAGCAAGCACTTCCATCTCATTTTGGAAAATTATATGCTCTGCCAAAATTGCTTTAAATCACATTCCTTTATGATTAATCGCCAATAACATTTAGCCTGCAAACCTATGTTATACAGCTATTTACCTGGAATCACATGAAAAATGTACTAGGTGGAAAGGAGACCTAAGTAGAAATTTTTTTTTACATTTATTTACTTTTTCAAGTTACATCTCAATCAAGTCTCCTCCCTCCTCCCCCTTCCTACCCCCTTCACCCTCACTCTCCTATCTGTTTTTTTTTCTTTTAATTTAAGGTGTATCTTTTCCCCCCAACAGCTTCCCCTTTTAGTCCAATAAAAGGCTCTTTTTCTTATAACAAAACAATAAGAATAATTCGGCCATAATTAAGAAAAGTATAAGGTATAACATACATTCCCAATGTCCAGTCCATACATATTTGGCAACTGATATTAATATTCTATTATCCATCTATCTTCATGAGTTTAAAGTTCTATACCTAACTCATTTTCCATCCTAACTTGCATTACCAACTAAAGAACATCTTCTTAGACCTAGAACATCCTTTTAATTCCCAAAAACTTAAAATTTAACCATGAGACTATAACTCTCTAGTCTTCAACCACATCAGAGACCTGAGAATGATAAATATATCTGATTTTACAGGAAGTACAGAGCCAGCAGCTTCCCAAACTAAGAAATGACAGACAACTGGCTGCGTGGACAGTCCCCAATTTCTCATAATACATTAGAGCATCTATCCTCAGCCTTTTGGCCCAGTACCTCTGACAGACATTAATTATAAAGCAGGAATTATAAAGGACTTGCCTACCTTGTCTTAGCAGAGTTAGGCTGTTGACTTACATGCTTCCAAGTTTTGTTCTTTTTGGATAGCATTCTGTCTACAGCTGAAGCAAGGGATTTTTCTTGCCCAGTGACAAGCTTGCCACTCATGCAACCATCTCCAATTGGACATTCTTTGATGCTCATTATCTACTTGGAGTAGAATAGGGGGTGCTGTTAGGAGCTGAGATGTCTCAATATCAAAAAATCTTAAGTTAAGAAAACATCTTTGAAAATGCCATATTCTACAGATCTCTTGAGGTTTTTGAAGACCACCCTATCTATTTCCATATATTTGGATAAGCAAATGTTGCTTGTCCTTTAGAAACTTGTGATAAACTACACTAGTACCTAACAAAATGACATGTTTGAAATGACTATTAGTTTGCATTTCTTCATTATTCTAAACAGTTTATGATGGTTGGTAGCAAAAGGCCAAAACTTCACATTGCATTTTTAGGTGTTATATAAATGCAATACCTTAAAAAGGGTTAACTTTAATTTTGTGTAAATATACAAAGATCAATACTGATGCAGCCAAATATAATCTTAATTTTGTATCAATATACAAAGATATAAGAGCATATTCAATATTCTATTTCTTTTTCTTTATCATTCCTATATTATGTTTATATCCCATTTTTTCAAGTCTTTTCCCCCCTACATGGGAGAGAAAGAAGGATAGAGAAAAGAAAGAGAGAGAAATCCTTTGGTCTAACCTACAAGACCTATTTAACAAGACTATTTAACAACTTGTAACCAAGTTGTAAGAAGCCCGATATATAGCATTACTTTTTTCACATAAAAAATGTCAATGCTTTTAAATTAAATGAATTTTACTCTTTAGAGCAGACTTCTTATGACAACATGCTCATGCCGACAATGGTCCATTGCTCATGGTTTCTTTTGACCTCTTTTTTGAGATTAACCTTCAGAGCTAATATGAGTCAATCCCATTTTTATTTGTTTTATGATGTAGGACAGAGTATCATGTAGCCCAGGCTGGCCTCAAATTCACTGTGCAGCCAAGGGTAGTCATGGAAGAGTAATCCCTCTGTCATCATCCTCAAATACTCGGATTATAAGCAGGCACTATTACATCCAACTACATTTTTATTTATTAGAACAAGTAGCACCATCACATTGAACATCAGATGTGCACCTTTCACATTACCAAAAAACAAACACAAATATAATCTAAGTAATAAGCAATAGGGACAAACAAGAAACATATAAAGTAAAAAGGTTTTAAAGAACTAAGCTATCAACCATAATGATAAGTATGAACAGATTAATGTCCCCGTCAAAGACAGAACTTCTCAGTGCCTAGATTTATACTGTTTATAAGAGACGCCTATAACCATATGACTTGAAAACATAAGGAAAAAGGAAGAAAATATATATAGAAAAGTAGGACTGACCAGAGGAACAGCTGAGTGACAATATTTATGTTGGATAGAGCAGAATTTGAGACAGAAGAATACGATGGAAAAAATGCATGAAAAATGTCAACTTTTCTAAAAGTAAAAATTCCATTTTTTTATACTTTATTTTTTTTTATTTCTTCAAGTTACATCTCAGTCACAATCCCTTCCCTACTCCCTCTTCCTGTCCCACCCTTCCATCCTCTTCCCCCCAGCAGCTTCCCCTTTCAGTCCAACAAATGGTTCCTTCTCTTATAACAGTAAATACTATACAAAACAACAGAAATAAATATGCCACATTTATGAGAGTTAAATGGTCCAGCATACATTCCCAATGTCCAGTTCATACATATTTGGCCCCTGACTTTAACATTCTACCATCTAACCATCTCCATGAGTTTAAAGTTCTGTATCTGACTCAGCTTTCATACTAACTTGCATCACTATTAAAAACATCTTCTTAAATCCAGAACACCCTCTTGATTCCTAAACAACTCAAAATTTAACTATGAGACTCTAGCTATCTATTCTTCAACCACCTCAGAGACCTGAGAGGGATAAATATATCTGATTATGTAGGAAGTGCAGGGGCTGCATCATCCAAAACTAAGAAATGACATACCAGTGGCTGCCTGGACAGTTCCCGTTTTCTCTCCATACGTTACAGCATCAATCTTCAGCCTTTTGGTCCTGTTTCTCTGACAGACATTGATTGTAGAGCAGGGATTATGAAGGACTTACCTACCCTGTCTTGGCAGAGCTAGGCTGTCTGTCGACTTCCCTGCTACCAAGTTTTGTCCTTTTTGGACAGCAGTCTGTCTGCAGTTGAAGCAAGGGGTTTTTTTTTTTCATGCCAAGAGATAGGCTTGCCACTAATTCAACCATCTCACACTGGAGATTCTTCAATGCTTATCTTCTACTTGGAGTAGAATAGGGGGTACTGTCAGGAGCTGATATGTCTTTATATCAAAAAAATCTTAATTTAAGACAACATCTTTGAATGCCAAATTCTGCAGATCTCTTGGGGTTTTTGAAGATGCCCTATCTATCTCTTGTATTTAGATAAGCAAATGTTGCTTGTCTCTTAACAACTTGATTTCTGAGTAGCTTAGAGAATATCTGTGATAGACTGTCATAGTAGCTAACAAAGTGACACGCTTGCATGACTAGGAGTTTGTATTTCTTAACTATCCTAAACAGTTTAAGAGTATGAAGAGGCCAGAGCTTCACATTTCATTTTTAAGTATCTCTAGGTACAATACCATTAGGAAGCATTACCTTTAATTTTGTATCAATATACAAAGATCAATGCCTATGTAGCCCAATACAATCTTAATATTATGTCAATATACAAGGGTCAATACCACTTTAGCCAAATATAATACTAATTTTGTATCAATATACAAAGGTATAAGGGCATATTCAATAATCTGTCCCTTCTTCTTGGTCCTTCCCATACTATGTGGTGTTAGCCCATGCCTTTAACTTCAGCAGAGACAGGAGGAGCACTATAGAGTTAGTGGTCTTATAAATTCTAGAGTTAGACGGAAGAGGGTGGTGAGGGTGCACACCACTAATCCCATCATTCAAGAAGAGTACGCCCTTAATCCCAACACACTAGAGACAGAAACAGGCAGATCTCAGAGCTCAAGGTCAGCCTGATACAAAACAAACTCTAAATAAAGAAAAACCTCGATCCAGGAGTGGTGGAACACATCTTTAATCCCTTCAGATGGGAACCACAGGTATTTGATCCCAATAATTAGAATGCAGAGACAGACACATAGGATTTGGAAGGACCTAAGTTTAAAAGCTACTTACAAAAGGCCTACTCAATACAAACAAATTGTCCTTTGCAGGCTGTGAAGACAATAGGGAAACCATCTACACAGTGTAGAAATACACAACGGGATAAAACACAGCCATTAAAAACTAAATGCACATAGTGTTAAACCAGCTCCTTGTAAGTTATCCTTATAACCATAAATTAAAGCATCTCTCAACCTTCATCATAGAAGCTTTACAGTAGAAGGTGATGAATACAAAGATCCAAAACTAGTCAAGGTGCAGAGAATAAGAAAAGATGAAATGGTCAGCCCTAAATGGAATGCATCTACCATACTCTTCTCCCAAGGCTCAGGGATCATTGTGAGAAAGGGGGTGGAAAGAGTAGAAGAGCCAGAGGAAGTGGATGAGTACAAAAAAACAGCAAGGCAGCTGCATATATGAACTCAGCAGTCACAATTGCATATTCAATATCTGTGCCAGCTTTATCCAGACCAAACCCCAGCATGGAAAGGGGAGTCCAGCACAAAGTTTCACCCCCTAACCAAGGAGCTTCTGGAAATCATTAGTTGCTGTGAGAGGCAGGGTCAGTTTTCCCTAAGAGCTGAGCCCTAATAAGTCAAGCACACTCCGATAAAAGGCCACATATCCAAAAATATTTGGGTAGCACAAATTGGCCTTGATGGGATGGGGCCAAAAGTTAGGTGAGGAGTCAGATCTTGAGAAAGTTGTTGGGGGAGAGGGTGAGCATAATTAAAATACATTGCATGAAATTCTCAAAGAACTAGTAAAATATTCAAACATGATAAAATATGTAATAAAATGGCAATGTATTCCTGACATGATATTAAGTTAAAAAGTTAAAAGCGTAAGGTACATAAAATAGAATTTCATCTTAATGCAATATGCACATAATATGAGTTATTCTCTTTCCCTAACTGTCAAGGGAGGTTTCATGTTTTGTGTGTTTCTTTTTTGCATAAAGTATTTCACAATATGTATTCACAGTAATGGGTTTTGCTTGAAATCTTTTCACTAATGTAGAATATAGTAAAAAATAAAATAAATATATATAATATATTAGAGGTTCTATAAATCTAATATAGAATGAGGTTCATTTATCTTGATTTGCTTTCAACTCAAGAAGTAATTCTAGAGTTTTCTTCAAACTGGAAAAAAGGCATTCGAAAGTAATATTCTGTTTAAATTAAGGGATATTTTTGGTTATCCGTTATGCTACTTTTCTCTAATAAGAAAAGGGGATGATCAGAAGTCTAAAATAAATTAAAGATAACATTAGAAGCCACAGCTTCTCAAAAGTGATTACAGAATCCAGAAATGGAGATGAGGCAAATCCACCCCAACGAACTGACATGGGAATTTCAGAAAGGCCACTGGATGAGAATTTTAACCTTCTGTCACTCTCAGCCTAACAACCCATGTGATTTGTTGTTTGCTTGTTCTCTTCCAAGAATAGCTAAGGATAAGCTAAAAGACGACCACATTAATATTCATTTTTACAGAAGCTTCTCCTTTTAGCGGATAGAGAGACCATTACAGAAATCTATAATTGGTTAAAACACAGAGAGCAATAGATCATAGAGAACCCAGCCCTGCACCCAAGGCTCTGGGAGATCTTAAAAGAGAGGGGGAGAAGATTATAAGAGCCAGAGGACCAAGGAAATCTACTGTGACATTTGTCTGAAATATTTCCACGAATATAGAGGATAATAAAATATATATAATATTTTATCTTCTAGAAATGAAAAGGAAGCTGTTCACATGATACTTCAACAACATGGTAGCCTAAACAAGACCTGAAAAATGACAACAACACTTGATTTGCCAACCTATAAGGGGGAAATCTCACTAGGGCTTCCCCTGGATGAAGACTATAGGCAAATAACAACTATTGAGAGAGGGAAAGATCTGTCTTCCCCAGGGATGTATCCCTAATTGGTTATCCAATACCAAGTGGTCAGTCCTGAAATCATATACAAAGAAGAAACACTAAATTGACTAACTGACTCTGTCAGTTGTATTGTTAGAGATATATAATGTATATATTATATACGTATATATATATGTATGTGTGTATTCATATATCGTTGTTTAATAGATATATGCAAATACATTGTGTATACATTTATATGTACCTATTACACATAAATATATTATATATTTATATGTACATTTATGAATTCATGAATTTGATGCCAAGCTCAGAAGGGGTTGGAGGATGATAAGGAGGGGATAAAAGTTGTAAACACAGTACACATATGTGAAATTTTTTATAGCTTTTTCTATTCTCCAAAGGAACTTAAATTTCTATCATAAATGGAATACTACATTAACTAAATAAACAGGACAATAAAATAGCTCAGAAATTCTCTTTGTTCACAGACCTCTGCTACTGAGACATCAATTTGCCAACATTAGTAAAAAGACTATGCCACATACTCCAAGATAACTCTGAATAAGAAGCCTCAAAGACATTTCAGACAAAGGCAACTTCCTGGGAATGGCTTCCTGAAGCACCTTCACTGAGTTACCTTGTATTTGTTTTGACCTACATATGTTTGTGTTTTAAGGCATCTCAAATAAAGTTGCATTGCCTTATATTAACAACTCACCTATTTAAGTACTGGTAGGAAGAGCAATGATATGTCCCCAAAAAGGATCTTAAAATCATTTTATACCTATATTCTTAAAATGAGATTTAAACACATTATTATGAGCAGGAAATAATTAGATCTTTCAGGAACCTCTATAGCTCAGAAACATATTAATATAGGTTAAGAATGATAATACAGATGAGTGTGAACTCTGTGGTAGGTACATAGGTCTGAAAGAACTTTGAAGATCCTGACACCTAATTTCCCACTCTCTAGGAAGGCATGGTCCAGGAGACTGGCATACTCAAGTTCTCAGCAGGTACTTTTTCCTGGCACAGCTGCACCTGTAATTACTCTCGACATTTCTCCCTCCCGCTGCAGTTCATAATGTAATTATCACCACCGTCCATTTTCTTCCACAGAGCTCCTTACCTTCAAGGAGGAACAGACAATTTTTTCAAGGTTGACAAAGTGACTGAACAGGCAAACCTCATGACTTATTAATCCCACAGAAATGTGCTGAGCACCTCCAACATGTCACCTGCTCCACCAGGGTTGTGTTCAGTCACTTTCCCCTTATAGTGGAATACCTCTCCACTATGGAAAATGAAGAAAAAGAAGACACCACTACTCCTACAATGTCCAATGTAGAAGGCTGTGGTCCTTGGAAAGGCAAGGGTATAGGAAGGGCATAGAGCATGATCAGGCTGACCCAGCCTCAACACAGTCAGGGCAGACAGATGGAAGTACGATGAGAAAAGGAAGGAGAGAGGTAGGAAATGAGGGCTCTGGGCAGGGAGCTAGTGGCAAAAAACAGAAATCATGATGGGCGGAGCCTGGGACCTGTGTGGCTGGACTGGAGTTGTGGACACCTGTGAGGACATAGAAGTTGAGAAATAAACACACAGAGAAAGAACCACATCTAGTTCAGAAAGAGCTAGAAAGGCTTGAGAACAGCTCTCATGTCACCCCATCAGATGGGGAAATAAAAACAACCTTTCCAAGAGAACCCATCATTGAATTTAATGTATGAGTAGAGTTGCAATATGGACGCTTGCTGCTATCTTCCTTCATATTGACATTTAAACATGTTCACTAAAATATTCACCTAAGGTTGCGAAAGTGGCCCTCCTAAGCCTGATCATTTTCTACTATCTAGAGTGTTCAATGAAGTGCTTGCACTGTTCATGATATAATGCTGCAAACAGGAGACACTATTCACATTAACCTCCAATCTTCATCATCTTCTTAAGTCGAGATGACAAAACAATAAATCAAGCCTTGATGTATGGTCAATACTATGGTGAAGTAAATAGTCCATTGTGACCGATTTTGAGCTGTAGCACAACCACTGATCTTGTGGGAAATGCACATTAGCAGGCCTTTGTGCAGAATTTCCCCAAGGACCTCACTGCTGGACATTTATTGTCCCACTCTCTCAGGTCCTCATTCACATCTCTAGGACAGATGTACTCCTGTGTGCTAAACTGGATGAAGCGTGGTCTTTTGTTGTTTAAAGATCTTAAATAGCCATGTATTGATGCTGGAAAGTAATTCCAACGTTTTTGTTACTATTATTACACTAGGGTACAGTTCTAAGAAACTCTGTCATTCAGTGCTACATATGAACATGGTCTTTTTAAAGATTAGTTTTCATTTCATGTATATGGATTTTTTTCTACATATACTAATGTGCACTCTCTGTGTGTGTGTGTGTGTGTGTGTGCGTGTGCGTGTGCGTGTGCGTGTGTGTGTGTGTGCGTGTGTGTGTGTGTGTGTGTGTGTGTGTGTGTGCGCGTGTGCACAAACACGAGCGCACGCCTGGTGTTTCTGGAAAGCCAGGAGAAGGTATTAGATTCCCTGGAACTGAAGTTCTGCATAGTTGTCAACCACCATGAGGGTGCTGGGAAAAAACCCTGGTCCTCTGTAGAAGCAGCCAGTGCTCTTAACTGCTGAGTCATCACACCACCTTCTGGAAAAGTTAAAAAGTAACCTTTGTAAAGGTGCCAATGGATGTAATAGGTATCACCTGCTCAACTCTCACTGGAACGATGCAAGAATACTCATCCCCAAAAGGAAACTACCATATTATGCATCAAATCTATTCACTAAAAGAATAGTATCTACCACATTACATTGTGAGCTCTTTAGGGGCACAGAACATATTCTGTAAACCTTATATATATTTTTAAAAAACAACAACACTTTTCCCATAGTAAGTATCTTGTTATATGTTAATAATTCACCTTATTCATCTTAAACATCCATCACAGTCTTTATTTCGATATCAGAGAAAAATACATGACAGCACAATTAACTAGTTCTGGGATGACTGTATTTAGTTAACACAGCCGCTGGTGTGTTTCATTTTTATTTCTCAATTTCTTCTTCAAACTGTGAAACTTTAATTGCATTATCTGGAATTTCCAACCTCAGGTCAATAAAATCACATTTGGGGATAAAATAACAACAGAGAGAAAGAAAGAATTTCAGAATTTAATTGAAAGTTTAAAAAAAGAAAAGAAAAATTTATAAGAACAGGAGAAAAACTACAGTTTTTTTAAATTTATAAATCATTTTTTGAGATTTTCATATACAGGTACACTAAATTTACATCATTTTCCAGGACACACAGAATACTTACAGCAACTGTCTATATCTAGGATTGGAATGATTTCTATGACTCTCTCAAGATTTGAATTTTATACGATAGGGGTTCACTCTGAACTCAATAGAATTAAGTCAAAAAAGTAAATTAATAGAAAGATAAATTGGTGTCCCCAGGTGTTAGGTATTAACCAATAAACTTTTAAATAATTCATAAGTCTACATCTATTTATTTAGAGCTTGGGCACAATAAAATTGGAAGCACTTTCAAAATGAAACATTTGAGCCAAGAACAGCCTTACTGGATAATTACTGGTCTGGGATGGCCTGAAATGCATTCCCTGTCACTAAAGGACAACTTACTTCTACAACAAGGACAGGTGAAATGTCTCACTTGGGTGAAGGTATTTGATGTGTACACCTGAGGACCTCAATTTGATACCTAGAACCCACATAGAGGTGAAAAGAGGAAACAAGCTTCACAAAATTGTTCTCTGACTTTCACATGCACACCATGGCATGCAACCACCACCACCACACACACACACACACACACACACACACACACACACACACACACAGTCATGGATAAAATTTCCAAAATAGAGAAGTGATTTCCACCCAATCCTTGGTCTAAGATGTCATTTGAGGCAAATGTTGAAGTCCTTTAAATCTGTGCCCAGGAAAACTTCTTCATTGAATTCAAGAATATTCTATTTCACAGTGAGAAATGGGGCCAGTAGTTGTATACTGCAGACCTTTTGCCTTTCCTTCTAGGGTCTACCTCTACCCTCCCAATGGTAGGAGGCTCAGCCTTCCTAGACTATGGGGACCACTTCCTCAATCATCTAGACCCATGAGATTCTGTATTTCCTTTTTCACATCTGTTTCTGCCAGTCCTTCTTGAGACTTGAGTCTGGTGAAAAGATAGTTTCTGTTATTTGAGATTATATGAAAAAAAATGTTTTGTGTCTCCAAATGAAGCTCTCCTCAAGCTCTTGCTTTCTATTTAGTTGCCTACATGCTTCCACACACTTCCTGTAGACCGTAATTCAAGGAGTTAGCTTTTTCTCTTTTAGGAATGCAACTTTCTGATTATTGGAATAATTAACATTAAAGTGCTGTAACACACATCCCCAAACTCCAATGCTTTAAAACAAGAAAGGTTTAGTTCTCTTAGTCACAACCTAACAGTTAATGGAATATGAAGCTTCCTCCCAGGATGACTCAGGACACCGAGCTGCGATCATCTGGTGTTATTCCTGTCCTCTTGCTTCAGCATTGATGCGATGCCATCCAGGCAGCAGAAACAGAGGACCACTGCAAGGAATATAACCACCCAATTGTTTCAATCAGGAAAAGACACATCAGCTCCCACTCAACTCTAATCGGACAGAACCAATTATATGACACTCCATAAGCACAGAGGATCTGGGAAGTTCCCATTTAACAAATAAAGAAACCAAGTGTCAGAAAAATGAGGCTCTGTGGGCTAGGACACTGTTGCTAAGTGGATGACTGACATAGAAGCTCAGTTCCAGAGATCTCCATCTTAACCAAGACATACTTATTCATTTGTTTGTTTATAGACAGAATCTCACTAAGAGATAAGGCTGGATTCAAACGCTTCATCTTCCTGTCTCAGCCTCCTAAGTGCTGGAATCACATTGGTATACTGGCAAGCCTACAATAAAGAAATGGTTTTTGTTTGTTTGTTTAGGAAAAATAAGGAAAAGCTAGGACTAAGAAGGAAAGAAAGACATTGTAAAATGCTGGAGTGAAGTAACCAGGGCATATAAGGGCTGGCAAGCAAGCATTCTAGAACATTCTGCAGCAGCCCATCCCATAGGAAACCACAGAGTGCCTTCCGATCAACAACCTGCAGTTCTAAAAGGCAGAGGAGTGCTGAGAGAAGTAAGGGCCATTAAAAGGGATGCTGGGACGCTTGCAGCTTCTCTGTGAATAGGTCAGAGTCATTGGGGCTATTTAATCTAGGGAAACTCAAGAAGGGGTTTAATTGCCACCTTTGTGACAGCTTTTGAGAGCATGTCCAGAGGATATAGGACAAGTGACAGAAAACGAATTGGAAAAAAAAAGCTTACTTTGACATTTAGAAGTGTTTTTATAACCTTGTAAGCAAAGATAAAACAGGCACAAAGCACACTCTTCCTTTTGAGCTAATAAGAAGGTGAAACGGACTTTGGGGGTGGATGCTAGGAATGAAGTCTGCCTTGAGCAAGGTCCTATGTTCAATTCCCAACACTGAAAGAAAAAAAAAAGTAAAGAATAAAATTAAACCAGCTGCGAAGGCACAGCACATGCTGAGCTAGGCCCCACATAAGGTGTCTCACGTGTGTTATGTTCCTTCCCTCAGGCTAAATGTAAAGCGGATGTTGTCATTCTCAGTAAGGAATGTTAGGTGAGGCCTGCCTAAAGCAACTCAGCCACTCACCATGGAGTGGGGTTCAAACCTCTGTTGCCCACTTTTACCTTCTGGGTCTTTCCACTCAAAAAGACACTAAAACTTGGACAGTACAGCGTTTACAGAGGCCTCTGCCTATTAGCATCTAACAGGATAAAATAATCAAATATGGTTCCATCAAGTCACAGGTACATCTGTGCCTTCCAATGCCACTAACAGATTTTACATCAGCCCCTGCCCCCATCTCAGTTAGGCCCTTCTAAGAGGAACTCAGTTTGGCCCAGCAAGTTAACCTTTGCTTCTGCTTTCTCAACCTCTCTAAAACATCCCTGAAGAAGATGGCAAATGGAATAAGAAAAAACCAAAAAGGAAGAAGTTCATGCCTCCATTCTTACAGCTAGAAATACTGAACTGCCCGGCAACCTAGGGATGAAGGGAGAAACTGGGAAAGAGAAGAAGGAGATTCTGTTACTGGGGAGCCCAGCCTCCAGAGATTTTAAAAAACAAAGCCAGGCCAATGGAGAGAAAGCCCCCCAGAACAGTGAATGTCCCACTGAGAAGGGGCTTTCCCATCCTGGCCAACAGGATCCAAAATAGGACCCTGGTTCCTAGACTTGCCTCATGTATATGGTTAAAGATAATGATTGTCAAGGCACCAGAAAAGGTGTGCCACCAAAGTTCTCCAAGTGGCCTGTGTGATTGTATTGTGGAAGATGACATTTTGTTGAGTTTTTAAATAAAAACTGGACTTTTCTAGATACATTGTAGGTTTATGAAAAACTGAGCAGGAACAACACACTTTCACACATTCCCACCTACCTCAGTTGGGTTTCATTATTTTTCTTCCATTGGCTTGGGACACTCATTACAATTGATGAGCCATTGTCAATTCATTCATTTCAACAAAGCCCATACTCTATCTATCTTTGTAGCAGATGTGGGCTCTGTGAGGGCATGCGCCCACAATAACTCTAAGTGTCCCTTCCCTACAACTGTCCTGCGCTGCTTCCCATAGCCCATTCCTCTTACCACCAAATGTTTTATATATATTTTTTCTTCTATATCCTTTTATGGCTTCCTAGTTCTTTCTTGCATAAATGTTCTTTCCTAAAGAACAGTTTTAAATTGTTAGATAAGTTGAACAGAAAGCTTAGAATATTCACCTATTCCTTCTTCTCACACATGTTTTTCCACCAGTTACATGTTTCATTAGTGTGGTATATTTTTTACAGTAGATAAATTCATATTGATTTATTGCTATTTAGAATGTGTATAGTTTATTTTAGGACTCAATGAGGTTTGACGAATATAGGGTTATGGGTATAATTCTTTTTATCACTAACTAATATTGCACTGAAGGAGAATGTCACCACTTGTTCATCCACTCTCATTCTGAAGGACTTTTGGATGCTCCCAATTTTGATAGTTTTGAATTATGCACTATAAATACTCATAAGCAAGCTTGGGGATAAACATATTGTTAACATGTTTGTATAAATATCAAGGAACACAATTACTGGCTTGGACTGTGTTTGGTTTTGTAAAAAAAAAAAAAATTGCCAAGTTAGAAATGAATAGTAATATATGCCTATAATCCCAGCACTTGGAAATGGAGACGAGAGGATCAGGAGTTGAAGGTCATATATATTTATATGGAATTTAAATGCAGTCTGGGTTACGTGAGACCTATCGAATGAGAGAGAGAGAGAGAGCAGAGGAGGGGATATTATCTTTAGAATCAGCTGTACAATCTTCCATCACCTCCTGTTGTGAATGAGAACATACACTGCCCACATCCACGATGAACATGGCACTGCCAGAACTTGAGATTTCCTCTATTCTAATGGGGTTACAGTGGCATCTTTTTTTTTTTAAATAAGTGTACCTTTTTCTAAAGGATACTAGTTCAACTGTCCAAAGAAACTATTTTAAATTCATCCCATAACTATCCTTAGACACTCCATCTCTGCTAGAAGAACAAAATTATTTAAAGCAATTAATTTTTATTGCTAAAAGCAGGGTCGCTATTATAGTGTGCACCTGAAATGTGGGTCACTTCAAAGAACGAGATCAAATTTGTCCTTCCACGCCTGACACACGAAAGGGCTCTCAGTGGCAGCAGACACCTAAAGCACAGAAATGAAAACTGGCCGCACAAAGACACTTCTGGATTTGACTTTGTTTTATAAAGCTCTCTACCCAGCTTTAAACAAGCATGTGTGGTGCCCTAAATTACTTCATGCTATTTCTAGGACACAAAAAGATGTGGGGCGCTGCGGAGGAGTGGGGATGGGGGTCTGGGTTTTCCTTCCCCACTCACTGCCTTATGTGGATTCTCTCTGGGTCTAGATTTTCCTCCCCTACTGCCTCATCCAGATTCTCTCTAACATGTAAATTGGAGCAACAAAATAATGGGAAGTATATTTTTGCTATGTATTATCACACCTGCCATGGCTTAAATTTTCAGAGTGATGTTTCCTTAATGGTTCTCAGAGCTGTGTTTCACTCCTGCATGTTTGCATGACAGTTTTAATCTTCATTAACTTCACAAAGAGTCAGGCAATAACATGAAAAAAAAAAAGCTCTTGAAAAACAGCAATTCCATTTGAAATTTTTGTGCAAGTATGAACTTTCTATCATAATGACTTCATGTCTGTGAGACTTAAGATAATCAAAAGTCACATTACACATCTACCCTGAAAAAATTACTGGCAACATTCTTGCCATTGTAAATGGCCTGTTCTATGTGCCCATTCTTAGACAAGCAAAATCAAACCCTATAAAACAAGTCTTTCTCCTCGAGTGCATGTCTGCTGTTTATGACGGCTCCCCAAAAGGCTTTGGAAGTCGTCCATAATTAGGTGGCAAAGATGCCTGAAAGCTTTTCCAAACCAAATGGCAAAGCATTTAAAGCAAGCACAAAAGAGCACCAGGCAGAAATAAGCATAGCATTTGGAATAGTTTCTCTTTGTTTCTGATGGCTGCATTTGTGGAGTACCTTCCAGTGCTTCTGTTTCTAACTGCTGCAAAGGACCAAGACCGCGTCTAGCCATCCCCTTATGTCACACTGCAACTTCTTTCGGTGTAGGAAACTTCCAGCAACACAAAGCATTCCAGCACCACACCACTAAGGAAATTCTCACCACTGCTCATGGAGGCAGAGTGACGCTTGTTCTGTTGGGGAGTCTTTAAAGGGAGTTTGGGGGCTGGGAAAAGTTTTTTTTTAAGTCCCAATCTTTACCAAACATATAAAATTGTATAATGATCTGTTAAGGGTTAAATAGTGTTCCTGAAAAAACACACAAAAAACAAAAAACCAGAATCATCACAGAAACATTTGCATATCAATGCTGATTGCAGGACAATCCAAAAGATAACTTATGGAACCAAGCTAGGTATCTACTAACAAAGGAACAGATAAAGGAGATGGGGTTTATATACAAAATGAGACATTTTAAAGCATGAAGAAGAGTGAACTATGTCATTTACAGGAAGATGGATGCAAGTGCAGAAAACCACATAAAGAACTAACAGCCTCAGAAAGATGAACATTACACAGTTTCTCTCCTTTTGGGATCCTAGAGTTTATAGATACAAGCAGATAAGACTGTCGAGGGGAGTAAAGAGGAGTCAGAAGGCCCAAGAAAGGAATGGGAGCCAGATTTGGGGGTAGATTGTTTCAAGTATGGTGAGAGTGTGTGTTTGTGTTTGTGTGTGTGTTTGTGTGTGTGTGTGTGTGTGTGTGTGTGTGTGTGTGAAAATGTCCTTATGTAACTCTGTATAATAAAGTGAAATCTTTTTATAAAGAGGCATATGCTGAAATCCTTATCCCTGTTTTCCCAGAATGTGACCTTACTAGGAAATAAAGATGGTTACAGACACAATTACTCAATATGAAGGCATAGTGGAGAAGGGTCCATTAATCTTTAATAGTTAGTGTCTTTATAAGATTATTGGTCAGCTTTCCATTACTATAACAAAATACTTAAGATTCATAAAGAGAGAAAGTATTTCATAGAAACTTCATGGAAGTTTCAGCTATCATTAGTCATTTATGCCTGGGGTAAGACAACATATCATGGTAGGAAGCATATGGTAGAGCCAAGTCATTCAGTGTGTAGCCTACACAGAGAGCATGAGGATGAGCCAGCATCTACACTATATCACCTTAACAATCACACCCTCAAAGAGCTGTTTTCTGTCACTGTGGTAAGACACCATGACCAACACCAACCTAAGAAAGAAAGTTTATTTTGACTTATGGTTCCAGAGGACTGGAGTCCATCTCTGTGGGCAATAGGAGTATGAAGGTGCTTCATTTTCATCCCCACACAGGAAAGAGAGAGAAGGAGGGAGAGAGAGAGACAGAGAGAGAGACAGAGAGAGAGAGAGAGAGAGAGAGAGAGAGAGAGAGAGAGAAGTGGGCAAGGCTACAAACCCTCACAGCCTGCTCTCAGTGACCCTCTTCCTCTAGCAAGGGCTGCCTTCTAAAGATTGCATTCAAATTACCATAACTTCCTACTAGAACTAAAGATGTTACCACACAATGTGTTAATCAACTATTGATTGGTCATTGTGACAAATGACTGAGATTTTAAAAAGTTAAAGGAAAATTTATGTTGACTTATGGTTTCAGTGCAAGCTGTCTTTCTTTGGACCTGAGAAAAGGCAGAATATCATGAAGACAGTCGTACGTGATAGAGAAGCTTTCTCTCTTCATAGTAGTCAAAAACAAACAGAAAAGGGGGACAAAGGACAAGATATTACCCCCAAGAATGAATCCTGAAGGGTCTATTCTCTTCAAGAAGGCCTCTACCTCCTAATTCTATACCAATTCCAATAGTCCATCTGATTGTAAGTCCATCAGTTGATGAACCCACTGATGAGACCAGGGCCTTGATGACCTCATAACTTTCTCAATGGTTCACCGTTAAATATTGCTACACAGGGAAACAAACCTCTAACACATAAGCCTTTGGGAGCCATTTCAGATCCAACTTTGACACTTCCCAATAGACCCTAGCTTGAGGGAAAAGTCTCTAATATATATATTATATATATATTATATATATATATATAATATATATATAATCCAAACTAAAGCAGAGATGATGTAAAACCATGAATGGGACAGACTGTAGAAGTACTGCTAACAAAGGAAGGTTGGGAACCCACCACCATCACCTGGAGCTGGAAAAACAAGGAAGGGTTTTGCCCTATAGTTTACAAAGGTCCTTTTGCACCTTCCAGACTTTCAATTCTTAGATCTTAGATTTCTAATGGCCATATCCATGAGATAATACATGTTTACATGTATTTATTTATTGTGTGTCTGTTTATAATGTGTGTGATTGCACTTGTGAGAAGGCACATGAGTCAAAGTCAGAGGGACAGCTGACAAGCTGAGGGGGTCAGTTCTCTCCTTCCACTGTGTAGGACCTAGGAGCTGAAACTCAGGTAACTGATCTTGCAGGGAAGTGCCTTAACCCTCTGACCTATCTCACTGGCTGAGAACAACACACTTTGATTATCTAATTCACTCAGGTTGTGGCAGTTCACTGTGACAACCTTGTAAAGTAGGTTCAGGACTCAGAGTGTGGCATTCTGTTATCTGAACAAATTTTTAAGGGGGATTAACTCTTTCCTAGGAAGGGGACTCAACTGTGCTATAGTAAGTCAGGGAACAGCATCCTGCCCAGACCCAGGGAAGTCACCTTCCTTCAGGAAAGTTTGTTCCTGAACTATCCAGGGCAGAAGCAGAGCCTCTAGGGATACTGCCCAAAGTCCTACAGACTCAGAACTTGATCCGTGGGAGCCAACCCCTTGAGGAAATAGAAATGCTTATTTTTATTTCATTTTGAATGACTACAAAAACAATCCAGGACATTTATGATTTCACATTAAAATTAAAATATGCCTTTGATGCTTCATGCCATATTTGTTTATTTATTCCTAAAACTACTTTGCTATGTAAGTCCATATGAAACATCTTTGAGTTGACATTTGTGGCTACGGAATGAATCTGTAGATCTCCCCAAGTTCACACTTGAAGCCTAGACTCCCTGTAAGATAGAATTGGAACCTCAGGGATACAGGAAGCTTAAATGAGGTCATGAGGGTGGAGTGCTCAGGAAGGGATCAGAGCCTTTGTAAGGAGGATGCCACAGAGTTTTCTCTTTGTCCCAGCCATGGGAGAATACAAAAAGAAAATATCTATGTGTGGTCCTGAAAGGATCCCTCACCCAGATCTCAAACACTCCGCATTTTGATCTAGGGCACTGATTCTCAACCTTCCTAATGCTATGACCCTTTAATACAGTTCCTCATGTTATGGTGACCCCGAACCATAAATTTATTTTCATTGCTACTTCATAACTGTAATTTTTCTACTGTGATGAATTGTAATATAAATATATTTGGAGATGACAATTTGCCAAAGGGGTCACAATCCACAGGTTGAGAACCACTGATTTAGAGCCTTCAGCCTGTGAAGAAATGAATGCTCATTGTTTAAGTCACCCAACATATAGTATTTTTTGGGGGGGCTGACTAGGACAACCATCATGTGTAAATGAGTAAATTTACATATTCAATTTAATGACAGGTCTATCAGTCATCAACCACATAAGGACTTTACTCTCTGGAAACTAAAAGTTTCAAGTTCCACAAATGTTTACAAGATTGCATTTGAGTAATGCAAAAATGGCTATGCTCTTTTGCATTCAATAATAAATAAAATCAGTTTACTTCGCATTTCATGGCAATCCAATTTTTCCTGTGGCTGGCTGACTGACAATTGGGAACAGAAATTGAGGAAAACGATTTCTCCTGTCCTCTCCAGGGTCTATGCTGTGGGCTGTGGGTGAGCACCTGCCTGAAACCAAAGGTCATTATTGCCTGTGTAAGGTCATAGCCCGCTGGAGTCAAGGGCATGGTGGCCCCCAGATGCATCGCTGCCCAATGTCCCTGGTGCCTATTTTTACTTCCAGATGTTACTACTGCTGACAGCTCTGATGGCAAGCTCTGCTTGCGTGCTGCCCTAGGGAAATCAGTGCATCTGAGAAGAGCTCATCAGATATGCTCCACAATGTTCAACTCGCCTGCTGGAGTCTGGAGCAGGAGGTAGGAAGAAGGATGGATCCAGGCTGCTTCTCTGTCCAGTTTCCCTGTGATCTCTGATCTCTGGTGTCAACAAGTAGACAAAGTTCCTACCTGTACAACTTCAAAAATGTCTGAAACCATCTCTACCCTCTTCATATTTGGGGGTTACTTCAAAGAAAATGGCTTTTTAGTTCTTTTTAATTTTTAAAAAGTTCTTTGTTCCCTTTTAAGCAGTATGTTCCTCTATGCCTGAAAAGTATTGACAGGTCCCATATGACCCAAATGGTGTGTGTGCATGTATATACATGTGTCTGTATGTATACGCATGTGTGTGCATGTGGACAAGAAGGCCAAATGTGAACACTGAACGTCTTCCTCAGTCACTTTCCACCTTATTTTTTGAGCATGATGTCTCATTGGCCTGGAGCCCGCCAATTTAGGTAGGCTACTCATCCAGCCAGCCCCAGCATTCTCTTTGACTCTCCAACACTGTGAGTGCAGGTGCTTGCTGCCCACAGGCCTTTTCTCCTGAGTTCTGCAAATTGATCTTGGCCCCACATGTTCATGTACCAAGGATTTAACCTACTCAGCCATCCCCCAGCTCCATGCTTTACAGGTTTTATACACTTGTTTTCATTTTCCCAAAAGCCACATCCACAGCATCTGAAGTTTACTTGTGCTACATGCACACAGCCAATAGAGGCACTCTCGCCTTGAGACCTTGGCAGAATTCTTCTAGAATCCTCTATTGAATATATGCAGCTAGAGTCTCTCTTTTCACAGTTTTCTGTGCTCCTTCCTTAATTATGAAATGATTTGTACCTATGCTCTCATCAGCTGATCAGAATCTTGGAGACAATATTCTCAGTGTCATTTGTTAGGGAGAGCAATGACTTAGCTCATGCTGTCTGCTCTCATAGCATTCAGGGGAATGTTCTTCCCTAAAGACTCCTTTTCCAGGTCAACAAAGAAACCAAACTACCCCCTTTTCCATGCATAAATCTTCCTCCTGTCCATTTAGAGTTAGCAATTTTAGTATTTTACTAATAGTAGGAATTGTTCTTTTTTTATTTGCCATATGCAGTAAATAGGGCTTTATTTTATGACTTTTCATTCTAGTTTATGATAATGTTTCTTTTTTGCATGATAATGTCATAAGCCTCATTTTCCCTTCTGTTAGGTCTTGATTATTCCCCCACAGGCTGATATTTAAAATAAAAGCATTTAAAACTTTGTGTTAGCATCACAGTTTATGTGATTGCAAGCATAGGAGAGAAAATAAGCCTACAGACACTGTTAATATTATCCTGTGAACATTAAGTCTAATGCAGCTCATCTAGATCCCCTCAGGGCTGATCTGATAGTAAAGCTGAATCTTGTTTTTTAAAAGGTAAAATAAATAAGAGGATAGGCAATTCAGAATCAGTTTTCAGTGTTAGGGCAAGGGCTAACTTCCAAGGGTCATTTGCATCTGACAGAAAAGATAAACAACCAAAGATTTATACCCATGGTGTAAAAGTCAATTCTAAGTTAACCCTGTTAATTTTCTCACTATTTTTGTCTTTATTGCTTTGTCAATGACCTATAAAAAGTACATATTCAAGGGGTACAACATGATGTTTTGACTCATGTGTACATTGTGTACAATCTTTTAAAATATTTCAGATAATATAATGGCATCGTTTCTCCCTACCCTCTCCTCCCTCTAAACTCTCTCATGTACTTCCTGC
This sequence comes from Lophiomys imhausi, assembly GCA_907164525.1. NCBI lineage: Eukaryota > Metazoa > Chordata > Mammalia > Rodentia > Muridae > Lophiomys > Lophiomys imhausi. The sequence continues at coordinate 683,278 of CAJQZJ010034282.1, read as the reverse complement.
CCCTTGCTGTCTTTCAAATTCATGGTCTCTTTTTTCTTTAATTGTTCTTACACACATACACACACACAGACCACAGCACACATATGCTCCCTTAATACATAAATACAACTTGCTCAATCTGTGTAATGATACTTGCATGTATATGTTTTCAGGGATGACCCTTTGGTATTGGATAACAAATTGACATGTTCTTCCCTGGGGAAGACTATTTCTCCAGCTGTCAGCATTCCTTAGTTGCCTGTAGGTCTTTGTCTAGGGTTGAGGCCTCTTGGTTTTTCCCTCATTCATGTCTATGGTTTCCCTTTCTCAGCTCACATTTGGGTAGTTATGTTGATGAGACGTTATGAATGTAACTTCTGGCATTACTAGGAAACAAAATGTCACAGCAAACTCCCTGATTCTCTGGCTTTTACAACCTTTCCATTTCTGCCTCCACAGTAATCCTGGAGTGCAGGAGTTTGTTATATTTTAGATGTAACAAGTAAGTCAATCAAAACTGATCAAATACTTGAACCAACAAACCTCAAAAAGATCCCATTTCATGTCTATTATATCACCATTTATAGTTAGAAGATGAAATCACCTTATGTAGCAACTAATGGTGAATGGATAAAAATATAGCATATGTATACACAATGGAAAACTACTTGGCCGTAAAAAGGAAAACATGTCATTTGTGGCAACATGGATAGGTTGGAAGACATTATATTGTTACTGTTGTATAACACACCAGAAAACAGGTACCTGCTGCAGATAGGAGCTAAATTACCAAGAGGAGGCTTACACAGCTTCCCTCCAGGTTATTAGTTTAAAACAGAAGGCAAAATCTACATAGGGTCACAGGAAGTGGCAGTGGATGGTGCTCATTGGCTTCTGTCAGCTCTCAGGAGGAAGCTGGAGGAGAAGGTACATGAAAACCTTGGCTGCCAGCCTAAGCTATCAGTTCCTGGGTACCAAACAGCATCATGTTAGGGTTCAGACCTAGTTACCCAGCTTTAGCATCTGTTGAGCCTCCTGCAGGCCCCTTCCCTGCCTCTCCATGTGGCAGCACCCACTCATCCTTCAGGTTTCAGCTAAGAAAGCTACCCCTGAACCAACTTCTGCCCCAGCTGTAACCAGGACTCCCCAGGGCTGGGCAGAAAATGAGAGCAGATGAGACCATCTGAAGGGAAGGAGAGGAAATGGCTCCTTGTCAGTCCCCACCAATAGCTCTTAACTTTTCTCAAGGTTCAAACACACCTCACCCCACCCTTCTGTTTTCTGTCCCATAAGATTTTTAATCTCTGTTGGTGCATTGTCCTAATTGGATATGGTATTCAATAGCACACAAAAAGTTATCACACGATGAAGTAAATCATTAGCTAGAGGAACAGAAACAATAGAGGACAGGACAATGAAGCGGAAAGGAGTGCTTGAGATGCAGTTCCCACAGAAACTCAAATGTACAAGAGAACTGGAACTTAATAGCTTTTGGAGACCTGAGCAAGGAATAATTATGTAAGCAAAAGGACAGAAGAGAAATGCTACCGAGAAATTACTTCTGCAAGCCACGAGGTGCAGGGTGAATCCACCAATTACATCACAAAGGAGTCCCACCAGGCCTCTGGGAAGCTATTTTGTAAATCTACCAGACTATTAACACTTCTGTAGACCACAGGCCACCATGAAAGCATTAAAAAGACTTAGGAAAGTTCCAAGGTCGGTCAAAACCACCACTTATAATTTAATGAAAGCTTTTAATACTACATACACCCACCTTTTCTCTCCACTCTTTATGGTTCAGCCATAAAGAAGGCTGTCATGGTAGTCCATTCCCTATTGAGTTCTCGCTGATTCTTTAGGATTCTGAAAAGGAAAATTAAGTGGGAGCAAATGCAAATGTTTTCCTAGCCACTCCAAAGGAATAAAATTAAAGAGACTCACTATCCAGCAATAAAAATGTCCAACTTAAATGAAATCTTATTTTCAGGAGGACCAACTACAGAACAATCAACAGTAACAGGCTTTATGTCCAAATGCAAGAGCAGGAGAAAGTCATGGCATGCTAACCCTTTCTAATATCTTTCAAATAAAATATAATTTCAAGAATAATTCAACAGAAAATGGATGATGAAAGCTAATCGACCTTCTCCAAATTCCACAGTGCTGCCTAGTAAAGAGCTTCTGCCAATGACGTTAAAGTTCTCATTGCAACTTCTATGGCATAGGCTTTTGCAAGGGAAAATAAAAGTACGAGCCAAAATAATGTTACAGGGTCTAATTTTTACATGAGAAGGAACTTTCTTGTAGGTATCGTGGATGGTGAGGCTTTGAGAACCTGCATGAGGCCAGTCCAGAAAACAGGCATGAGTTAGTACTGACACCATCATGTCTATACCAGCAGAGACATCACTTCACATCACAGCCATCATTCCTATGGAGATATCACCCCAGAGAAGTGGCTCTAATACCTGGGCCAATAAGTGGGTGACGGAAACTGGTCCTATAAAATGGGCCGCAAGCCCAGTATTGTTATTATTGTCACTCTCACTAAAGTCACGCTGTACTAAGAAACAAAAACAAAAATTCCTTAAGAAAAGGAGTGCACCACAACTTACTAAGATCATGGCATTTGAAAACCCAGACCTCATGTGTGTAGTCAGCATTGAACAAGTAGCATATGTTTTCTGGACCTTACTGTGTGTGTGTGTGTTTGTGTGTGTGTGTGTATCTGTGTGTGTGTGGCTGTGTATCTCTGTGTGTGTATGTGTATGTCTGCGTCCATGTGTGTATGTATGTGTCTATGGCTGTGTCCATGTTTGTGTGTGTGTGTTTGTGTGTCTGTGTGTGTGTACATGTGAATACCAAAAGTCAATGTCCAATGTCTTCTTCGACTACTCTCCCCAATGAATCAGGGTTTCTCACTGATTGGCTATGCTGACTGGCTAGCAAGCACCACAAATCTGCCTGTCTATACCTCCCATCTTATGATAGACAGCACACCAGCTTTTTACTTAGATACTTGGTATCTGAATATAAGTCATTACTCATAATGAACTCAGGTCCTCATGTTTGTGCAGCAATCACCTTATCAATTGAGTTACCTTCCTAGCTCTGAGCCTCACTTTTAGCCTCTATAAAATAAGAGCTGTTGCATAATGACATTGTACAACTCGTAATAGCCAGTATCATTGTTGTGCATCAGTTTTTAGTTTTCCTCTCCTTTCCAGTACATGGAAGCCCACATCCTCATACTCCCCGCTGAT
>CAJQZJ010034282.1:629664-655248 GCA_907164525.1 Lophiomys imhausi | reverse complement strand
TGTGTGTGTGTGTGTGTGTGTGTGTGTGTGTGTGTGTGTGTGTGTGTTCTGACACACAATTTAAAATAAATACACCAAAATGGTCAATAGAGATCATCACTACAATTTCCCTAGAGGGTAGATTATAGGTAACTAGAGTTTTATTATTAAATGCTTTTCTGTGTTTCCCACCATTGATAATACTTAGTTTCTTACTCAGGAAAAAAAATCTGAAGGACAACACTTAACTTCTCATAAAAAATAAAACAGAAAGAGAAAAAAATGCTGATGTTCACTAGGACAAAACTCATAATGATCTCTGGCATGTAATGTAAGACTTCATATTGCAGATTAAAAAATCATTATTGAGGGACTAGAGAGGTGGCTCACTGGGTAAGGTTCTCAAGGAACAAGCATGAGGACTGGAGTTCGATGCCCAGCACTAATATAACAGCTGGGTGTGGCAGCTCCCACCTATGACCCCAGTTGTGAGACTGGTGGATCCTAGACTCTCTGGCCAGCCAAGCCTAGCCAAACTGGTGAGCTCCAGTTTAATGAGAGATACCATCTCAAGACATTACATAAGGAGTGATTGAGAAGCCCCATTAACCTCTGACCTCCAGGGGCACATATACACACATACAAAGGAACATACATGGACACATGCAATAATCACATTGTGATATCTTATGAAGCTAAGATGTATCCCTAAATTCTTCACAATCTTATCCCAACATGAGCCAGCTAGGTCTTAAAACACATGCTGGCATAAACACCAGCTGATACAGGTTTAAGAATAAATAACCAGTTTGTACACAAATGACAGGATCCAATAAATGTTTTATAAGCAGAAAATCCAGATTCACTAAAAGGAACATGATCAATAACCTTGATTTGGATTATTATTAGATTGTTAGAGCAAAACACTATAATTAATCAAGGGCAGGAAGTTGGGAATTAGGACTTGCCAGTCACTTGTTTTTAACACAATGAACAAAGGAAATAATGTATGTACTTCAACTCTTAGCAAATCAAATGGGAGAAATAAATAACCCTAGGGATCATGATGCAAGAGGATTAATTTACAGCAGCAAGGAGTATCTCAGAAACCTTCTAATTAAGACATGAAGGAGATGGTTCAATTGAAGACAACCATACTTACGAAGGTTCAAACATACTTAAGTACCAAAGAGCTTTGGAATAGAATAGTTGAGAGTGTAACAGAGATTGGAGAAGAACCCACCCAGCGCAGCAGCTTACAACCTGTGTGAGCTCACAAACCATGGCATCCACCTCTTCCACTATCAAACAAACACAGAAGCAGCTCACCTGGAAGGGTGAGGGTGGAGTGGGACAACAGAAGTAGAGCACCTGATTCAAAGCCTTACAATGAATGTTATAGGTTTCTGTTCTGCGCCTGTTTCCTTCGGATTGCAGTATTACCTTCTAGAGTGGGTAGGGAGATTCAAGAGGCTCAGGAAACTCACAAATCCCCTTCTCGAGGATATACAAGCAATAAATTATTGCTACAGGAGAGGAGACACTTCAGGAATGGGGCATCCTACAAGCTGCATAAAGGAGTCCAGTGGCACAGCTTTTGTGTGTTGTTTCCCATGCTGGGATGAACTTTTTAATGATGCTGGTATTTTTGAGTCACCCATCCTCTTGATAGTAAACAAAGATCCAAGCTCCTATAAGCAACCCAAATGAACGCATTGCTCACCATGCTGGACATGGGGGAATCATTTCTTTGATCTGTTGTTGCCTTCTTTACATAGTGTCAAGGGAAATAATCTCATGAAAAGCAACAGAAAACTTGTTGACCTACCCAGAACTCTATGAAGGCAAGCTAGTCATCGGAGTTCCGGGAGGCTGTGGGCATCAGTGGAAAGCATGGGGAAAGGCCTTGCTTGATGCTGAAGGAAGGCTGGAAGAGTTGGAAAAGAAATGTCTCAGTAACCTGAGTGATGATGTGAATGGTGCATAGGGACAGCTCCCAGGACATTGCCTGGATTGTGTCCACCATGCATCGAGCCCCGACTCTGCACAAAACTGGGGATGAAGGAATGAGTGAAGAATAAAGCCAATCGTGTCAGAGCAGGATCAGTGCAACCGTAGAAGGTGGGGGAGTATGTCAGAGAAAATGCAATAAAACTTCTAAGTAAAAGGAAAATGAATTCAGTGAGAACTCAACAAATCTGGAATAAGCCTATTGAACATGATTTTAAAAGAGATGTTGAAGACAAAGAGAGAAGATAATTGGCGGTGCTGGGAAGAATTAATGAAGAAAAAAATCAATATTGCTCAGTAACAAGATAAGAGAAAGATGCTAGAATACAAGAGAAGTGTGTGTAATAAGTGAGTACCACATGGTGTGCATCACAATATAGAGAGAATGAGACAATGGCCTTACAGGAAGAAGCGGTCATGCTAAGTTCTAGCCATTGCTAGATGCTGATGGAAGACCCTGCATGGTGCTAGTGATCGTTGGAAAGCAGAGGACCAGCTCAGACAGCTTGTCAGTGACTTAGCCCTCTGTCTGCCCAGAAGTAATAAAGACAATTTACAGAGCTGCTGAGAATCAATAACAACATTAAAACTGATCATAATTAATGCTAAGGGTAGTTGAACTTGGAGTAATTAGGAGTTCTTATGTTGAAGAAAGTTGTATGTAACAGGTATGGTGGTGATGTACATTAATAGAGGCACCTTTGTGGCTGAGAGTGAGAACGACATGGGTGTGAGTTTCACCTGTCCCTTACATGTCAATTATATTCTCTGATGTTATTTTATCTGTAAAAGATATGTGAATATATAAGTATATGTATTTATATTTATACATAAATGTATAAATATCTGATGCTTGTGACTATCCATAGTTAATTGACCATAGACCTAGCACACAGCAATCAAATAGTTACATGACAGCTATTTGATATGCGACAGAATCAGCTGTTCTGAGTAGACTCAAAGAAAGGGGGAAAGACACAAGTTCCCACTGCCTGTTGAGATACTCTCAAACTTCTCAAGAATAAATGACCATAATGTTGGCAAATACTGCTTGTCTCTCAGGTCTTCAGAGAATACACAAAAGGTTTCCTTTGGTCCTTAAGATGATAAGTGGAGGGAAGGACTTAAGGGATTTAGCTCCCCCCAACCATCTGTGGAACCTGCTCACCCAGCAGCTCACCCCAGTGTGTCTCCTGGCCCCTTAAATGAGAAGTCCATGTGGGCTAAGAACAGCCCCACTGTGTACCTCACAAGCCCAAGTCACCCAAGCTCAGCCTCACAGACCAGGTATCCTGAAGCAGCAGAGAGGTCACCTGCCACCCTGCCTTCACCCCTGACAGTGTATCGTGATCAACACACTTAACAGCAAGCAAGAATTTTTGGATCAATGTCAGTGACCAAAAACATCCAATTGTCTATTTCCTCTCAGAATGCTAATTTTTGGATTTTTATTTTTCAATTCCTCAGCTCATTTGTATATGCAAATATACCCTTTGAGCACCTGCCAGGTGGACTAAAAATATATATTTCGTTACAAATCCTAATTTTCACCAGCGACCAGAGTTACATGTCAGGAGGGCAGTGCATCATGAACTCTATAAAACATTGTGGCTGAATTTGTTATGAACTGTAAAATATGTAAGAAGGGATTGAAAATATTTTAAACCGCCCAAAAAGCACTAATGGAGGTCGTAGAGTATAAGATACTGGATGCTGAAATCAACATTATATCTTTGAGAGATTTTATGGAGATCTGAAAATGAAGAAAGGTGCCCACCTACCTTCCAACAAATGCTATACGGTCAGTGTGGGGAGCAATGGGAACTGCACAATGGGACATTTGTGTGAATGAATGAGAGGCTGTCTCAGAACTGGCCCAACAGAGAGCCCTGCTCAGCCAAGACAAGTTCAAGGTGCATAGAGAGGCCAGGCCCTGATGCAAACTAAACGAAACACACTGTTGTCCATGTCCTCTTCCAAAACTCTCTGCTTTCTCTCCACAGCTCAAAAATTCTTGGCAGCCGGTAACTAGAGGGACAATGTGCTGTGTATTTCACAGGAATTTCCACAGAAATTTGCTGTCCCTCTTAACACTCACGAAGAAAACATCATCTTCCCGCTCCTACCCACTAACTGTTCCAGAGATCCTAGAAATCCTGATCAAATTTCCAAATAAGTATTCTTATTACATCTGAAAAAAAATGAATTTTTGAAAATTAAAGTTGAAGTATGATCATCGAAAGCGATCTTTTTCACACTTTATAGGTGAAGAATATTCTCTGTGGAGAGCAACTCATAAACATCCATCAAAACTAGAACCTATGCTGTGACCATTTCCTACTTTGATTTTGTTTGTAGAAACTTACTGTCAGCACTGCACTGTATGGACTCACAGCTTACTTGCAGGGCTCCATAATACCATAATAACAAAAGCAGCCTGGCTCACCACCAACTGAAAGTTGGATACATGATTATACAAATTAAATAAATTTATATAAACATTTGGATATATAAATTAAATATATTTAAAATTTATATATAAAAAATTAATGAATTTATCCATAAAGCTGAATGCTATGGAGCCCCCCCAAAAAATGAGGAACTTCAAGCCATAAGACAACCAGCCAATCTCCATGTGCTCAAGTGAAAAATGCCATATTGTTGGGTTTCTAAAAACAGTATGTTTAACCATATACAACTTATTATTATGTAAGAAAATGATAAGGATGTAAGGAAACACCCACACAAAACACTGTAAGTTAGTATTTGTTAACTGCTGCATGCCAAGAATTGATCTTTGGCATGTGACATGAATTATTGCATTTGCTCATTGCAGCAGCTCTAATATTCCTGCTTTTCAGGTGACAGAATTGAGGGACAATGAAGTCTAGTAGCTTTTGCACAAAGCCACTGGCTGGGGTTCAAACTCTTGCCTGGCTTCAGAGCCATGACTCACGGTCTCAGCACAGACTACAAAGAACTTCCTAGTGCAGGGACTGGGGGGCAGCTCAGGGATCATTCGACATGCATGAGAGAGAGTAGGACAGAAAGGGAAAGCCACACTGATGGACAGGAGATGGAGCAGCGTGGAGAGAAGGCGGAGGGGCAAGTATCACTTTTACCTAAATCTTTGGAGTTCTGTCACAAGTACAAGCTGCCCAAAAATAAATAATTCACTCATTTGTCATTGTTTGCCTGAATAAATTGTCAAGAACGACAGTGCAAATAGTGCTACACATGAATTATGCATTTTTTAAAGAAATGCAGTTTTATTCCCATATTTACTTGTATAATTAAGCCCTGTGTTTTTCAGAGACTTGAAAATGAAAAATATAATTCATTGTATACAGAATCCACAGTTAAGAGCATGGGGAATTTCCAAAGCAATCCAGAGAGATGACAGAAAGTCCACACTCATGAAAACACATATACATATATGCACATATATACCAAAATACATACATACACAAATGTACACATAGATGTACATATACATACACATTCATATATGCAGATACACATGTTTCACATATGAATACATATACATACATTATGGCTCTTGTTATGGGTAAGGGTTGAAGTTATTTACCCACTACAGATTAACCAGGGCAGTAGAAGATTTTTACTTTACTAGTACATAAAGGATGAAATTAAATGCATTCCAGGTAGTGAAAAGACTAAAAGGTCTTGCTTTGGTACAGTATTTTCTCACTGTGCTCCCTTCCCTACATTTCGGAATGGTAATGTATATCCTGTGCCATGATATGTTGGAAATATGTGATCTACTTCTTAATTTTGATTTTATATTGCCCCATCTCCCAACTGTGATCCATTACCAACAATAACAGAGAGACACAGCATATTTTTTCTGATATGAAATATTTATTCTAAAATAGAGACACTATCATCAGAATATATAAAGCAGACAGAAGGGTGCCGTAGAGTTGTGATGTACGTGCGCTGTTCTGAAACCCAAGATACATAGCACAGAACAGTGCTTGTGAAACCTTAGCATGAGCCCTCCCTGGGGACACTGTCCAAATGCACAGGTTCAGCAGGTCTGAGCAGAACACCAAGACGGCACTTGCAGCAAGTTCCCTAGTGACAGTGACACCAGTGGTGGTCAGGCCACAGTTTGAACTGCAACATGCTAGACAATATGCCTAATTAAACACAAGTCTAATCTGAGAGACTGAGCTGAAGAACTAACTTGCAACTATTAAACTCTTTCAAATGCATTGTCAAACCAGGAAAGGAAATAGAGTTGTATTTTCTCTTAGAAACTGTGAGCAGTGTGAACTACACTACAGGGAGGAGAATTGCCTGTGAGTCCTTTGCTTTCAAATCTGGACAATAACTCAACCTAGTTTGCAAAAGATCCAGGAAGGTTCCAATTTCATGAATGGTTAAGAAAAGCTGTGAATTAGCCTATCATTTTATGCATAAGTGAGCAGTTTTGAAGTGTTTACATTTTTTAACTTAAAATTCATCTGATGGGCATAAATAATGAACCACGAGTTGTAGAACACCAGAAGCTGAGAACAGGGTCAGCGTCTTTGTCCTCTGTCCTCTGGTGGTCCTCAGTGAAAATCAACACTATGGAGTGCTCCACAAGGAGACAGGCTATACTGGAAAGTGTGTGTAAGATTGAAAAGTATACACTGAAACAATGAAGTTTCAAAGCAAACTGAAACACAGGGTGTGGAGCAGGGAACATGTGTGTGTGTGTCACAGGGTGGGGAATAGAGACAATGATTTCAGAACAGAAGTGAATGTTGGCTTCTTAGAAAAGATAAAGAACACACAGACACACACACACACACACACACACACACACACATACACACATCTCAGAACTGTAGCTGACATGGTAGTACACACCTGTAATTTCAGCAGTCTGGAGCCAGAGACAGAAGAACCATGTGTTTGAGGCCAGTCTGGAGTAAGTTTCAGGCTAGCTTTGGGTATATAGTGAGACCCCAAAACAAACACAAGAAAAGAAAAAAATAGTGGTACTATGGCAACAAGTATGGGAGTATGCCACTCAGCTCAATACATATATTATATATACATATGTATGTATATATATATATAATGTAAAGAGATTTATTAGAATGACTTATAGACTGTGATCCAGCTAGTCCAACAATGGCTAGCAATGGAAGGTCCTAATATCTACCAATGGAAGTTCCAAAAATCCAGTAGATGTTCAGTCCACAAGGCCAGATATTGTAGCTGGTCTTCAGTTTCCCTCAGAATCCCAAAGAATCCTTTGCTGGCTTTGATACCAGCGAAGGAATGGACTTGCCCACAAGAGTGAGAGCAAGCAAGCAAGCAAAAAAAAAAAAAAAAAAAAGCAAAGCTTCCTTCTTCCTTGTCCTAAATACTCTGTCAGCAGGTGGTGTGGCCCACATTAAAGGTCATTCTTCCTACCTCAAATGATCTGCATTAAAGATGCAACTTCTCACCTCAAAAGATCCAGATTAAAAGTGGGTCTTCCCACTTCAAATGATTTAACTAACAAAAAAATCCCTTACAGATATACCTAGATGCTTGGGTTTTAGTTAATTTCAGACATAGTCAAGTTGACAACCAAGAATAGACATCACAAAGGTTGTAGTTGTGACTGCCTGGCATGCATTCATGATTCCGCCTTCTTCCTCTCTAGGGGAATTTTGCTTCCTTGTGAGAAACCGGTCTAGATGGTTCACATAAGACGAGGCCCAGTCTCCTCCTACAGGGATACAAGCTCTTATCCTTGCAGCAAGTTCTGAAATTCCCGGGTCCCCTCTCACAAAACCCTGCTTTGTTCAGCCGTCTCCAAAAACACTCTTGACGCCTTTGAAAGGGCGTGAGAAGCCCCACACTATGACACAAACCTGAGTCACTCAGTCAGCAACAGTCACTGGACGTAACGCTTTCCAGCTGTTTCTCAAATAAAAAATGACTAACAGAAACCGGACATGTTCACAACGTTCCTACAAGGACAAGTTCTGCTAATATAGTAATGATCTTTGAACTGAAAAGCATGAGGGAAAAGCATTTAAATCTATTAAATGTTTACTGTTGAAATGGGACCAATTCATACTGTAAATTCATGCTGGTCTATGGGAGGCTCACTGGAAAGAGAGAAAACAGTGGGCCACATGTACCAAAGTCTAATCACCCATTCAGGGTTAAGGAACCAGGATGAGTTACTTTGCCTCCCTTTCCCCATCTTTAAAATGGAAATGTACACAGTCTTCAAAGACTTAAATCAGGTAATTTATTTTTAAAAGTACCAAGAACAGAGTCTGAAAAAATAATGACTCGGTTGTTAAGAACACTGACTGATCTTCCAAAGAATACAGGTTCAGTTCCCAGCATCAACATGGTGGCTCCCAACTGTCTATAACTCGAGCAGTATTTCAGGCAATACAGTACCCTCTTCTGGCCTTTACAAGCACCAGACAGGCAAGGGATGCACACACATCCATTCAGGCAAAACACTCATAAGTGTAAAACAAAAATAATTTTTAAATGTAAAATAAAAAAGTGTCAAGCAAAAAATTAATTTTATATAACCAACAAATATGGTGAAGTTTTTGCATGGTAGAGAATTTTTTATTCAGTTTATTTTAAATTATGTATCTACCCTTGTCTGTGCACTGGTATGTGTACCTGAGAGCAAATGTCTATGAAGGCCAGAGGCATCAGATGCCCTCGAGCTGGAGTTACAAGTTGTTGTGAGCAGCCTGATATGGGTGCGGGGAACTGAACTCAAATCCTCTGCCAGAGCAGTACGCAGTCTTAAGCACTGGGCCAGCTCTCCAGACTTAAGGCAGAATACACTTTTTAACTATGTCTGTAGTTCCTCTTGAAAAACAAAATTAAAAAAAAAAAAAACAATCACCCGAGGGTGAGGAGTTGGAAAGAACTCAAAAAAAAAAAAAAAAAGACATGTATCCATTCATCTAACAAATTCATCTAAAATATACTGAAGAAGAATCAAATGATTTTAGGGCAATAATTTTTATAAAATGGTAATGCCCAATCTTTTAAAATTTAAAATCATGATTTGTAGAAATCATTTTCCTGGAATGAGTCAACAAGTATCCTGTACAGCATCCATCTCTGCCTGTATCTGGAGAGGACAGATGTTTTGGCAAACCATCTCCCCTGTAGGCACCCACATCCCAGCCCTGTCATAGTACAGCATCATCCGTGGTAGTACACCTTGCTCTGGCAGCCTTTCTGAACCATGCCCTTAAGACCTAAAGAATTTTTATTCATATAGCATCCCAATTTCTCTTCTTTGATCATTCTTTGCTCAATCCATTCACATACTATTATTCAATCAAATCCCTCCATTTAATTATTGGTAAAAATATACAAACCATCTCTTTCAGGTAATGGAATTCTAAGACTGGAGATCAAAGAAAGAAAGAGGGAGAGAGACAGAGAGAGAGAGAGAAAGAAAGAAAGAAAGTAACAAAAAGTAATTAATTTACAGAAAATTCTGACTCAAAGGGGAGTACCACATTGGATTTAGAGTTGAAAAGTTTATCATCATACTCAGAAGATAGAAGATTTGAGTTAGACTTTGAAGGTTTGGCAGGATTTGGTAGGGCAGAGTGAAGGGAACTATATTTACATCGTGTGAGGATAAATTGTTATGCACCCAGATCCCAGAACATGCTCACTTTACAGTCATCTGAGACTTTAATGTGGCCATGATAAATGCCTAACCAATACCATGAAGGTATTATAAATGGGAGTGCATGTTTCACATTTGCTCAACATGAACTAGTGACATAGCTGACCCCCAGAGGCTCAAGGAAATTTGACTATCTTGAACTCTCTTCAGGGAGATACCTTAAAAATCTGCACAGTTGGGGCCTAATTATTAAAAAAAATATGTAATCAAAATTCAACCCTCATACGAGGCCCCTTGTACAATTCTCAGTAAGTCCCTATGTGGCCTGACAATCTCAAGACAAAATTCATTGTTTATCCTCTCCCTTTCACCCTTTCCTTATGTCCCACCTTTCCATTCCCATCTGTACTTAAACCTCCCACTCCATTCCTCCCCTTTCTCCTCAAACCACCCATTTTCTACAATGTCCACCCTTAACCTTAACCTCCACCTTCCTCTCATGGCTCTTTTCTAGCTTCCTGGATTCTATTGGTTCTCCAAGTTTAATACACAGATCTAAGGTTTCAAGACAGGAGGCACCTATGAGACAGAGCATGTGGTTTTTGTCTTTCTGACTCTGGGTTACCTTGCTCATCATAATTTTAGAAAATATTGTTGTTTGTTTATCTGTCTGTTGGTCTTTGGGGAACAGGGTGAGACCCACTCTCTAGTACGCTCAGCAAGCACTCTACCACTGCGCAATATCCCCAGCCCATCAAAATTTACTTTAAAGTGCCCTGGTGCTATTAATGCCCCAAGAAGCCCAGAAGTAGCAAACACCAACTCTCCACTGAAGACACAGATGTCAAGATAGAAGTCACAAAGGCCCACAGACAAATCAAGACACAAAGTACACAAAAGCAAAACCCAGCAGAAATGACATTTAAAAAAAAATGTCATATCAGCTACAACTTTAGATATTGGAATTATCAGAGTTAAATATGAAACATTTTTTCATTAATCTTTTGGTTAGCAAACAAAGAAAATAGTGTAATTGTGACATTTTCATATCTATGTATCATGACACTTTGCTCTTACTTGCCTCCTTCCGTTCTGTCTCAATCCCCCATTACCCTCCCTTGATGGTCCCTGTCTTTCCCCAAGTACTCTCTCCTCTATTTTCTGCCACATGTACTCTACTAGCCTCCTTTGTTTCTCCTTTAACTCTTCTTTCTTTTTCATAGATGCATTTCCACTTCCACATGTATACATATTCCATATATGAGAGAAAACATACAATATTTGTCTTTCTGAGTCTTGCTTTACTGTAACATAGTGATCTCTAATTACTCTCATTCCCTACAAATGGCATGATTTCACTCTTGAGAAAGCTGAATAAAATTCTACTGAATATATAGGCATCATACATGTTTTCTTTTTCCATCTACCTCTTAATGGATACAAAGGCTTGGTTCATGTATGAATGATCATAAATTGTACAGCAACAAGCATGGTTGTGCAGGCAGCTCTGTGGTATGCTGACAGACTCCTTTTGCTATATGCTCCAGAGTGTTATGTCTGTACCATATAGTACATCTAGTTTTAGAGATTTTCTCTTTTAGAAACTTCCATATTGATTTCTATAGCAAAAATTCCAGTGTGCATTTGTTTAAAGAAATAAAATTTAGCCGGGCTTGGTGGCACACGCCTTTAATCCCAGCACTTGGGTGGCAGAGGCAGGTGGATCTGAGTTCAAGCCTAGCCTGCTCTACAAAGTGAGTCCAGGACAGCCAGGACTACACACAGAGAAATCCTGTCTTGAAAAACAAAAAACAAACACACACACAAAAAAAAAAGAAATAAAATTTAAAATTTTTAAATGAATGTGGAATACAAGACCATTACAAGTAAAGTTTTCAGAAACATTAAGCAAATATTTTAAATGGCTGCAAGATTTAAAATAAAAGTATTCAAGTTCATTGAAATTTTAGACATGATGGATATGGCAATTAACAGACCAGTCACAGCTGAACAGATGATCTGGGAAATTGAAGACAGAATTGTAGAAATAAGCTAAAATAAGGCAGAGAACAACACAGGCGGGGGATTGAATGAGAAAGGCTAGATGCATAGGATGTTCAAAATCAATAGAGTAAATTGGATTTCAGTGAAAGAACTAAAAGAACAAATCTGAGGCAACACATGAAGAAATGGTAACTGATAAAAGACACCAACCAGCGTAGTAAAAGCTTAGGCCTTAGTACATTAAACTGAAACATGGGATGATACCCATGCCAACATACCACACAGATACCACAGAAAACTAAAACAAACAAACAAACAAACAAACAAACCCAAAACAAAACAAACAAACAAAAAAAAACTCATTGACCTGCCTCTAACACACAAATGCCATAATTACAGGCATGCACAGCCACATTCAGCTCACAATGTGTTCTAATAAGGTCTGCTTTTAGGTAGTAGCTGCCATGAAAAGTCAGGAAGAGGAATCACTGAAAACAAACGAGGCCAGACTCTTCTCAGGCTCTCCCTGTGTTCTGGATGTCCACATGTGCTGCTTATACCAGCTGAGGCATTCATTCTCATTGCCAATTCAAGCTCTTAAGAGCCTTCCGCAACAAATTGGGCTTCCAACAAATTGAATGTTCCCTGGTGATAAGCAATTACTCATCCGAATTCCCAGAATTTGTATCACTGTACTGGTAGTGACTCTAAAAATATTTGAACAAAATCTTCTTGAATGTTATGAAGACTTTTTTATTACTATGAAAGTCTTTTTTCAACAAAATTGGATATTGGTTTTAAGGATACTTCTCCCTTTTCATAATAAGGATCAGTCTCTCCCTCTCTCTCTCTCTCTCTCTCTCTCTCTCTCACACACACACACACACACACACACACACACACACACCACACAACATACACATACATGCACACATGTACACATATCACACAACATCCACATGCACATCCCATACATACACTTGAACACACACACCACACACACGCATGTACACACACAGGTACACAAACACCCACATACCACACATGCACACATATGCACCATGAACACATGTACATACATAGGTATACACACATGCATACACTCACACACACACCACATACAAACACTCACACATACCACATACACCACACACACACATGCATGCACACACACACCCTGCACACATACATACATACACACATGCACATTTCACATACACATGCATGCACATACACCATACACATACTTCACACACACACACAAAGCTAATCTATGTCTTAGTGGTAGGCTTAAGACTGGCTGACATTTGCCTTGAAAGATTAAAAAAAAAGAAAAAGAAAAAGAAAAAAAGAAGGGGAACTATGGAATGGAAATACAGTATAGAAATGATAAGCTATAAGGGTAGATTATTGAATCTTCTCTTCAACTTAGAGCTATTGTTATTCTCAAAATAAGGTTATTTTTGATACATTGGTATAGAATTTTATATATTGATACAAAAATAAAGTTATTTTGATACACATAAAAAAAAAAAAAGACTGGCAGGACCTTCAGCTTCTCATGCTGTAGGTAGCTTGAGGGCACCTGCTTAATATGCTGCTTGGAGAACTGTCTTCCTCATCATGACACAAGAAACACACAACCCTCCAGCAATTCATGTCCAGGAGGGGACAGAGCTGCACTTCTTGCCATCCACAAAGTACCCACCAAAGTCATTCTCTTACCTGAGATGATAACAAACTATGGTAAAAAAAAAAATGACACACATTCACTGAATGTTAATCAAATACTTGACTCATTCTAACTGTATTCCATTTCATTGAATGTTTTAACAACTAACTCTAGGGTAGGCACTGTCATTGTCCCTCTGCTATAGGAAGAGAAATTGAGTCACAAAGACATTATGTGATTTACTTAGTCTTACAGTTGGGATGCAGCCAGCTGATGGCTTAGCAAATAGTTAATCTGTTGATCTCTGAAGTTCATCTTCCTACCCATAATTCACACACACATCTTTAAAAGACTTGCTGTGTTCCCACACATCCTGCTGTAGGGCCAAAGAGAAACAGGGAATAAAGATGAGAAGGTTCAGCAGATTTAAGAGTCTAGTCTAGGTACCAGATGACTGGGAGTTACAGGCCTAGTTATTAACTGTTCATCCTGCAGGCAAATTACTCAATCCTCCTAAGCCTCAATTTCTTCATCTGCAAATTGGGGATAATTATAGTCTTCCATTACGGCACATGAGAGGCAGAAGGAAGGTTCAGTTGCATAATCTTTCTGTAACACTATGCTGCCACATCCTCCTGAAGATTACAATCTTTCAAAATTGTGGGAGAAGCAAACATTTCCCAGTTGCTACATGGTGGGGGCGGGGGTAGCTGTATCCTAAAACAGGATCTCCTGGCATTGCTATACCTAAAATGTCCGACATTCTGAATTAATTGAAAGGCCAGCATACAGAATCTATTAAGTATTGAAGGAAGGCACTTGTCTTATTCAGGACAGGCTCTAGGTAGCTAAAGGCATGTGTGCCCTTCCATTACACTCAATGTCAATTGGGGTGGCACCAGAAATGAGAGCTAGGAGCCCAGAGACATCAGTGTGTAATTTCCCCAGCAGAATATTCTCGCTCCTACATGCAGGAAAATAGCAGGGTTTCATATAGTGTGTACTTCTCCACAAAGGGCCAATGTCTTCCTTACTTCCCCAGGGAGCACACACAGTTCACTCTATTAGTCAGGAGCTGTTTAGATCATGGCGTTTCATTCCGTTGGCCATGTAGTGCTTGGAGACCAGGTAGAGGCTCTGCTCAGAGAGTATGAAGATGAGTCGCCGGGTGGAAAGTCCCTCCTTATATCAACCAGCCAGCCCAGAGCCTCAGTGAAATGCTGCAAAAGTCTCCTGAGTGCTTGCCATGAAGCACAGGAAAAAAGCTGCTCATAAAGTGAAAATTCAAAGTGAGAAACTGCCTAGCATCTAAGGAATGTAGCAGTCTGATAGTATGTGTGAGAGGGCGAGGACCATGGCTCCTGCTTCACTTAGGACTTTCCAAATAACCTTTCCTATACCTCTCAGACTGCTACAGAGATGCTTCTAAGCCCCACATAGCCTGAGCTGTAAGGCGTCTAGAGGTGTTCATGCTACGTTCTCATGTTACACTCTCTATAAAAATAATGTGATAAACACACAGAAAACTCTGTTAGCAAGAGAAACTCTCTCTGGCCACCACTTTCCACGAAGCCAGAAGAAAGGCCTAACCAATGCTCTATCAGAGTCATGGATCTGTCACTCACCAACGACCTCCCGGCTATGTCTTGACTTCTCAGCTTCAGTTTTCAATTCTGTCAGCTCTGGGCCTCTTTGTAGAATAGGTCTCTTCTACGTAAGTCACTTAAAGGTCTGCACTTCGTCCTAATGTTTCATGGTCTAGTAAGCAAACCCTCGCTCCCCTTCCTAACTTTCATTTTAGGATTACAGGTTAGGTGTTTTGAGGTTGCCCCCATAGATCAACCCAGTTTCTGCTGTTACTTAAAACTGACCTTCTCTGTCCTCCCAGCTCCACCTCTTTGCTGAGATTCATCAACGCAAACAATTGCACCACCACCTTATGATAACCTTGGTGCTCTTGCTCATTTAAAAGTCAAAGCCGGCAGGTCAGTTGTGACACTGAGGTTTTAAAGCTTTGCATCATCCTAAACGTCAGTTAGCTGGTAGGATTGCTCTGGACAAGACTGCCCTCAGTGAGAAAGCATACTGGTGAGCTCTGAGTTTCTTCTTCCTGATAGAACACCTTAAGTCAGAAAGAAAAGAGCTGCTGCATGTGCAGGTGGCCACTGAAGTGCATGAAACAAACGTAGTATCTCGAAAGACCTTTGTTCTGTTTCCACCCTTCAGTGACAATGGTAACAATGTTCTCCTTTGGCTCCATTTCCATCCACTGTGAGCAAATGGGAGCTGATGAGGCCATCTATGTGGAACAAGGGAGCTGCCATGCCCACCAATTAATACCATTCTCCCTCCACCCCCTGCAGCCCATGAACACTCCCAAGAGTTTGGGGAGCACAGAGACGGAAACTTTGTACGTAGTACTGGGCACATCTATTGTGATGAAAGGAAACAAAAAACAAAAAAACAAAACACTCAAGTCCTACTGCTGCCTGGAAAGGGAAGCACAAAACAAAGAGATGGGCCGTCTGGATCTGCTAAGGTCCTCATGACTCATTGCTGCTTCCTTCACACAGCCACATCAGCCTCTTAAAAACAGAATGGCAGTCTTGGAGATATGGTATTTCCTATCTCCCATGGCTTCAGATCAGGCCCGCACTTACTATGTCTTATCCTTATCTCCTAGTAAATGTCAACTGGTGCTGGCAACGCAGCTGGAAAAGAAAAACCCTTACCCCTTACTCGTCGGGGTATAAACTGATGCCACCAAGTGTGGAAATTAGTATAGAGGTTTCTTTTAAACACTAAAACTGAAACTACCATGTGCCCCAGCTTACCGCTGCTGGATGTAAAACCCAAAGGGCTTTTAAGACCTACCACAGAGCTCTCCTGCATCCACATTTATTACAGGACTATTCACAATTAGGTAAGAAATTATACATTTACGTGCTGATAGACATTTAGGAGCCTGCCAAAATGTCTATCAGCACATAAATGTATAAAAAAAAAAGTGATACATATGCATAGTGGAATTTCCTTCAGCTGTGAAGAAAATGACATCATGACATTTGCAGAAAAGAGAATGGAACTGGAAGTCATTATGTAAACTAAGCCAGACTCAAGAGAACAGTTTCACATGCTGCTTCTGGTGGGGATGCTAGAACGTGTGCTATATATATATATATATCTGTGGGTTATGAAACATGTAAGCTGAGGGGGATCTTACAGGTGGGGGAGGAACAGATTACATGTGACATGAAAGCAAGAGGTTATTGGGGGAGGAGGGAACCAGCAGGAAGGGGATGGAAAACAGAGGAGGGAGGAAGGGTAATCTACAGGAACAAAGAATATATGCAAATATTGTAATGAAACCCATTACTTTGTATGCTAATTTTAAAAACTAGTAATAAAAAGCTTATTTTCTGCTGTAGTTTAAGGGTAAGATGTTATAAAAACTGTTTCCTTTGGGTGATTTTTTTTTCTTTAATTCTCCCATCTTTAAAAGCCTAAAAACAAAAATCACTGAAAATGGCTCACTACAAGTAAATATATTCAGAGCAAATCTTAAATTTCAAAATAGTTAATGACTAAACACCCTAATTTTCCTTCTTGCTCAAATGAGGGGTTCCTATATTGGGCTCCCTTCCAAATGGCACAGCACCCACTTCTGCAGGCTGGGAAGAGAGTCCTGCTGAGTGCAAAAGCTTTCTTGCCATGCCAGGCCTGTGTGGCTGAGGATGGCCACAGGTCCCTAAGCTCCTGCTGCTTGGATAAAAGGACAAAGCTTGGCTCCCATTTAGGGACATGGGAAGGAAGTGCAGGGTATCCTGTTACTTGTAACTACTTGGGGAGATTGTGATGCTGGATTTTTATTGTGAGAAGATTTCAGTTCTTCAGAAGGAATCTGAAATATGGGACCTGACTAAACTCAAAACACAAAGGTCCTTTCTCCTCCGTCTCCTCTTTCCTCTCTTCCTCCCCTACTTCTTTTCTCCTCTTCCTCTTCACTGCCCTCCTCTTTCCCTTCTCCCTCCTCTTTTTCTCCTCTTCCTTCTCCTTTTTCTTCCTCTTGTTTTTATTCTTCCTCCTTTTTCTCCAAGTCGCTCCTCTCCCCTAATCCTTTTCCCTTCTTCCTCCTTCCTTTCCTTCTCCTTCACTTCTCCCTCCTTCCACATTCGTCACCTCCTACTCCTCTTATTCTTCATCCTTCTTCTTCTTCCTACTAGGTATCTGTTCTTTCCTCCTGAATCGGATAATGGTTCTACCATAACTTCCAGACTCAGATATGAGCAGCCGCTGGCAATTTTAAACCGATAGGTAAACGTCACTTAGTATACAAGACAAGAAATGATACTGCTCACTCTGAAGACTTTTCCAATTATCATCTCAGGAACTCCTCCTGGCTGGCCAAGGAAGTCCCTGCCAGGTCACAGTCTGTATCCTGCCAGGTGCCTGAACAATGGCTCAGGCTAGATGCTCAGAAATAAAACTATTTTGTTCCAGTGGTTCTTAATACTGATCTGCTCACTCCCAAAAATATCTCTCACTGACTTTTTATATTGAAAACAGTTTTGAAAGCTGTAAATCTGAGAGCAGAATGAAGATATAACTGGTTTTATCATATTGCTAGATAAAGAAATAGCATGTTCACTAAACTTCAAATCACCTTGGTAGATAAATTTGGGTATTTGAGGAAATAAAAGGCAAGTTTATTTGTAAAATATTCACTGCTGATTGAGCTTTTAATAACAAAATCCTTCTTTCATGCTCTTAATAAGTGTTTTAGCTACTTATATGATGTGCATTTATAAATAGTTTGCTTCCTAAGACAACATACAGGAAAAAATCTCAAAAGAAAGGAACAAGGAAAGGCACAATGTCTCAAACATGCCCAACTCTGAACAGATATTTGTTCTTTTCTCATGGCCAATCTTGAAATCCCCCTACTGAGTCTGACTTCTTCCAGACTTCACAACTGAACTACAACCTAGGGGTAGAACCAATCTAGCACAGAATTCCATATGCCATCAGAACCAAGTGGACTGGTAACATAGCCCTTGTTTTTCCCCACAGAAGATATACTCTGATTTGATGCATCACATAAAGCAGTGGGTTTGTTACATTAGTGATTATGAATACTTTTCAGGAAGAAAAAGATTGCCCACTGTCCAATCAAACCCAAGATTTCAACTTCCCCACATTTTACCCCTCCCCAACAAGGTCAATAGTACCTCTACTCATATGACCACATTCTGGATCTATCCAAGACTTATTTCTCCACTTTTTCTCTTTCTGGTTGAAGGTTCCCCTTTAGATTTTTTTTTTCAGGGCAGTTCTTGTGTGGCAGTCCATATTTAGGCTATTTTAACTCCTCTCAGAGTTATTTCAAGTTGGAGGGAAAGAAGGCGCCTTCTTCTCTGGACTCCTCTTAGCTCCAAAGCCCTCCTCATCAGACATTTGCAGCTGCAGAATGGGAGTTTTGGGGGGTATAGTGGGGATAAGAAGTGTCCCATTTATCTCCCTTACCACACAGTAAGGGAACAGAACCCCCAGAGAAGCTAAGTAACACGCCCCGTTCTCATGAAAAAAAAATTAAAATTTCTTCTATTTACCCCTATTCTACTCAGCTATTTCACCCCATATGTTAATGTGTTCTTTCCAAAGTGTGTTGATTTCTAATCTACCTCGGAATATTGCGAATGTGGTGATTTAACTTCTGGTGGAGACAATGAGAGAGCACTAATGAATGACAGTGAAAGGCTCCTGTCACCTCTGCGACCCCTCCCTCAAGCCATGTATGGTTGTCATAGCAAGGGGTCAAGGCCCTTCATGCAGCACAACCACTAAACGACAGTAAGTAAAAGATATTTGAAACACAAAACCTAATGTCTGTCCCTGAAATGACGAGCACTCTTAAAAAGCTGAAAAGACCATTTACTGAGTCATCAGACAGAATGTGAAAATCATGGGCCATAAATCAGGATAACTCACAGAACAGAGCATGGAATGGAAGATTATTCCATCCATGTATTTTCATTACAGGAGCATTAAGCATGGGCATGAATTCAAACATTCAACAAAACACGTGAAAAAAGTATTAAACTCTATGAGGGATCATGAGATTGTTCTCCAATTAAATATTTAAAATAAACGTAATTAAAGTACAGATCGAAGCTAACGTCTCTGAAAATGAAAGTAGGTCAGTTGAAGTAAAGAATTTAAAATTTCAAATATTAGAAATGGGAGCTGGAAGCACTATAAGAAAGAAACCAGTGTGTAAACATGCTAATCAGTGTGTAAACATGCTAATCAGCACAAGGAAAGACAGTGTAAACATGCTAATCAACACAAGGAAAGACAGTCTTGTCAAGTATGTTTTTCTATTTTTATTAAAAAACAAAACAAAGCATGCAGGATCGAAATGTCACCATTAAGTTCTTATTACATTTATTTACTTATTTGTGTGTACTGAAGCTCTTGTGTGGTGGTCAGAGGACAACTTGTGGGAACTGGTTATTTTTTCCACTATGCGGGTTCTGGGGATATAAGTCAGGTCATCAGGCTTGGCAGCCATAATCTTTTACCTACTGGGCCATTGCTTGCCTTCAACATCTCTTTTTAAAGTTTAGAAAAGTAATAGAAAATTGCCCTTCCTCTGTTCCTTCAATGACACGTCCTCTCCAGAATCACCCTAATCACCTTTGGGGACAATCACCATCTCAGCTTGTTTCTCTACTCACTCACTCAGTCCCCCCAATACACACTTTTAGAAAAATAATCAAACATTTGCCCCAAGTCCCCTAATTGTTTTTCTGAATATACGACAGAATTTTTAAAAAATAAAGAAGGTAAAGAATAAGTTCAAAATTTAAATAACACAAGAGAATTTTAGCTGATTCATGACTTCGTGAACAAACCCAAACATATTGACTTAATTCTACACATCTAAATGGCTATCCACTTAAAATAATATAATTATTACAAGTAATGTTTGAAAGGAATACCCTACTGAAATACTATGATACCTCTAATATTTAATAATAATAATAATAATAATAATAACATAATTTATAAACCCCCAGTAACCATGCTTAGACTTTCTTTAAAATATCTAAAAATGGTCTGGATGACTATTTATTGGTTATGAAACAACTTGTACACAAAGAAATAAGCTAAAGTAGCATGAAAATCAGAACACCGGCTAAACATCTATATTATTTTGATCATTTTGGCAACATTCTGAAAATCACCACACATTCTTAGCTCTAGTGGGCCTCTTAGAGTCCGGATTCATGGACTCTAGGTAAAAGCATTTTGATTACTTACTACATAGCTTTGATTTAAAAAAAAAAAAAAAGACAAAGATGTTGAGAACTTCTGGGCATTTTTTGTCAACCACAACGAAAAGTATAAACCTTTTCTTTTAACCCTCATTTCTGATGCTGATCCTCCAAAGGTCCCTTAGGGTGTTGAACATAGGGGTGCTTACTCCAGCCGAAAGCCTTGCTTCCCTATGTTCCCTACACCTGTTGAAATGGTTAGTTTTAATTGTCAACTTGACAAAACCTAGAGTCACTTCGGAAGACAGTTTCCATGAAGGATTATCCAGATGACTTGTGAGGGATATGTCTTGATTTCCCTAATTGATATGGGAAGACCCAGCCCACTGTGGGCGGTACTACTCTCTGGCCGGGGACCGTATATCACATAATAGTAGGAAAGACTCTGGGTAGTAGGTAAGCATTCATTCATGGCATTCCATATGAGATGACAGGCTTTTCCAGCACCTGCTGCTCTGACTTCCCTAAACTGATGGCATACAGCCTGGGAGATAAAATAAGCCCTTTCTCCCCTAAGTTGCTTTTGATCCAGGTATTTTTTACCACAGCAACAGGGATGAAGCTGGGAGGCCCTTTTTGTCCCATCTCCTAACTTTTCATCTGTCTCTTCCCTGAAGTTCTGTCCCTGTGCAACAGGCTGACTCTCACAAAAGCCCCTCTTCCTGTTCTTTCTTGATTCCCTTGCCCTCATGTGGAATCCTTTGTTTCCTCCAGTCTGCAGTCTACACCTATTGGCATTTTCGTAATTCTGTCTCCATCACAATGTCCATGCATGTTTACCTATTCCCGAGTAATCTCTTCCTCTTTGAAATACTCAACAATAGGCCTTTCTTGCTTGCATTCATTGCTCATGGGACATTTTTAGCTGATCTCCACAGTTTCCTTCACTGCCTACTGCAGTAATAAACAGAAGAATCTCAATGAGCCTTATTGAATTGAGGAATCTGTTATATAATATCCTTCTTCCCCCAAATCAGTCTAGGCCTCTGAACAAAATGATACAATTTTAACAGAAGGTTTTAGCAACAAAGTTTGATCTTGAATATTTCACTTTAGTTTCTTAGTGTTCTAAATATTAATAAGAATATGACATTAAATATATATGTGAATACATATATAATGTCTCCAAAGGCACTCAAGTTACCCTAACTACTCTAATGCCTCTATGAAAGGTCAGAAACAATGTCAATTTTCTATATGGGAATCCCAGTATCCACTAACTAAAACATACGCAATTAACTCTGAGACCAGAAGGGCTATGCACTACCGAAGACAGGAAAAGTGGAAAATAGAAAGCTCTTTCTCAAACAGCTTGTCATGTACTCTCAGGAAAAAAATAAAAAGGTAACACATGAGACTAGAAAACCATATGCTCTCTAAGTGTTTCTATGGTTGGTTCCTGGCTTAAAATACAGCCAGTTTCCACTTGCCTCCAGCTGGTGGTAGCTTTTGGCCATTTTGGCTAATACAGTGGCAAACAAGGTTTTTGTCTTGCAGCTGGGGGCATCACACTGAGGACCTGGCACATTCCACAGCTGTCTTCAAGATATGATGAGGACAGAATCAGGACAACATAAGCAAACCGTTACCATATTTTTATCATACATTTAATTTTTGCATTTAAACTATGATGAGCACATCCCCACACCATTAAATATTCATGTACAGTATGATTTTTAATGACTATGGAGGATTCCAATTCATAAGCATACCATATGTTCTGTTCTATGAGGCAATTAGATTTTTTCCCATTTGTGAGTCTGTGTGTGTGTGTGTGTGTGTGTGTGTGTGTGTGTGTGTGTGTGTGTAATAAGAACAGTAAAAATGTGAGCTTGCATAGAGTCAGGAACATGGTGTTAAGTATATCAATACATTAATACACAAGTCAGAAGTTTCTCAAATGTGCATCAATTCAGACTCCTCTCTCTCTCTCTCTCTCTCTCTCTCTCTCTCTCTCTCTCCTGTCAGACACCCACACATGACAATCATTTCCTCAGCCTCCCAAAAGTGCTCTGGCTTCCCCATCACTCTACCATCAGCTTCTTTACATAGCAGAAATAATCTTTATAGTAGAAAAGTTTTTCCTAAACACCTACATATTACAGAGACTGGTACAAAGAAGAACAAGCAATAACTAACGGCTGGATTAACAAATAACAACAAAATTACAGGGTTACTCATGAAGAAGTCTGTCTTCCACCCAGATTTAGAGATGCCTGGAAATGTTTCCCTCCCACTGACGCTCTCTTCCATGAAGAGCAGTGAGTCATAACTCAGACATATTTAGCACCTTCTTTACAAGGTGGCAACACATCTCTTAATGCCTGTAAGATACTGGAAACCTCCATGCAATCTGGATAACTAAATAATACTATTAACATGTGAGTAAAAGCTGAACAGCTGGTAGAGACAGTACAGGAAGCACTTTCATTGTCATCCCTCTTTCTAACCATGTGAAGGTGACAATAACATAATGTTTTAGCCTTGAAATCTAAGAGAGAAATAGATCTTAATAGTTGATAAACTACCCATCTTAAATTCCAGTCATAGCATGCTTAAACTTCTGCCCTTATTTTTAAAAGAAACATGCTATACTGCCACAAAAGGAAGACTGAATAAGACTTGTAGAAAGCCTGTCAAACAAGAAAAGGTTGAACTCCAAAAAGAAAAAGGAAAAAAAAAACATTTATCAAAAGAATACATTTATTTACTTATCATATAAGTTGGTTCATCATGAGCACACGCTACTGAATAATAATCATTTCTCTGTTGAGGCAATAGGAGATGCTGAGTTGTGAGCATTGTCTTTCATGATTCTAACAGCATCAAAACCTCCAGTCCAGGGCTAACTGTAAATAAATGTCATCTGAAAATATTTCTTCCTCTCCAATGCAGCCTTAGGAGAAGCAGGAAGTAAACATCCTCTTGACTTTTCAAACATGAGGCTTCTGACCCTGGGAGGACAGCTGTCCTCTCTCTCCATTTGATTTGGTTGGCCAGGTCTTACACTCACTGCAAATAGACTCAGCTACAAGATGGTGTGGGTTTGAAAGTCTAGACTTGATGTCTGACTTTAAGTCTTTTAACTGTGCATCTGTGTATTTACTGCATCTGTGATGATTAATATTGATTGCTAACTGGGTAGTATTAGAATTGCCATAGAAACAGACTCTTGAATGTGTCTGGGATGTAGTATCTAGGTTACATTAACTGAAGTGGAAAGAGCCATCATAAATATGAGCTGCACCATTCCATAGGTTGGGGTCCTAACAGAGATAAAAAAAAGACAAAGAGTGCTAAGCACCAGGATTAATTTCTCACTGTTTCTCAGTTGTGGATACAAACGATGTGACTTGCTGTCATTGCTGCCCTGTCTTGATGGACTACACCCTCAAACTATGAGCAAAATAAATGTTTCCTTCTTTACACTGTCAAGTATTTTGTCATACCAATGAGAAAAAATAATGAAGACAACATCTTCACAACCAACCTCGTTATGCTCCATAGGCAAGAAAGTGGAAGATTGGAGGATTCCAGCCACAGAAATGATTGTTTAAAGCTTCTCATATTGAGGACTGTACATCCACATGGTAACTCTTCAATCTGTCATTTCTGGTGGAGGGATTTATTCACAATAAAGCAGGTATCAGTAAGAAGGATTATTGGAAGCAGGGGGCAGGTAGGAACAATTACCACTCTGTGAGTAAGAGACCATGACAGCAATGCATCCTTGTAATGTCCAATTTGTCCATACTGACTTCAGTAGAGCTTGGCCCTACCCTTCTAAAACTTCGAGATGTACTATGGGATACAAGAGTTAAAGTTGGGTATTTCCATCTTTAATTCTCACATCTATCCTTAGAAATGGGATGGTGTGACCCAAACAACCAAGCTCAAGTATGTAAGAGTCAGAAATTAATTCACCTGCTTCCACTGGAGTGTTAATATTGGGTATTATAAAAGCAGGCTCTAAGGACACTTACTATTCAATTCCTTACCCTTCCTCTAATGTTTTTTAAAAGATTAGAAGTAACTATACTATCATCCGTTTGATTAAGAATATAGCATTTGTCTTTAAGTTCATTCATTCACCAAATATGTACTATCTATCCTTTGCTTGGTACTATTCTAGGAACCCAAAATACAGTATTGAAGAAATAAACCCAAATAACTTATTTTTCAAAGAGTCAACAACAAAAAGCAGACAATCTATACAATACAAGCTTTATGAATGTTATGAATATATTAACAAGAGAAGAACGAGAGTTAAGGGATAAGTAGGGTCTCTGTGGAGATGTCTGAGCAAAGAATAGAAGATAAGAACAAAGAATAGCCCTACAGCCAGCCAGTGGAGCATCCTGGAAGTGCTTAGAGGAACAGTAAGAACAAAGACCCACAGGGACACAATAAGAGAGCCAAAGAATGGCTAGAGATTAGAGAACAGAGTAAAATGAGTAAGGAAAGGAATGGGGAAATGTGGTAACAGGGGTGGTTAGAGATCTCCTACAATGCTGCAAGGTGCTGTGGCAACTTTACTCTTTATACACAGGGAGAGAAGTCATTGGTAGGGGAGAGGCCCAAATAAAGTTCAAAGTGATTTGACTGCAGAGTGAAGAACAGGCTGAGGGAAAAGACTGGACACAGAGGGACAGGTAGTAATTATGGCTCGGGGAGTAAGAGATAATGACAACAACGAAACAGTAAGATATCAAATTATATATATTATATATATATGTGTGTGTGTATATATATATATATGTGTGTGTGCGTGTGTGTGTGTGTATATATGTGTGTGTGTGTGTGTGTGTGTGTGTGTGTGTATATATGTGTGTGTGTGTGTGTATATATGTGTGTGTGTGTGTGTGTGTGTGTGTGTGTGTGTGTGTGTGTGTGTGTGTGTGTATATATATATATGTGTGTGTGTGTGTGTGTGTGTGTGTGTGTGT
>CAJQZJ010034282.1:604466-629564 GCA_907164525.1 Lophiomys imhausi | reverse complement strand
TGTGTGTGTGTGTGTGTGTGTTGAAAAACAACCAAGATTTGCTATTGGATTAGAAATGAAACATAAGCAAATGGGAAAAGTCATGGATGACTCCCAGTTTTCTGTCCTGAACAATGGAGGCAAGAAAGGCAGGGCCCATTACAAAGATGGGAATGACCACATGCGATAGTTAAAATTGATTGTCAACTTGATAGGATCTTGAATCACCTAGGAGACAATCCTCTGGACAAGTCTGTGAAGAACTTGGGTTTACTGAGGTAGGAAGACCCACTCTAATGGTGTGCAGTACCATTCCGTGGGCTGGAGTCCCAGATTGAATGTAAAGAAAGGAGCTGTGGACAGCATTCATTTATAGCTATTTTCAAGTTGTAGATGCAATGGAACCCGCTCCCTTGGATCCCTTCCATCAGAACTTCTGACCATGATGGACTGTACCCTCAAACTGTGAGCCAAAATAAACTCTTCCTCCTCTAAGTTGCTTTTATCAGATATTCAACAGCAGTGGGTAAAAAAAATAACTAACACACCATGGAGGTAGTGAAAGTCAAAAAACAAGCATTTATTCTTCATTTTTTTGGTTTTTGTTTTTTTTTTTTTGGACAGACATGTAGTTGCCTGCCTATAATCTTAGCCCTTCACAGGCTGGAATGGGAGAACAACTAGGAGTTTGAGACCAGCCAGGACTACATAGGGAGTACCAGGTAAGCCAGCCTGGGCCATGTTGTAACACCTGGCCAAAAGAAAATAGAATTCATCTTTGGACATAGAAAGTTGAAAATATATTAATCACGCAGAAGATGTTTGAGTTCTGGGAGAATGTCTAAACAAAAGAAATCAACTTCAAAGTTACTAGAACAACATGACAAGTGTCCAGGATCATCTTCCTCCCTATGATTTTGATGAAGAACTCTGAAAAGAAAATGGGGGCTTTACTCATATGGAATTATGTTCCACAATGCGATTTTGAAGATGAAAGATGTTTTTGTGTGCTGAAGAGACTGATCTATAACATAACTTAAAGCTATGGCAATGAGGTAAGAAGGACCTGTGGGAGGGGAGTCAGACGTAGTGGGATGGTGTGGGTTGTGAGAGATGGCAGGAAACGTGGTAAGAAGAAAATCAGCATTTAGCAGGAGGGATATTGATGGGTTATGAGTTAGTGTTCCCTGGGTAGACTAGGATCTTCAGAACGCTTCCGCTTTATCCCTGAATAAGCAAGGCTACCAGCTGACATAAGAGAATGGTGAGATGCTGGAAGTTTAAGGAAGAGGGGAAGTCACAAAGTGTAGCAGTGTCCAGACTGGAATATGGTGGCACAGAAACTGATGGGATTTTTTTGTTGTTGTTTTATTGAACATAGATGCTTTTCCCTCACATAATCAGTCTGCTTATGGTTTCCCCTCCCACTACTCCTCCCAGCCCTTCTTCACCTTCCCTCCCATCTGAATCCATTCTCTTTCTGTCTCTCATTAGAAAACAAACAGGCTTCTAAAGAGACAATAAAAAAATAAAACGAGGTAAAACAAAAACTAACACATCAGAATTAGAAAAAACAAATAAGAAAAAAAATTCAAGAGATGATACAAGAATCAGAGACTCACTTCTTTGCACACCCAGGAATCCCATGAAAACACATGCTGCCTCTGTCTCTGTGAGATCATGAGCCTTGCTCATCTTGGTTTACAGGGCCTTGTTTTCTTGGTGTCCTCCACACCCTCTGACTCTTACACTTTTTCTGTCTCCTCTTCCATGGGCTTCCCTGAGCTTTGAGAGGAGAGATTTGATGGAGAAATCCCATTTAGGGTTAAGTGTTATGAAGTCTCTCACTCAGCACACTGTCCAGTGGTGGATTTCTGTATTTGTTCCCACCTGTTGCAGGAGCTTCTCTGATGATGGTATACCAAGGCACTGATCTATGAGTATCAGTAGCAGACTATCAGTAGGAGTCATTTTATTGCTACGATTTCTTTGTTTTTGTTTTATTTGTTTGTGTATTTGATTTTACCCTAGGTTTCTGGGCTATCTAATATCAATTTATTGGTCACCCAAGCCGTAGTAGGTATGGGTTTCATCTCACAGAGTGGGCCTTAAGTCAAATCAGATATTGGTTGGTTACTTCCACAAGTTTTGTGCTATCATTGCCCTAGCATATCTTGCAGGCAGGACAGAATTGTTGATAAAAGGGTTTCTGGCTGGGTTGATGTATATATACATTTCTCTCTTGGTAGTATGAAGAGTATCCTCCTGTACCAAAGACACTGAAACATAAAGGTGAAGGCTTTATGTAGGCACTAGCTTGACATCTCAATGTTTGCCGATTTGTGTAGGTGTTGTCTTCAGCAATGGGGCCTTGCTGACTAATGATTTTTTGTAGTGAATGTTGAAACTTATAAATGACCAAAATATCCAACTTGTCTTAGAAACCATTTTATTTCAGTAAATGTTTATTTATATTTAGATTCCATTTACTTAATATATACATATATGAGTGCTTTGCCTACACATATGTATATGTGTCACATGAGTGTTTAGTGCCCACTAAAGCCAGAAGAACTGTACTCCCTGGAACTGGATTTATGGTTGGTTATAATTTGTCACATGGGTGCTTGGAACCAAACCCAGGTCCTCTACAAGAGCAGCAAATTCTCCTAACCCTATCTCTGGCCCTGTCTCAGGAAATGTTTAAGAAGGGCAGTTAGACTCTGTAAAACTTGCCCTCATTTTATGCTCATGGCTGAGCAGTTACTGGTTATATCTGGAGGAGGTTGACACCAATAAGGCACTCAATAGAAAGGGTAAGTGAGGTCAACAAATATCTTTCTATTTCAGCTTAGAGACCAAGGGTCCAAGACAAATACTGCAAAAAGACATATCATGATAAAAGCCTGCGTTTAGGATTCCATGGCAACAGACAAGTATCATAGCTATGTCTTACACTCTAACAAATCAAAAACCTTCTAAAAAAGGAAAAAACTCTATACTTGTTGACCCATGAGGGAAAGCACTTCAGAACATGACACACATTCCTTGGAGGAGCAGCCAGTACCTCCAAATGACTGAGGAGGTTCCAGAGAGGGCAAGGAAGCCTGTGAGGGAGCAGAGAGAGGCTCCTGGTAGTGAGCATGAAGCCTTGGTTACAATAACAGCTTTAAAAAAGATAGAAACCACTGCATTTAGTGATACTTACTAAGGGCCAGTCTAGATCTGGTAGTTTCTATTTCTACTGTCATGTGATGCTGAGAAAGGTATTAAATAGGCCTTCTCATTATCCCTACTTTATGGAGGAGAAAGCAACCACATGGATGTTATGCAATTGGTACCATAAAAAATAAACTCCATAAGCTTGGAGGAATAGATACGTATATGTATATATGTATATATGTGCTGCAAAAATTCTACAAACTTACAAAAATGTAGCAACTTTACTCCATAAGAAGGTGAGTCTCATTTTAATATACTGATAAAAATGACAAGACTCATTAAATGTCCTACAAGTCACATTTTAAACTCAGGAAGCACTATCTCTGATGGAAGTTCACCACCCCTCACTGACTTTGCCTTTCACCCTTTCCCTTCCCCCTCACACACAGATAAGGCCAGCACAAGCCCTGTGCATCCCTGTGTGCAGTTCAAGGGGTTCATACACACACACCCACCTCTCTGAGCTGTTGACCCACAACCAGCATTCATGCAGACCCTTTGGGAGGCCCAAATGGCACTCTTAGATCCTGACAGTAATAAAGAGGGGTGGGATGGGCTTAGAAAACAGGTTCCCGACATGATTCTGTTTCACGTTCTGTGTTTTCCAGTCTTTGTTTCCTCACCTATAAGTCGAGAGATATGAACTAAGATCTCATATCTTTGGAGCTGGAAGAGTCCTCACCAACTCAAAGCAGATTTAATGAAGCTATGAAACCCCAGCATGCTAAGTACCTTTGCAGATGCTAAAATATTCTTAAAAATAACAGCACAGTGGCAAGTTTGTTTTGTTCCAAAGTTCACTCATAAATCAAGCATTTGAAACTAGACCTGCACCTTCTCCAAGGAAAGTGTTGTTAGAGGTAGTTTTTATGTGAACTCACAGAATTCTTTTTACCATTAAAGGATCTAAATCCAGTAATGACCACTAGCAAGCCAAGCATATTCCCCATCTCCCCATAAAGACCCCACTGCCCATGCCAGGACAGCTGCAGAAAGAAGCTTTCAGTCAAGGTAAGCCCAGAAAATGAGAATGGAAACTAAGTAAAAAGATGGAATTACCAGAGGCAGAAAGTAGAAGCAGAAAACAACAGATGTGCAAAACCAAGAGAGGGCAGAGAGACAGAGAGAGGGCCCTCTGTCCTTGGTACTGCCCCCAGTCTTTCATTACAGCAGAACTCTATCACCATCAACACTGGATCAGCATTATAAGAGCCTTGAAGGGCTCAGGAGAGACACAGAAGGGAGAGGAGAATGTAAGACATAGGATGTAGCCTCTGGGTCTACATGAGGTAAGTGATACATTTGTAGGTATACAACCCAAATCCAGGGTCAATGAAATGTTGTTTGTAAAGTCAGATTGGTACTTCCCACCATTCCCAAATCTGGGATGATGGACTTCACTACATTTAGCATCTCAGTTCCCTGGACATAGTTCCAACATCCCACCTGCTCTCTCCACTCACACGGAGACACTCATCTCTAAATCTTAGGTTAGCAAAGAGGCTATGCCTATGGTCTAGGCAACATGTATCATAGATCCCATTGATAATTCCTATGTCCATACCATATCCATATACAGAGCTTTCAGGATGATCTAAGAAGATACCACTCCATCTTCTAGACAACATTACCCTCCCTAATACTTGTTACAGCACTTGTCAGTTCTTGTAAATATAAACCACATCATCCATTTGGAAAAGGAAGTCATTTGTAGCCAGGTATACATAAACATGGGACTTGTGGTTACCAATATATACATATACCCCCTTGCCACCCAACAAACACAGGGAGATTTTGGACAAGCAACTGAAGTAGGCTGGTGAATCTAAATTTGAGCAAGG
This sequence comes from Lophiomys imhausi, assembly GCA_907164525.1. Taxonomy (NCBI): domain Eukaryota; kingdom Metazoa; phylum Chordata; class Mammalia; order Rodentia; family Muridae; genus Lophiomys; species Lophiomys imhausi. The sequence goes on along the minus strand of CAJQZJ010034282.1, from coordinate 624,522 downwards.
TTCCCCAGGTCATTAGGAAGGTGTTTATAAAAATAGAAGCATAGCTTGATCCAAGATGGTGCTGACCAAAGAGCATTATATCTGAGTAGTAGGTGAATAAGATTAGTCACTGTGGAGTGAATGTGAGGCCCTGCAGCTGACTGTGAAACACAGACAGTGTCTGAATTTCCGCGGCAAACACTGAGACTGGTCACCATGAGAAACAGCTCACACAGTTCCTGGGAACACCCCCCCCCCTCCTGAGATCAGCCAGCTCGGTCACCCATCTGTAGGGAAGCGCTGGCTAGAGCAGATCTAGCCCACAAGTGGATCCAGCACACAGCTCCAGCCACAGATCAGCAGCCCTGCCTGTCTGCCAGAGATCCAGCCTGCACGCAGACCTGTACACACAACATAAAAAAACACCCAGACCACAAGAGCAAAGGTAAGTAAGATTTTCTTTCCGGAGTTCCCAACATGGCGGCATAGTGTGCACTGTAGCAGAGAGGCAGAGACCTAACCCAATCACAGAAAAGCAATTAGGAACCAAGACTGACTGCAAACAGACCAGCCACTGTGTGTTCTCCACAAATATTGGGGCGGGTCACTCACCCTAGCACCCAAGCATTTCAGGCAGTCAGCAATAGGCACACTGAGGATGGCAACCATCTTGGGTGGAGCTCCCTGCCTGCACAGTCAACCTAGCTGCTGAACCAGAATGACTGTGTCAGTGAGGGGAGAACACAGGCCCAATCATAGCTCTACCTGCCTTTCTGATGAGACCTGCCATCTCCCAGGTCCTCAGAGGATAGCCCCTTCCCCACTCCAATCCCCTGTATAATGGAACAATTGGGGCACATCCACTTGAGAAGAACAACAGTCACTCTCCAAGAGCCAGTCTACTACAGGAAATTACTCACCATCTGGAGGTGGACACCAGGATCTAAGGATCTCCCAACCCCCAGAACAGGGAGCTGTTCTGAACACCAAGGTCAACTGACAAAAGAAACAGACAACACCAAGGTCAATCAGATGACAAAAGGTCAGCACAAGAAAATGGTTAAAAAAAAAAAAAACCCAAAGCAATATGATGTTTCCAGAACCTAGCTATAATGCTACAGACAACTTTGGACATCCTAACACAATTGAAACAAAGGAAAATGACCTGAATCCTATGCTTATATTAATAATAGAAGGCCTAAAGGAGGAAATCAAATATCTCAGAGAGCAACAGTAAAATACTGCAAAAGAGGTGATGGAAATGAATAAAGTGCTTAAAGAAATGGAAGACCTGAAAAGGAAAATTGAAGCAATGAAGAAAATCCAATCTGAGACACCCATTGAACTGTAAAACTTTAAGAAAAGAATAGGAACTACAGACACTGCATCACCAACAGAATACAAGAGATGGAAGAAAGAATTTCAGGCTCAGATAATAAAATTGAAGAAATTGATACATATGTCAAATCTAAAAAGTCCTGACATAAAACCTTCAGGAAATCAAAGACACATTGAAAAGACGAAATCTCAGAATAATAGGAATAGAAGAAAGAGAAGAGCCCCAACTCCATGGACCAGAAAATATCTTTTAAAAAAATCATTGAGGAGAATTTCCCAAATCTAAAAAAAAGAGATGCCTATAACTGTACAAGAAGCTTACAGAACTCCAAATAGATTAGACCAGAAAAGAAAATCCTCCCGCCACGTAATAATCAAAACACTAAATATACAGAACAAAGAAAGAATATTAAAAGCTGCTAGGGAAAAGGGTCAAGTAACATACAATGGCAAACCTATCAGAATCACACCTGACTTTTAATCAGAGACTCTAAAAGCCAGAAGGGCCTGGACAGACATCTTGCAGACCCTAAAAAACCACAAATGCCAGGCCAGGCTACTATTCCCACAAAATTGTCAGTCAACATAGATGGATAAAAGATAGTGCATGACAAAGCTAAATTCAAACATTATCTATGCACAAATCCAGCTCTACACAAGATGTTAGAAGGAAAACTCCAACCCAAAGAGGTTAACTACACACAAGAAAGCACAGGAAGCAAATAACATGCCTGCAACAAAACCAAAAGAAGAGAAGCTCACTCACACACTATTTCCACTAACATCAAGATGGCAGGAAGTAACAATCACTGGTCATTAATATCTCTCAACATCAAGGACTCAATTCCCCAATAAAACGACACAGGCTATCAGGACGGATTCGAAAACAGAATCCCACATTCTGCTGCTTACAAGAAACACACCTTAGCAAAAAAGATAGGCATTATCTCCAAGTAAAGGGCTGGAAAAAGATATACCAAGCAAATGGACCCAAGAAAAAAGCTGGAGTAGCCATTCTAGTATGCAACAAATTGGACTTTCAACCAACATTACTCAAAAGAGATGGGGAAGGACACTACATACTCATCAAAGGAAAAAAATCCACCAAGATGAATTCTCAATACTGAACATCTATGCCCCAAATGTAAGACCAACCACATTTGTTAAAGAAACACTACTGAAGCTCAAATCCCACATTAAACATCACACATTAATAGTGGGAGACTTCAACACACCACTCTCACCACTGGACAGATCAACAATGCAGAAACCAAACAGAGAAATAATGAACCTCACAGATGTCATGAATCAAATGGACCTAATTGATATCTACAGAACATTTCACCCCAAAACAAAAGAATACACTTTCTTCTCAGCACCTCACAGAACCTTCTCCAAAATTGACCATATAGTCGGTCACAAAGCAAGCCTCAACAGATACAGGTAAATTGAAATTACCCCTTGTAACCTATCAGACCATCATGGAATAAAGCTAGACTTCCACAATAACAAAAACAAGAGAGAGCCTGAAAAACATGGAAACTGAACAATTCTCTACTCAATGACCTCTGGGTCAGGGAAGAAATAAAAAAACAAGAAATTAAAGTGTTCTTAGAACTCAATGAAAATGAAGGCACAGCATACCCAAACTTATGGGACACATTCAAAGCAGTGCTAAGAGGAAAGTTTATAGCACTAAGTGCCTTCAAAAAGAAACTGGAGAGTTCCTATACTAGCCACCTAAAAGAGCTAGAACAAAAAGAAGCAAACACTCCCAAGAGGAGCACACCAGAGGAAATAATCAAACTCAGGTCTGAAATCAACAACTTAGAAACAAAAAGAACAATACAAAGAACTGACAAAACCAAGAGCTGGTTCTTTGAGAAAATCAACAAAATAGACAAGCCCTTAGCTAAACTAACTAAAAGGCAGAGGGAAAAATACCCAAATCAACAAAATCAGAAATGAAAAGGGGGAAATAACAACAGAAATTGAGGAAATCCAAAGAATCATTAGATCCTACTTCAAAAACTTGTACTCCACAAAATTGGAAAATGGAAAATAGAAATGGACAATTTCTTGATAGATTTCACCTACCAAGGTTAAATCAAAGATAGGTAAACAAACTAAACAGTCCTAAACCCTTAAGGAAATAGAAGAAGTCATTAGAAGTCTTCCAACCAAAAAAAGCCCAGGGTCAGATGGTTTCAGCACAGAATTCTACCAGACATTCAAAGAAGAGCTAACACCAATATTCTTCAAAATCTTCCTCAACATAGAAACAGAAGGAATACTGCCAAACACATTCTATGAGGCCACAGTCACCCTGATACTTAAACCTCACAAAGACCCACAGAGAAAGAAAATTTCATACCAATTTCCCTTATGAACATGGATGCAAAGATACTTAATAAAATACTTGCAAACCGGATCCAAGAGTACATCAAAAATATCATACACTATGATCAAGTAGGCTTCATTCCAGGGATGCAGGGGTGGTTCAACATTAGAAAATCCATCAATGCAATCCACCACATAAACAAGCTGAAAGGAAAGAACCACATGATCATCTCATTGGACACTGAAAAAGCTTTTGACAAAATACAGCACCCCTTCATGTTAAAAGTCTTGGATGGATCAGGCATTCAAGAACCATACTTAAACATAATAAAGGCAGTTACAATAAGCCAATAGCCAACATCAAACTAAAGAGAAAAACTTAAAGCATTTCCTCTAAAATCAGGGACAAGGCAAGGCTGTCTACTCTCTCCATATCTCTTCAACATAGTACTTGAAGTTTTAGCTAGAGCAATAAGACAACTAAGGGAGATCAAGGGGATACAAATTGGAAAGGAAGAAGTCAAAGTATCCCTATTTGCAGATTATATGATAGTATACATAAGTGACCCCAAAAATTCTACCAGAGAACTCCGAGACTTGACTAACTCATTCAGCAAGGTGGCTGGATACAAAATCAAATTCAAAAAAATCAGTAGCTCTTCTTTACACAAAAGATAAATGGGCTGAGAAAGAAATAAGGGAATCAACACCCTTCACAATAGCCACAAATAATATAAAATACCTGAGGTTAACTCTAACCAAGCAAGTGAAAGACCTGTATGATAAGAACTTCAAGTCAGCTTGAAGCAGATATCACAAGATGGAAAGATATCCCTTGTTCATGGATAGGTAGGATCAACATAATAAAAATGGCCATCTTACCCAAAGCAATATACAGATTCAATGTGATTCCCATCCAAATACCAACTCAATTCTTTACAGCTGTGGAAAAAAAATTCTCAACTTCATATGGAATAACAAAAGACCCAGAATGGCTAAATCAATCATGTACAGTAACAGAACATCTGGAGGTATCACCATCCTGGATTTCAAGCTGTACTACAGAGCAATAGTAATAAAAACAGCATGGTATTGGTACAGGAACCAACCAGTTGACCAATGGAATCGAATTGAAGACCCAGAAATAAACCCGCACACCTACGGTCACTTAATTGACAAAGCCAGAACCATACAATGGAAAAAGGAAAGCATCTTCAATAAATGGTGCTGGTCTAACTGGACATCAACATGTAGAAGAATGCAAACAGATCCATACTTATCACCCTGTACAAAACTTAAGTCTAAATGGATCAAAGACCTCAACAGAAATCTGGACACACTAACATTAATAGAAGAGAAAGTGGGGGAAAGCCTGGAACTCATTGACACTGGTAGCAACTTCCTGAACAGAATACCAATAGCTCAGGCGCTAAAACAAACAATCAATAAATGGGAACTTATGAAGTTGAAAAGCTTCTGTAAGGCAAAGGACATGGTCCTTAGAACAAAACAGCAGCCTACAGACTTGGAAAGGATCTTCACCAACCCAACATCCAACAGAGGGCTAATATCCAAAATATATTAAGAACTGAAGAAATTAAACATCAAAAAATCAAATAACCCCATCAAAAAATGAGGTACAGAGCTAAATCGAGAATTCACAGAAAAGGAATTTCTAAAGGCCAAGAGGCACTTGAAGAAATGTTCAACATCTTTGGTCATCAGGGAAATGCAATTTAAAACAACTCTGAGATTCCATCTCACACCTGTCAGAACGGCTAAGATCAAAAACTCAAATGATAGCACATGCTGGTGAGGATGTGGAGAAAGAGGAACACTCCCCTGTAACAGTAAATTTTTATTTATCACACATATATTTATCAATAATTAACAATTACCTAACAATTGTCTATAAAATTCCTAAATCCTAAACCCAAACCCTAACTCTGAAACCTAACACCTAAAACTTCTTGACATTTGTATCTATAATACAAACATTTAACATTACCCTAAGGTTTCTCAAAAGGATATTTTTTTCTGAGCATGGGTCCTGATGGATGGCTGGTCTTCATTCAATTTTTCAGTTTTAAAGTCTTTTAAAGTCTCTGAATTTAGTTCGCCCCCGTGTGGTCTTTTTTTAAAAACAAATTTATTTATTTGTTGCTTCAGGTTACATCTCCATCATATTGTCCTCTTTCCCCCCTTCCCAGCCCCGCCCTCCCACCCTCTACACCCTAACCCTTCAATCCCACTCCTCTGAAGTGGAGTGTCCCTACATAACAGTCCCTCGCCCCAGTTCAGAGGTCATATGAGGGCCAAGAGCCTCCTCATACACTGGGGGCCTACAAGGCAGTACCACCAGTGAAAAGTGTCTCATTGCCAGGGAGAGAAAACTAAAAAACAAACAAACAAAGTCTATATCCATGTTCCCTTTGGTGCATTGGTTGTAGTATAGATATCCTGTATTATATAGCTAAAATCCAACTATAAGTGAATAGATGCTATGTGCATCCTTCTGAGTCTGGGTTAGCTCACTCAGGATGAGCTTCTCTAGTTCCATCCATTTGGCTACAAATTGCATAATTTCATTGTTTCTGATAGCTGAGTAATATTCCATTGTGTAGACGTACCACAGTTTTTTAATCCATTCTTCGGTTGAGGGACATCTGGGTTGTTTCCAGTTTCTAGCTATTACAAATAAGGCTGCTATGAACATAGATGAGGAAACTTCCTTATGATTCAATGAAGGTCCTAAGGCAAAGATATTCCAAGTCTTCTAAGATATCACCATACTGATCTCAATAGTGGTTGCACAAGTGTGCACTCCCACCAGCAATGGAGGAAGGTTCCCCTTTCTCCACACCCTCGCCAGCATGTGCTATCATTTGCGCCTTTGATCTTAGCCATTCTGACAGGTGTGAGATGGAATCTCAGAGTCATCGTGAGTTGCATTTCTCTGATGATTAAGGATGTTGAGCATTTCTTCAAGTGTCTCTCAGCCATTAGGGATTCCTCCTTTGTGAATTCTCTATTTAGCTCTGTTCCCCATTTTTTGATTGGATTATTTGGTTTCTTGGCATTTAATTTCTTGAGTTCTTTGTAGATTTTGGATATTAGCCCTCTGTCAGATGTGGGGTTGGTGAAGATTTTTTTCCCAGTCTGTAGGCTGACGTTTTGTTCGAATGACAGTGTCTTTTGCCTTACAGAAGCTTTTCAGTTTTATGAGGTCCCATTTATTGATTGTTGGTCTTAGATCCTAAGCTGTTGGTGTTCTGTTCAAGAAGTTGTCACCTGTGCCAATGAGTTTAAGGGTTTTTTCCCACTTTTTCTTCTAGTAGATTTAGTGTGACTGGTCTTATATTAAGGTCTTTGATCCACTTGGAATTAAGTTTTGTACAAGGTGATAAGTATGGGTCTAATTTCTTCTTTTACAAGTGGACATCCAGTTGGACCAGCACCATTTGTTGAAGATGCTGTCCTTTTTCCATTGTGCGGTTTTGGCTTCTTTGTCAAAAATTAGGTGGCCATTGGTGTGTGGGACCATTTCTGGGTCTTCAATTCAATTCCACTGATCTACTGGTCTGTTTCTATACCAGTACCATGCTGATTTTACTACTATTGCTCTGTAGTACACCTTGAAATCCGGGATGGTGATACCTCCAGAAGTTTTTTTTTTTTTTTTTTTTTGTACAGGATTGATTTAGCTATTCTGGGTTTTTTGTAGTTCCATATGAAACTGAGAATAGCTTTTTCCAGGTCTATAAAGAATTGTGTTGGTATTTTTATAGGAATTGCATTGAATCTATATATTGCTTTTGGCAGGCGGCTCACCGATTCAGATGCTTATGGCCTGAAAAGGCCCAAAGGCCCGAAGTCCCGGAGGTCCTCCTTTGAGCACTCCTGAATCTCAGGGAGAATCTGTCCCAATTCAGACCCGAAATGGGTCAACATCAGAGGGTGAAACTTTCCGATGAGATTGTGATGCCTGTCCTTTCACCAGTGGAGGAAAACTTTGAGTGAATCAGGAACAGGAGAGAGAGCCTGCCCAGCATTCATGTGGATCCTTCCTTATATATCTTCACCTGTTGGCAGAAGCTTTTGTGCACTTTTAAAATTAGTTCCAGGGGCTCAGTCTTTATCAAAAAAAGCTTTTTGTGGAGGGGTGTGAATTAACAGGTGGTCCACTGATGTGGGCAGGTGCCTCAGGGAATGTCATTCAGATGTCCTTCACAGAGAGCTGTGAAATGACAACAGACCTCCAGGAGGGTGGGCACCCCAGGGGGCATGTCCTGCCCCAGTCCCAAGATCAAAAAGGTCCTGGTCCTTGGTGAGTTCCCAAGGACATTTCACTTCAGATGAAATCTTTTATCTTAAAAGTCCAGCCTTATTCCAAATTCCCTATGATATATATGCTAACAATAAACACACCACACTCCCCCATTGCTATTGGGAGTACAAACTTGTACAACCACTTTGGAAATCAATCTGGAGATATCTTAGAAAATTGGGAATAGTTCTACCTCAAGACCCAGCCATACCCCTTTTAGGCATATATCCAAAAGATTCGAAATGAAACCACAAGGACATTACCTCAACAATGCTCATAGTAGCTTTATTTGTAATAGCCAGAAACTGGAAACAACCCAGATGTCCTTCAACTGAAGAATGGATTAAAAAAAAAACTGTGGTACATTTATACAATGGAATACTACATAGCTATCAGAAATGTGGAAATCATGAAATTCAAAACCAAATGGATGGAGCTAGAAAAGCTTATCCCAAGTGAGCTGACTCAGTCCCAGAAATGGATATTAACCAATCATCACAGGATAACCATCCTACAACCCACAGACCCAAATAGATAGGAACCTAGCATATTTATCCTAGGAAATTTTTCACCCAGCAGTGAGTCATGGAATCTGCTGCAGATTAGTGGAACACCTTACCCTAGATGGTGTGCTACATCAAGCCCCAGTACAAGTGGAAGCTCTTGGCCCTCACATGACCGAAGAGCTGAGGGAGTATGATATGTGAGGGCCCACCTCATCTGAGGAGAAGGAGAGTACCAAGTAGAGGAACAATGAGAGAGGGAGGGAAGAAAGAAGGGAGAGGCCAGGAGGGGAGGAGGGAGGAAACTATGTTCTAGAAGTAATTTGAGAAAACAAAATAATAATTTTTTAAAGAAAAGAGTTATAAACTTAAAAAATATAATAAAAATACAATATAAAATTTTCAAACTATAATTTACCAAAGGTATACTTGCCTTACTGTCATGAAAGGAAAAATGGCCTTAATTTCAGATTGGAATGTTAGACTGCAGGTGGCCACATAGCTTACATAAATTGATAGCAGTTTAATTTTTTTGTAGATATAAAGGATATTTTCATGGTTTGTCATTAAAAAGCATGTAAGAGGTTTAAAATACTGTAAATAAATTAAAGGTTACTGCAGTTCAACCTGGTTTTCTAAACCTCCAAGGTTTGAAAAAATTTGTAGCTAAGGTAAAATATATGAAATGTGTGGTGTTAGCCAATGCCTTTAACTCCAGCAGAGACAGGAGGATCACTATAGAGTTAGTTGTCTTATAAATTCTAGAGTTAAAAGGAACAGGGTGGTGATGGTGCACACCCTTAATCCCATCATTTGAGGAGGATACACCCTTAATCCCAACACACTAGAGACAGAAACCTGCAGATCTCAGAATTCAGGGTCACGCTAACACAAAGCAATCTCTAAACAGAGAAAAACTTAGATCCAGGGTTGGTGGTACACATCCTTAATCCCATCAGTTGGGAAGCACATGCCTTTGATCCCAATACTTAGAATGCAGAGACAGGCACATAGGATTTGGAAGGATTTAAGTTTAAAAGCTACTCACAAAAGGCATGCTGAAATTCAAAGTGAATTGTCCTTTGAGATCTCAAAATATATACACTTAAAGGTTTGCTTAGTTCCAAAATATCAAAATAATTTCTTTTTTAATCTCAATTGAAAGATGATACTTTTTATATTGTCAAAAAACCGAATTTGCTCCAGGAAAAATATTATCTGACCCCCTCCCACCCGCTCCCCCAATAAAAAGGTAGTGTCCCAGAGTTAGGATTAGGGCAGGGCTCTCTTCTTATCTTTACAGGACATCTAAAGCATCCATGTAAGGAATCCAGGGACAACTGGACAACTGAAACCTCAGAAGAAAACAGATCAGACACCAAAGAAACAAGTAGCCGAGACATTCCAGCCTTGCAGACTTCCTCAATAGCTGTTTCCTTAAAAGTCTACAACCACAACAACTCAAAATCACAAAGATTATTCAGCCCCACAGGCTGTTCCAGCCAGAACTTCAGTAAAGCCCTGAAGTTCAGCTTCTGTCTACAAGCTTCTTAGGACATTTGAATAGCTGATCACAAAAGGACTGAACATCAAATGATTATATTAACATGCTTAACCATTTTTCCATTCTTATTTGGACCCCAAACAGGTTTACTACATCCCAAATCAGCAGGAAGTCATTTTAAGAGAGCAATGTCCCATCTCCAGAAGGTGGGGTAGGTGTTTTTCCCCCTTTGGTCATTTGATGGGTTATAGATACTTCTTGTTATTTAGGGTGAGAGATAACAAGCTGTTAATTGATCTTGTTAAATAGGTTTTGGAGGTTAGACCCAGGGACTTCTCTCTTTTTCTTTTTTATATCCTTCTTTATCTCCTATGTAGGAGTGAACAGACTTCAGAAAAATGGGATAAAGACATAATATAGGAATGACAAAGAAAAAAGGACAGATTATTAAATATGCTCTTATACCTTTGTATATTGATACAAAATTAAGATTATACTTGGCTAAATTGGCATTGATCTTTGTGTATTGATGCAAAATTAATATTATATTGGACTACATTGGTATTGATCTTTGTATATTGATACAAAATTGCGATTATATTTGGCCACCTTGGTATTGATCTTTGTATATTGATACAAAATTAATGTTAACTCCTTATAAGGTATTGTACCTAGGTAACACTTAAAATGAAATGTGAAGTTTTGGACTTTTGTTAGCAACTGTCGTAAACTGTTTAGGATAATTAAGAAATGCAAACTAATAGTCATCCAAGCATGTTATTTTGTTAGGTAATAGGGCAACCTATCACAGTTATTTTCTAAGTTAACCACAAATCAAGTTGCTAAGAGACAAGCAACATTTGCTTATCCAAATATAAGGAGATAGATAAGAGATCTTCAAAAACCTCAAGAGATCTGCAGAATATGGCATTCAAAGATGTTTTCTTAAGATTTTTTTGATATCGAGACATGTCAGCTCCTGACAGCACCCCCTATTCTATTCCAAGTAGAAGATGAGCATCAAAGAATCTCCAATTGGAGATGGTTGAATTAGTGGCAAGCCTACCTCTTGGCAAGAAAAATCCTATGGTTCAACTGTAGACAGAATGCTGTCCAAATTGGACAAAATTTGGAAGCAATTAAGTTGACAGCCTAGCTCTGTAAAGACAGGGTAGGCAAGTCTTTCAGAATTCCTGCTTTACAATCAATGTCTGTCAGATAAACGGGTCTAAACAGCTGAAGATTGATGCTGTAATGTTTGGAGAAAAATTGGGAACTGTCCATGCAGCTACTAGTATGTCATTTCTTAGTTTGGGAAGCTGCTGGCTCTGCACTTCCTATACAATCAGATATATTTATCCCTCTCAGGTCTCTGATGTGGTTGAAGACTAGATAGCTAGAGTCTCATAGTTAAATTTTGAGTTGTTTAGGAATTAAGAAGGTGTTCTGGCTCTTAGAAGATATTTTTAAAATTGTGATGCAAGTTAGGATGGAAGCTGAATTGGATATAGAACTTTAAACTCGTGGAGATGGTTAGATAGTAGAATGTTAAAGTCAAGTGCCAAATATGTATGGACTGGACATTGGGAATATATGCTAAGCCATATAGCTCTCATAATTGTGGCCTAATTATTTCTGTTGTTTTGTATTGTATTTGTTGTTATAAGAGAAAGAGCCATTTGTTGGACTGAAAGGGGGAGCTGTTGGGGGGGAAAAAGATATACCTTAAACTTTAAAACAAGGAAGTGTATGGGGGGTTGAGGGGAAGAGGGTGGGACTGTAGGGGGGAGTAGGGAGGGGATTGAAATTGAGATGTAACTTGAAGAAATAAAAGATAAATTACAAAATAGAACCATAGAAACTGATTTGTAGATTGCTTAATGTGACCTGAGAATTGTTACACAGACATAGGACATGAGAATAGTCCCAGGGCCAGCAAGTGTCAAGAGTGGGCCCATCTCTGAGTAGTATGCCAAGAAGGGAATCAGAAAGCTTGGAAATAGGTTCTTAAACTTTCTTCCCTCCCCAAGGACTCTTCTTAACTATATATAAATTTGTCAACTAGTGCCCAGCAGTATTACACACATTGGGGAAAATGTCACTGCGTTCCACACCCACACAGGAGATCCAGAAGAATATTCTTGTCACCACATCAAACCTTGGATCACTCTCCTATGCCCTCCTTGGTGCTCTTGTCCCAGAGTCCACAGAAGTGCTCACTAAGACAACTAGGGTTGAGACTCCACAGATCATATCATTTAAATGTAAAAATGTATTCAAGTGAGAACAGCCAGCGGAAACCTTGGATAAGTCACAAATGCAGATTCAGTTACTCTGTGAGGTTCAGGGTCCCACAACAAGTCAACCTGAGTGCGGCAGCTGAGTACAGGGCGTGCCTGTCTGCCCACACTGGAGATGTGGCTTCTGCAGCCTTTTCTGAAAGCATAGGTAAGGAGAAGCCCAAGACCGCTCTGCGGCTGGATGCGGGAGGGGCTCCCATGTCCACTGCATAAGACTGCCAGGGAAACATACAAACCTCAAGGAAGTCCCTAGTGCATGAGCTTGACTGTGAACTTCATACAGGGCAATGCAGGTACAGCAAGTCTACCATGAAGACAGCACCTCCTGAGATGCCCCTGAGATATCCCTGATAAGGAGCTATCAAATTCAATGAGAGATCAAATTACAGAGTCATACCCAAGCTATAGTCCAATTTGTGATGTATGATTCACACTTTGTCTGGCTTTCAAGACTTTATGACAGTTTCTTCAGCCTGTGCATTCTCATCTTGATTTACCCTGCTTTCCCCCAATCACAGTCGCTGTGATGAGGAATGCTGACAGGAATGACCAAGCCTTCTAACAACGATCAGTTGTTATAGTATCAAGATAAATCTTTTTTTTCTAAGTTCAGTGATTAGATGGTGGCTCAGAAATAGATGGAAAGATCAACGGGACAGAATTAAAAATCAAGAAGCAAATCCAAGAAGTAATTTTAAATTAATGGAGAAAGCTGGATGAGTTTTCAAATGGGGTAGCTAGTTAAATCAAGAAAAAAAAATAGAGTAGAAATTACTACTCTAAAATATTTACAAGATTATTCTGTAGGTAACTGTAACTCTAACAAACCCAAAGCAAAAAAAAAAAAAAAAAAGGTAATATTTTGAGAGGAAAATGCCACCCAATACTTACAATATCATCTGTTTCATACATGTCAGGAAGTAGTTCTGCATAATCCTAGGGCCTTTTACTATACCCTAGATCCCAGGTCTGTCCCCTGCAGGTTTCAGCTGTGGCTCCCACCTCTTAGAAGCTGGAGAAGCTTAAAACAAGGCCAATCACTTGCAATGGCCTTTCTGAATGTGCAGGTTTCTGAAAAGAGAGGGAAAGCCAGGATCTTGTCCAAAAGCCCATTATGTAAGTTTTCCTGATCAACTGCCTAAGAAAGCACCAAGAAGAAAAATAAATGACTCCAAATCTCCAAACTTCCAGTATTACTTTAGACCCTGGAAATGGTTTTGATTTCTCATCACTTAATACCTAATTTCATATTTGTGCTTTTTTAAAAAATTTTAGTGTGGTGGTGGTGGTGGAGAGGGGGGCATATGTGTATCATGGGCCATGGAGGTCAGAGGAGAACTTTCCAGAGTGAGTTCTGTCTTCTATCATGGTTTGGAGGAGGAAATCAAACTTAGGTCACCAGCTTTCCATGGCAAATGCTTTCTACTCACTTTTACTCTGGACAACCCCTCACATTTATGGTTTTTGTTTTATTTGTTTGTTTGAGAAGCCAATTTGCCTAAGCTGCAGACCCTGACAAGCTGGTTCCATCCCTGCCCCTACATGTTCAACTGCAACTCTACATGTTTTATATACAGCTTGCCTGACTGTAGGGAACATAGTCTGAAGGAGGCTTCAGTAAGTGCTCATTAAATAATTCTGCATGTATGACTTGCACTTGGTGTGATGGTTCAGAGCTTTGGATTCAAGTTCCAGCCATTGCGACATAAGCCTATAATCCTACTGTTCTGGAAGCTTAGGCGGGAAGATCATATGCTTAAAACTAGCCTGGGAAATATATTGAGACTCTCAATATATGAATGAAAGAAAAAAAAGAAGAGCAGGTGGAGTGGGATGGGGCAGGGTGAGGTAGGGTGGGGTGAGGCACAGCAGGGCAGAACAGGGGTGGGCAGGCTTGAAGTTAAGATAATATATGTAAACTCTCTAAGAAGATCATCTACTGCCCAGCATCACAAGAAAAAACACATATTACTAGTCAGAGAAAAGGTCAAAATCAAACAATCTGAGGTGCTTTTTCTAGCCGAGGTGTACTGCTCTCACATCATCCTGAAGTGAAGAAACTGTAACCAAGCTGTCCTAAACAGGGGACTATCAGTATTGCTGGGCTCAGTGTGGTTTCTTACGGAGATATGAGACAAGAATCTTCAAGTCACAGAACTGGGAATGAGTCACATGTGGCCCGGCAACTCTTACCAACTTATTAGGGCACACAGCACCACTGGTCCAATGCAACCCTTCTCTGCTGAGGGACATGAGATCTGGTGGGTGTGGTACTTCTGGGAGGGTATTTCACTGTAAGGCTGACTTTGAGACACAGATCAACAGGGAGGAAGGGTGTCATTTTAGAGGCAGAAAGCGCACGTTTTAAAGCTCTGCATCTCCCAGTTGATACTCAGATGACCTGGAGCAACTCATCTGGCCGCACTGAGGCAATTTGAGGGCCCTATACTACCTGGTAATAATGTCTACCCATATTCCTTCATCAGAGTCCTCATGTGCATACATGCCCTGTGCACAGTGATGCAGACCTTTTCAGGAATACCACACGGCAAAGGCAAGAGCACAACTCATCCTTTATCTACAGGGAGATGAGGCAGCTCTTAGCTGCCCACTCACCCAGGAGGCTGACAAGGATGAAGGTTCAAAAAAAGGACCAAGGAGAAAGCTGGAGATAAGTGGCAATCTAGAGACAACTACAAAGCAGTGGGACTCCTTTGAGTAAGGGATGGAACTAACCTCTGCTAGCTCTGGCACCATTTTGAAGAGGTGACAATCACCAACACTTTATCCCAGGAGGCAGCACTCCAGGGGATCAAGGGAGATTAAGTCTTCTCTGAGGTAACAGGGAGGTGGCTGCTGCTTGGGCTGCTGCTGCAAGTAATTTCTAACCATCATTTTTCTCTGTGTTGCTTGTCCAAGGTCCAGTACTCCAGGGAGGTACATAGGAATGACTGCCCAAGGAAGCGTGTCTATGACTCATCATAGGAAATGCCTGCCAAGCCTATATGTATAGCAGAAATAGTCCACTCTATTCTGCACACCATACTCAGTTCCAGTGGAAATACTTGTCACATCGAACTTGGATGGAGCTTTTTTTTTTAATAAATAAATTTATTTATTTGTTGCTTCAGGTTACATCTCCATCATATTGTCCTCTTTTCCCCCTTCCCAGCCCCGCCCTCCCACCCTCTACCTCCTAACCCTTCCATCCCACTCCCCTGGAGTGGAGTGTCCCTACATAACAGTCCCTCACCCCAGTTCAGAAGTCATATGAGGGCCAAGAGTCTCCTCATACACTGGGGGCCTACAAGGCAGTACCACCAGTGAAAAGTATCTCATTGCCAGGGAGAGAAAACTAAAAAACAACAAACAAACAAAAAATAAATAAATAATAAAAAATTAAAAATAAATAAAAAATAAAAAGTCTATGTCCATGTTCCCTTTGGTGCATTGGTTGTAGTATAGATATCCTGTACTATATAGCTAAAATCCTACTATAAGTGAATAGATGCCATGTGCATCCTTCTGAGTCTGGGTTAGCTCACTCAGGATGAGCTTCTCTAGTTCCATCCATTTGGCTGCAAATTGCATAATTTCATTGTTTCTAATAGTTGAGTAATATTCCATTGTGTAGATGTACCACAGTTTTTTAATCCATTCTTCAGTTGAGGGACATCTGGGTTGTTTCCAGTTTCTAAGTATTGCAAATAAGACTGCTATGAACATAGATGAGGAAACTTCCTTATGATTCTGTGAGGAGTCATTTGGGTGTATACCCAGAAGTGGTATGGCTGGGTCCTGAGGCAAAGCTATTCCAAGTTTTCTAAGATATCGCCATACTGACTTCCATAGTGGTTGCACAAGCCTGCACTCCCACCAGCAATGGAGGAGGGTTCCCCTTTCTCTGCTCTTAGATGGAGCTTTTAATCCCTCTCCCTAAGGGAAGACAAGCTGGTCAAGCAAGAACACTCGGAAGTAACAACTCCATACCTTTGTTACTATTGATCTAGTAACTACCCTGGGAAAGTGACAGGGAGTATCCCAGAAGTCATCATGGTGGTCAGAATAAACATGGAGTGCGTAATAACATCTCTTTCCCTTTCCTGACTCTCTACCCAACTAGTTAGTTTAACACCTATCTCCTAAACTTGGCACAAAGATTTCCACCTAAGACAAAATCATATAAAACTCATAAGTCATCATACTAGTGCTATGGTTTAAATTTGAAATTTCTTCCATGCTCATCTATGTGTCTGAACCCTTGGGCCATAGCTGGCAGTGCTGGTTGGACAGGCTGGAGAACATTTGGGGTATTCAGCCTGGCTGGCACACATCTGAAGCACATACACAAAAATGGTTCTGCCTTGAGCAGTAGACTTCCTAGTTCTTCACAGTTGACCCACGATGACAAACTGAAATGTGGATCCAGTGGGGTAAAATAATCCTCTACTCTCTTAAACTATTTTTGTCATAGTGACAAGGGAAGTATCAACTACAAGTACAAATGTGCCTTTTTAAATGTTGTCCACTATTTTAGTATTGTTACTGTGATTGGATACATCGTGATCTCCAGACCTCTGTTTACTAATAACCTGCTTGAGACTTTTGCTCTACTAGACTAAAATAGACATGATTGGAGGACTTGAAATAGTCATAGCCTAAAATGTCCACCCTAAACCCCCTTGACAAATTCTTCAGTAGAACATTTAACCACCATCTGTCTCAGTTTATGATCAGTGCAACATACACACCGTGTCTACTAAGTGGAAAAACTTGGGAAATGCACATGTGATTGAGGTCTCACCCTTTGTGCCAATTAAAAGTTTTGCTTCAGAAATGCAGCTTGCCAGTTCCTCTCACAGAATGTCCAACTAAAAAGTATTACATATGTGCATATCATAGTAATAATCTTCATGCACAGTGATACCTAGATGTGGTACAAATTATTGAAAGATGAAATTAACTAAGCTGAAATTTTTTCTGAAGCAATTAATTAGTACAAATTATAGACTAGGATATATAACCCTCTCCATGTTCTATACTTTGGACCATTACCATACTATTATGAATAATTTTCCTGAAAGACCCTTCCACCATTTCTCATGTGTCAGAGAAAGGAAGTGCCACTCTCTTATTATTTAATCTAACCAGTGGTTTTCAATTCTTGGAAAGAAAGGAAACAACTACATAGAGAGAGTACTGTTATTATTTTATTACAGTTAGGAATCATGAAGAGAAAAGTGTATTTTCAGTCACCGATACTCCCAGGACAATTTCTTGTTTAAGTACAAACCATGGGAAAATGAGTGTTCACACAGGAGATACTGTGTGACCCTGAAAGCAGAGCTCCAGCGTATGATGGAGCTGAACTGGCCAGCAAGACTACAATCACCCTCTGCACTTCCACCATGTGTTGTGGTTGACAACTTGGACAGTTTCAAACATGTCAGAGGAAGTACAAGAGTGAGGGACCTTACAATACTCTCCTGACAACATCCCTCCAAGCCAAGAGTTTGCACCTCCCTTTGTAGGTGGCGAGTTGTTGCTGCATGAAAGACAGTTCTGATTAGATTTCTTTTCTGGGGAAGAAGCTCTTCCCATATGGATGCCATGAAGGATGCTAATATCATCCACCAACATTTGTTAGAGTAAAATCGTCTCAGTTAACTGGGAAACAAGATGCTAGGCAAAAGTCCACACCCCAAAGAAGAATAGAGGCCAGGCAGATGGTAGGCAATACTTTGAGCCACACTGAAATTCCCTGACTGTACAGAAAATCATTAAGTATCTTGTATATGGCATTGTAACAACTTGTACTTTGGAAAATGTAGAAAAGAAATTAGGTCACATATGAGAACAGGAAAAATACCATGTTCTACTTTATACTGGCTTCATTTTCAGTCACTTTACAAAAAAGAAGAAAAGAATATTGATATGCTCTTACACACTTCCCCCCTTCCTGTAACTGCTCTTATCTCTTTGCTTCAGCTGAACTTTTTTATTTTTTTTAAATCTTTGTGTGTGAGAGATACGTGTGTGTGTGTTCATTTGTTTGCCCAGGTGTGCACAAACTATGCATGCACGGATCCATAGAAAACTACAGAAGTGAGCAAACTCCTTCACCTACTGAGTCACCCTGCTGTACCTGTTTACAGATATTTGTTGTTGCTGTTTTTAAAGGATTTATTTGTTTGTTTTTATTTTATGCTTATTGGTACTTTGCCTGTATGTATGTTTGGGCACCACATGCATGCCTGATACTCTTGAGTCCAGAGGAGGGAGTCAGATACCCCAGAAGTGGAGTAACAGAGGGTGGTGAGCCACCATGTGGGTGCTGGGAATTGAACCCAGGCGCTCTGCAAGAGCAGCCAGTGCTCTTAATCACCGACTGAGCCACCTTTCTAACCCCTGTTTCTGGATTTTTATGTAAGGGTCTCACTGTATAATTCAAGCTGTCCTTAAACTCAGAGTCCTCCTGCCTCAGCCTCTGCCATTATCCCCATTCTCTAACTCACCATGCCCAACCCCACCCACCCACTACAGTCCTGGAATTCTTAGTGTGTACCGCCATCTCATCTTGAAAGTTTTGTTTTTAACAAAATCAATTATAAATATAAAAATAATAAATACAATCATATATTATACTTGACTGGGAAAATACAGTTATAAACTTAACAGAATCTTAATGGTACCTTGCACCAAAAGTTGCAAGTAGCTATTTCTATAAGTGTTCCTAATATTGATTAGGCAATTGTACATGATGACTTTGGAAGCCTGTTCTAAGAACATGTAAGATTATAATTTTGTTTTTTCAGAAGGCAATGCTAATTGAAGTTATAGCCATGCAAAGCTGCTTTTAGATGTTATTATCCAGAAAGACAGGGGAGACAGCTCCCTGAGTAAAAGGCTTGCTGCTCCCACAGGAGGACCTGAGCTCAGATTCCCAGCACCCAGATAAAAGCCATGCATTGAGATACACACTTGATCTGTGTGAGGTGACAGAATCAGGCAAATTCCCAGGGTTTGAGGGCCAACCAGCCTAGCAAAAATGGCAAGCTTCAGATGCAGTGAGAGTTCTGACATCTTTCCACACATTATTTTGTTACTCACCATAAACTATGGCATGTCCTGGGTTTATTTTATCTTGGAATATTTACTAATTTCTCTTTTGGTTTGTTTATTTAACTGATTTTTTAACGTTTATTTGTTACTTCAAGTTACATCTCCATCACAGGCCCCTCCCTCCACCCCTCTGAGTCCCACTCTCCCACCCTCTACCCCCTCTCCCACCGGTATGGGGTGTCTCCACATATCAGCCTCTCTCAGTAAGACTCCTTTTGCACTGGGAGCCCACATGGCAGCTCCACTAGGGCAAAGAATCCGACTAACAAGTAATAAAGTCTATATTCCTATTACTTTTGATCTATTGGTTGTAAGATAGTTATCCTGCACTATATGGCTAAAATCCAGTTATAAGAGAATCTCATATCAAAAAATAAGGTAGAGTTGAGGAAATGGCTCAGTAAGTAAATGCATTTAACACCAAGCCTGATGATTTGAGCTTCATCCCTAGAACTTACTTGGGGAAGGAAAGAACAGAGTCCTGCAGGGTGTCCTCAGACCTCCACATGCATACTCATGCAAATAAAATACTGCAAAAAGTTAAACATAAGGTGGACAGTGACAGAGGAAAACAGCTGAAGTCAAGTTCTGGCCTACACACACACACACACACACACACACACACACACACACACACACACAC
>CAJQZJ010034282.1:559607-586842 GCA_907164525.1 Lophiomys imhausi | reverse complement strand
AGAAGAAAAGCATCGAAGAATCTCCAGTGTGAGATGGTTGAATTAGTGGCAAGCCTATCTCTTGGCATGTAAAAACTCCTTGCTTCAACTGCAGACAGACTGCTGTCCAAAAAGGACAAAACTTGGTAGCAGGGAAGTCGACAGCCTAGCTCTACCAAGACAGGGTAGGTTAGTCCTTCACATCCCTGCTCTACAATAAATGTCTGTCAGAGAAACAGGACCAAAAGGCTGAAGACTGATGCTGGAATGTATGGAGAGAAAATGGGAACTGTCCAGGTAGTCACTGGTTTGTCATTTCTTAGTATTGGAAGCTGCAGGCCCTGCACTTCCTATACAATCAGATATATTTATCCTTCTCAGCTCTCTGAGGTGGTTGAAGAATAGACAGCTTGAGTCTCATAGCTAAATTTTGAGTTGTTTATGAATCAAGAGGGCACTCTAGATCTAAGAAGATGGTTATAATAGTGATGCAAGTTAGTATGAAAGCTAAGTCAGTTATAGAACTTTAAACTCATGGAGATGGTTAGAAGGTAGAAGGTTAAAGTCAGGGGCCAAATATGTATGAACTGGACATTGGGAGGGTATACTGGGCCATTTAACTCTCATAAATGTGGTATATTTAATTCTGCTGTTTTGTATTGAATTTACTGTTATAAGAGAAAGAACCATTTGTTGGATTGAAAAGGGAAGCTGTTGGGGGGGAAGAGGGTGGAAGGGTGGGACAGGAAGGGGGAATAGGGAAGGGTCTGTGACTGAGATGTAACTTGAAGAAAAAAAAATAAAGTACTTATATAAAAAAAATAATAATAATCCAGGCATCCACTGGTATGTCATTTCTTAGTTTTGGAAGCTGCTGGTCCTGCACATCCTGTATAACCAGATATATTTATCCCTCTCAGGTCTCTGAGGTGGTTGAAGACTAGATAGCTAGAGTTTCATAGTTAAAAATAAAAATAAATAAATCTCATTGTGGAAGCTGTAGTGTGTCATAGTGTGTCCCACAATATTCCTTTTTGTTCATATTTTTTTGCTTGTAAGTGTTAATTTTAATGACTCCTTGGTCTGGTATGAGGCCTCTGGCTTCTGCTACTTTGTCAATACTGGAAACTCACTGGGACTCATCTCAGAGATGCTGTTATTGGCTGTGTCATGGAGATCCTGTAGTTTTGGGTCTGTAGAATTGGCCTCTTCATGCATTCCAGCAGTTTATTCGTGAGGTAAATGTTGGGGTGGGCCAATTCAAAGCCCTGGTTTTTGGCCTGCAACCCCCACATGCAGGAACAGTTCTACTGTGCTACCCAAGTAAGGTGCAGGGCCTGCTCTACTGAGTGCTGCAGCATGTGAGGGGCAGCGACAGCTCTCCAGCTCTTGTGGGCCCATTAGGGTCAGATCTCCTGTCTTCCACTGGTGGTAAGGCCAAAAGGGAGGGAAGAGAATCTCTCCCTTTCTAACACTACCACAAAGAAGACAAAAGGCAGGGCTGGCTCTCCCACACTCACAACCTTGGGATTGGCTCACCCACAACCTCACATTCAGGGCCAGTTGTACTGTGCTGCTCAGGCTACGTGCTGGGCCTGCTCTCCCAAGTTCTACATCATGTGAAGGACAGGGACAGCTCTCCTGCTCTTGTGACCCCAGGGCCAGGTTTCTGACCTGCTCTTGGTGATGAGGGATAAGGGAGAGGAGGGTATCCCTCCCTCGTCCACCACAAGGAGATTAATGGTAGGGCCAGTTCTCCCAAGTTCATATGCTTGAGGCCAGCTCATTCACAACTCCTAAAATATACAACGACTGCTCTCCCAAGTACTGTTGTTGGCTAGGGGCAGGGTCAGCTCTCCTGCTCCCATGACCCCAGGGCCAGTTCTCCCATGATGCCTAGATCCTCATGGGAGAGGGCCAGTGGGCCAGTTCTGCACAGCCCTCGGATATCAACATGTCCCTGAGTGGCAGCCAAGACCAGGAATGTCCAACTGGCTTTTGGTGGTAATAGACTCCCTGCTGCTGCAGTGTCCTGGACCCAGATATGGCCCCTGGTGGCAGCAGAGGCCAGGACCCCACCATGGTCTTAGGCAGTATCACTGGTTTCTCTCATTAGGTTGTTCCTCACTACTCTCAAGTCTCTAGTTCTGCCTCTCTTTGTTGTGCTCACATCCTTCTGTTTCTCCTTCTCTTCCATTTCTCTACCACTTACTTGTTCCTCTTAGTGGTACCTGGGTTCTCTGAGTATTTGGGCTTGTCTCAGGAATGGTTTCAGGAGTGTTATGCCTCGCTTGTGCATAGTGCTTTATGGTGCCTGGCAGGGGACATCTCTAGTATGATCTGACCCCCTGACCTGCATGGCACCAGACTAGTGTTCATATCAGGCTAGCTCCCTGTCCAGGCCCCATGGTACCAGTCTGGTTGCTATCTCGGGCTCACTCCTTTCCCAGCTCTCACAAGTGGCCATCTGCCTGGTGTCCGTGGTGCAAGGCAGGTTTCATCTAGTCTCTGACTTGCTTCCTGTCCTGGGAGCCCATCTGGGCTTGCCTTGTGCTGGACTGGTGGTCATCACAGGCTAACTCCCTGTCTGGATCCCCTTGCGCCAAACTGGTGGTGGTCTCAGGCTTGCTCTTTTCAGGTACTATTAGGCTACTATTCATTTAGATGTTCATAGGTCAGAACACTGAAAGTAGATATAGCCTAATTCCTCTCTGCTCCCTACTGATGCCCATGTGACATGGCAGTGACATCAGCAATGCCTGTAAGGGTACGGATATTTATATTTTTAAAAGTAGCCAAATTCCTGGAAAAAAAATTACCTTTCCCAACATCCATTGGAAATGGGACTGGCTAATGAGAAGTCAGTAAAAATCTTGAAGTTGGGTTTCCAAAAAAGAAATTTTACTAAGAATTTATTCAGTTTGCAGGATCCTCTGTGACCCTCTACCCTGCCTTCTCGTCCATCACTGAACCAAGTGGTTGGAGCCAGATCAACTATCTTTGAGCCCATACACAAAGAAGCCCAAGAGAATTCAAATTACCCTAGTATCCTTAAGACACTAAAGCATTGCCACCAAACTGCTCCCTCCACTTTTCTGGCTGAGAAAATAATTTCTCAGAAACATAAGAACAAATAGTAGTAGAGAGTCTATTATTCTAAGCCAAATACAAATTTCTACAGAAGAATATGGACAATACTGAAAAGACCCTGCATCTTATGAAGTGGGACAGTTTGTTACAAGTAAATGATAGTGGAAGAAGAAGGGGGACAAGGAGGAGAAGTAATAACATTGGTGATGGTGGAAGATGATGATGAATGATATTGATGTCCCAGATATTATGCATGGGGGCTGGAAAAGATAAGAAATTTGCCCAAGGCACTATGATCCCTAACTGATGAACCTAGGTTTTCAATCTGGGTAGCATGGGGCCAGAGCCTTTATTTTAGGCACTGTAGGTAAATAATATCAAACACAAAACTAATATGTACTACATAAGTTACTACTACTACTACTCACACACACCACAAATGTTAATCTAATCTCGATGCCACTTTGTTGACACTGACCAATGCTGAATAAGATTTTTTTTTTCATTTTCTTCTATTCCCTAAATGATCATGACTGCTTTGATCTTGGCCCTGAAGGGAATGAAAATTATTAAAAGACCCCCTAAGTCGGCAGTAGAGCCAGCCAGCTGCCAGGTGACTCCCGGAACTTAGCTGACCATAAACAGGTTAAAACCAAGAATGAAGATCAATTGGGCCACGGGCCCCCAGGGCTTCAGGAACTGGCTGACCACAAGATTAGATTCATTCCTGAGACAAACAGATGTAGGATGTTTCCCGCTGACTAACTAATGGGCTGGTACATTCCAGCTGTATTTCCCCTCCCCCCTTGGGTTGTGGTAAACGATGGGCTGGGCTGGTACTTCCCACCTGTAATTTCCCCCCGCCCCTTAATCTGTGGTGCTCCCCTATTAATATTCTACTCTAGCCCTGCGTGGGGGTCGCGACTCCTAGCCCTGCGTGGGATACGAGTGGCGTCCCTCAGTGCACTGAGCCCCCCCCTTTTCCCTCTTTTTCCCCCCGAAATAAACCTCTTATGATTGCATCAAGATGGTCTCTTGCGAGTTTTGGGGCGGCCGTGATATCCTGAGTGTCGGGTGAGGTACTTCCCTCCCCCGGGTCTTTCAGCCCCAGCCCCTCCCCACAACATGAAGATAAAGGTATAAATATGAGAGCACAGTGGTTACAAATAAACTCAGACACAGAAATTTTTTAAGCAAATAAAAACGGTTCACTCTAATCATATAGGACCTTCGCAAATAAACAAGAGCATTCAAGCAGGACAACTGGAGAGATATTTGTAGCTTTCATTCTTTGTCTATGAACTCATCAACCCTTCTCCATGTTACAATTAGCTCACTGAAATTAAAGAGAATGCTGTCTCATGCTCGAAAGGGATTCTGCCATTGTGCTGAGAGCTATCACCCCTGCAGTAGAGGACAAAAGCCTGGCTCTGTGAATGTATCTGTTGTCAAAGCATAAATTCCTGCATATCCTCCAAGCAAGTGGTACTTCCTAAGAGGAAAGAGGCAGTGTGGACAAATGAATCCTCAGGGAGCAGTTGCACCACTGCAGTGCAGGCAGCCATGGCGCTGAGGAATGCAGGTGCTGAAATCAGAGTCTGAAAGACACTGAATAAGCTTTTAAGTCGTTTGTTTTCCCAGTTCAGAGTCCACTAAACCCCCAAAAGCACCTCAGTTTAGTCATGGAGGAAACACTTTGACCTGGAAGGGTAAACAGCAGTCGGGAGTGGGCGATGGGTCATACTGAGGTTGAATTATTTCCAAGAGTATGAAGCTCCAGCGTAAGCTTTGTGTGACCAAATTCCTCTGCATCTGAACAGAAAAGTCCACAGGCTAAAAATACTCCACAAAACCAAAGCTTGAAATCCTAACGATGTATGAGAAATAGGAAGGAGGAGGTGGGAGAAATCTTACCAGTACCAAGGGGACTGGTCAATATGAGGTCACTGATGGTTTCATGTATGACCCAAAATAACCCAAGTCAGGAAACCAGCATGCAGCTTGAGAGAAAACAACCCAAAGGTGAAATGGGATCTGAAAACAACAGTGTCAATAAAAATATCAGTGCTGAGTTCAGGAAAGTCTTGGTTGGCTGACGGATGAAATGGTTCTAGGTCTAAAAACACTGAATAGTTAAGAACAGCAAATTACAATGTTTTGTCCAAATGAATACTTCTGTGAACTCAAGGACCCAATAAAACCACAACAGGCCATCTCTCTACCTATTATTTCCTTCAACATTGTCAAGCATAAACTAATGATGTGCATGTTCAATAGGTCAGAAGTAGGAGGAAGCATGTTTCCAATGCGTGTATCAGGGTGGAGTCATTTTGACTTTAGACAATGATCCAAGGCAGATACGTGAACAGAGGAATGGCTCTGTAAGTTAAGTACCCGATGACCAAGCGCGAGTTCAAATCTCCAGAAATCACCTAAAGCTCAGATGCAGCAGGATGTCTGCAACCTCAGTAGTGCTGGGAGGAGTGGGAACAGGAGGATCCATAGAACTCATTGTCAGCCAGTCCCATCAAACTAATGAGCTCCATGCTCACCTGATTTCAAAGAACTACCATAGAGAGCAATCAGTGGAGACACATGCTGCCAAATGCTGATCTTCACATTTGTTCACATACCCATGTGAACATGTAGGCAACACACACACACAATCACACACAGAATAGGGATCATTCTGGTGGTGGTGGGGTTTCTCTGCAATTATTATAAAAAACCAGCACACTTCTGTGACTAAAATAAGTCCATGTTAATAACTGTACTGTCAGTACAAATGTGACTGTCACGGACAATGTCCAAAGTCACCCACTCAAGTGCCACTTACAAATAAAACCAATAATGGAGAACTAGGCAAACTTAACTGACATGATTTTATAGATCTCAAAATTATTTTAAACCACATAAGATGTAAATGATAAACATTTTCACAGATCCTGTGATGGCTTGATTCAATCTGGAATCAAGTAGAAGACTAGCAGTTGGGCATTCCTCTGAGGGATCTGCTTGCTAAATTTATTTGAAGTGGGAAGACTTAAACATGGGTGACACCTTCCAGTGGCATCCCAGGTAAAAGGAGACAGAAAACGAAGAGTGTTTTTTGCCTGCTTATCTTCACTCTCGATGGCACTGTCTTCTACTCTGTTGCTGCTGCATTCTTTTGCTGATACCAGGTCCCAGCTTTTTCAGGCTTCTAGTATAGACTGAATACTAGCAGCTCTCCAGAAATCTTCCAGACCTTTGGCACTGGATTGGGACTACTAAGACACTCATCCTTGTACAGTAAGCAACTACTGGATTCTGGGTTTCTCTAGTTTGAGACAGCCTTTGTTGGATTACCTAGACTATATCACGTAAGCCAATCTAATACATTCCCTTTTAATGTCTATTCATCCTAACGGTGCTATTCCTCTAAGAACTCTAATACAGACTGTGGTACTAGGAGTGGGGTGACTGCCATGATAAGCTTAGGTGTTGGAATTATTTTGTCAAAGGAATATGGAAGTGTTTGATTCATTGGACTAGAAAAGCTTTTAAATGCAGGAAGGAGGGTTTAATGGGGTAGTCTAATGGGAGCTTTGAAGACAGTAATGTTGAGAGAAAGAACAGTGGATGCCTGACTCATGATGTTTCAAAGAGGAACAACGACTTTATCAGGAACTTGAATAGGAGCCATTTATACAATATTTTAGCCAAGAATAAGGCTTTGTTCTGTCCATATCCTGAGATACTAAGTGAAGGTGAATTTAAAGATAGTGGACTGATTTGTTGGCAGAAGAAATTTTAAGACAGAATGGTATTCAAGTTGGTGCTGAAACAGGAATTATATAATTCATGGACAGGCCAACATCATTGCAAAGAGGCCTTTTACACTGCACTGAGAGAGATAATAGGCCTGTGATTCCTCCAGATCAACACACAAAACCTGATACAGTGGGGTTCTACTGGGGGCTAGCTACACCTCAACCTGGCAGCACAACTTGGCAATATCAGAAGAGTTGCCCATGTGGTACTGGTTTTGAAGGCATGGAGGACATAAGATTGAAGTGATCATGAAGAAGAGCTGAGGCCAGGAGTGGTGAAAAGACCTTGGACTTTTAAAGTGTCAGTGTTTTGTTAGACTACGAAGACTTTTAAAGTTGTGCAACATTTAATATTATGGGACACACTTGAGACTTTGGGGATGAGGGTGGAAGGTTATGACTTAAAATGAAGCGCTTGTGTGTCAGATTGGCAAGGAGTGGAGCTGTGATGGTCAGTTTTAGTCGCCAACTCAGCACAATCTATAATCACTTGGGAAGAGAGTGTCTGTGAAGGACTGTCTAGATCAGGATGGCCTGTGCGCATGTACACCCTGATTATTCATCACCTCAATTCATGGGCTGGGCTCTGAGCTGAATGAAAAGGACAGAGCCAAGGCATGCATTCATCTTATTCTTTCTCTGCTCTTGACTGTGTATGTGACCAGCTGATTCAAGTTCTTGCTACTTTGCCTTTCCCTCAGAGATGGACTATGACCTGGAACTGGGCTAAACAGAACCAGTCCTCCCAGAAACTGCTTCCATCAGGGTATTTTAATCACAACAGAAAGAACTAATACAGCTCCTTACTGAGAAAAGACAAGCAGAGCTGAAGAGGAAGGAAGCAGGTCACTTTGGTTCTGAAGTTAAGCTAACTTATCACAGTCCTCCCTTTTATTTTTATGGGGTTTTGTTTTGTTTGGGGGTACTGAAGACTGAACCTCAGGATTCACACATTAGGCAAGTGTTTTTAACACAGAGCTATTATTATCCTAGCCTTTACTTTTATATTTTAATGGTTGAATTATGCAATGGTTTACTCCATGAAAGGTACATGCATATGAGTTATGAAGCTACTATGGTTTGTCATCCCGAAAAACTTCATTTTGAAATTTGGTCCCCAGTGCAACAATGTTGAGAGGTGCCTGGGCCAGGTGGCTTCACTGTCGTGAAAAGATTCATGGTTTCCTTGTGAGAGTGAGCTAATTCTCTTGAAAGGGTTTCTGCTAAGAAAAGAGCAGACTGAGGGATGCCAAAGTAGCTCGGCTGGTGAAGGTGCTTGTCACAAAGCCCAGCAACCTTAGATTAATCCCAGAGACCCAGGAGGTAGAAGGTGAGAACTGACTCTTGAAAGTCATCCTCTGACCTCCACCTAAGTATTATGGCATTTGGCATGTATGCTGGATGGATGGATGGATGGATGGATGGATGAATGAATGAATAAATAAATAAATGTTAAAAATTTAAAAGCATGCTCTTATAAATGTGAGTTTAGCCTCCTCAGCTCTTTTGTGGCCCCTTCTGCCTTTTACAATCTTACAACCCAGATTTTGGCCCTCATCAGAATCAAGGTAAATGCCAGCACCATGCCCTTTAACTTCATAGAGTCACGAACGAAACTGAAATTCTTTCCTTTATAATACAATTGTAGTATTTTGCTATTGAAACAAAAAAATGAATGAAGTCAAGCAATCCTGTCAAATCCATCCGTCCACACACCCACCACTCCTTACTCTGCTGGAGCAACACTGATCCCGTCCCGTCACCATGACTCCCATCTAGGTGAGGTGCTGTCATCTCTAGAAGGAGGACTCTTTGAAACCCATCCACTGCCTGATGACTAATCAAGATATTAGAATCTTTTTCTGAAACTCAAATATATGGTGTCTACCATGACTGGGATACCTCATATCAGTAAACGGAAGGTAGAAAGCTTCCTTAAAATGAAAAACAAGTGAAGTAAAGCTCAACAGTTCCAATTCTGCGAGTGAAAAGCCTGCTGCCCACTGGCTCACATCACAATCACATCCTCAGGTGTGCGTAAATGAACATTTGTACTGAAAGTACCAAATGAGTCCTTGTAAGCCAACGAGGCTCAGCAGAGCCACAAAAGAGGGTGTGACATTGGGTCAGGAAGACCTTTCCTCCTTACCTCCTCTTCCGCTTCCATTTCTTTCCACTCACTGGTATCTCCTTTGTGAGTTTTTAAACCAAGGAAAGCACAGAGGCCCAGGGAGAATGGGCACAGCAGCAGCATTGAGTGGCGGGGCAGGCAGGACACCTTCCATTCTCACGATGTCCCAAACAAAGGTGTAACATCTAATCCCATCACCTACCATGTACTCAGACTCAGATGTGTTATTTAGCTGCTTTGGGCTTGTTTCTTCATCTATGGCTGGTCATCTCCATCCCTCAGAAAAGAGCAAGTGGAAATATAGGAAAATGTTTAAAGCTAACCATGCATGTTGTTTGCATGCCTATAATCCCAGAATGTAGGAGGCTAAGGTGGGGGGATTACAAATTCAAGAGAAACCCTGTTTGGGTGGGAGGGAAGGCAAGCATGGTTGCATTTATGTTTGTCTATATTTTTGTTATCATTTGTTTTTCTAAGGTGTATGTGGATATACATGTATGTGTACATGTATATATGTGTGTACTTGCATATGAAGACCAGAGGTCAACGTAGAATGTCTTCTTCAATCACTCTGTACCTTATGCTTTTATGATAGGATCTCTCATTGAAACTGAAGCTCACCAATTTGGCTAGACTGACCAGTCATTCATTCCCAGGCATCTTCTTGTATCTGCCTCTCTAGTGTTTGCATTATGGGCACAAGCCTCCATACCCAGCTTTTTCACACGGGTGCCAGGAATCCAAGCCCAGGACTCATACTTGGACCTCAAACACTTTACTGACCAAGCCATCTTCTTGGCCCTATTTTCAACATTTTTTGAGGCACTGGTAGCAAGTTAAGGAAACATAGTGAGGGCTGGATTCAAAGAGATGCTATCTTATGTTCTAATTATAAGCTTGCAGACAAGTAGATATATTTTTAAGGAGAGAAGTTAATTTCATCTTTTAGTCTCTGGAATAGGATTTAACCTTTTGTTCAGTGGCCATTAAAGAATCTTGATGTTATTAATCATTCTTCTATAACAAATATTTACTTGTATAATCACGGTCCCTTATCTAGGGATACATTCCAGAAATGCTTTATAGGGTAATTTCATTCTTGTAGAAACTTCATAGTGTGTACTTGGACATGCCAAGACAGCTAAAACATCATTAGTGACAGAGTGCTATGAGGTCATCATCATATACATTGTCATTCACTCACAGATCCTTTTGTGATACATAACTATATTTATCATGCTAATCACCATCCTCAGAGCTCGGAGTCTGGTGATGGGAAACAAGGCCTTGCTTTCAAGGGGCTGATGTTCTGGTAAGAGGAAGAACAATTAGCAACCAAGCAGGGGCTGGAGAGATGGCTCAGTCAGAAAAACGCTTGCCTTGAAGGTATGGGGGATCTGCATTCCATCCCCAGAACCCATTAAAAAAAATGAAACAAACAAACAAAGAAAAACCAACAAACTATATATAATCCCCCCACAAAAGCATGGAGTCTATTTTGTATTGGTCAACTGCTTCTAAGCATGAGGCTTACTCTGAAGTGTTGTTGATATATCCACCATAGCTCCATTGGAGAAAAAAGGATTTTTGCTGTTGCTATGGTTTGGCACTTTTGTCTGTTTGGGTTTTGTTTTGTTTTGAAAGACTGAGAGAACATGTGCATGTGGATGCAGTGCCACCACACTTGGCTTTATTTATCTATTTTTATTACATTTATTTTTATTTGTTCATGGAAAATATTTGGATCATATTCTGTCACCTTCCCTAAACTTTCCCAGATCTCCCCCACCTCCCTACATCCCTAACCTCATGTTCTTTCTCCCTTTCTATAGGACACTAGAATCTCCTCATTCAAATCGCATCTCAGAAAGTTTTTCTATCCCTCTCAGATATCCCCCACCCTGCACTGAAGTGTTCATGGCCTTGACTCCTGTTTATTACCTTCTCTGTACTAGAGTTATTCAGCATTGCCTGTCAAGTTCTTTGCAGGTGTGTGTGTGTGTGTGTGTGTGTGTGTGTGTGTGTGTGTGTGTGTGTACATGCATGTGCATCCTATAGCAAGGGAAATTCAAGTGCTCTTACAGCTGGGAAACACCTGCTGGACTCATGAAGCTGGAAGAAGGCCAGTAGGGCTGGATGCTCACAGAACAGCTTCCCAATGGGGGCTCAGTGCTCGCATTAAGAAAGCATTGGACCTTCAAAGCTCAGTCTGCCTTGGATCATTCTGAAGTAGCAACCTGGAGGACTTTGGCATAGGGGACTCTTCAGGTTACCTATGTATTTGGAATGTTTAGATTAGGTGTCAGTCCATAGAGGCTGTGGGATACCCTGTGGTAGTTTAGAGTGAAGACCTTCTGTAGAAGTAATTAAATTATTACCAACATTTATATTATAGTTAATTGGTCAGTGGTATTAATCCTTAACCTGCCATTATAAATGATCACACTGAGACACCTGATGGATTTTAACAAGTCTTAGCCTAGATCAAGCAGTCTTATAATTATATTCCCCAAATAAAGCCCCATATAATATACATACATCCCCTGGGCCGTTTTTCTCCATGTTATGCTGGTGTTCCAGACCACGTGGAGTGATGTTCTTCCATCCAAAGACCCCTTTGGAGAATATTCACTCAGTCCAGCAACTAGGTCAAATATATGGTCATGGCTTGGTTAGGTCCATAATGGATTCAATCACCAATTCATTCCAGTTCTTACATCACATCCTGCAGAAGACAAGCTGTGTAGTCCCCACAGCTTTGATTCTTCCTCCTTAAGGAATATGTCTAGGAAAACATCCTAATAAACCAGCTTAATCTATGTCCCTGGAAATTATCTGTTATTTCCAATTTAAAATATTAAAAACTTCAAGAAAAGCTATAAATTGAAGCAAGGGATTTTTCTTTCCCAGTGACAAGCATGATACTAATGCAACCACCTCCAAATGGAGATTCTTCAATGCTCATCCTCTACTTGGAGTAGAATAGAGGGTGCTGTCAGGAGCTGACATGTCTCAATATCAAAAAGTCTTAAGCTAAGAAAACTTCTTTGAATGCACTATACTACAGATCTGTTGAGATTTTTTGAAGACCACCTATCTATCTCTATAAATTTGGCTAAGTAAACATTGCTTGTCTCTTACCAACTTGATTTCCAGTTAACTTAGAAAACATCTGTGATGCTATTAATTAATATAATGTCTCTTGTCATTCTACAAAATGCATAATTAAAAATTAACACAGGTGAACTATATCCGTGGAGTGGGCAGGGTTTATAATCCATGTATCAGGAAATAATTGCCCACTGAGAGTCCATTCAGCAAGGCTGCTGCAGTCCGACCTCTGCCTTACTTTATGACACATATCACCAGGTAGAAAGACCATCTGTAAGAAGGATGGCTCCCATAAAAGACATAGATCAGCTTAACAATTATGTGCTTGGAGACAGAAAGCATGCCAAGTTTACCACCGAGGCTTCTCCAGAAGAGGGAGGAGGAGCAAGAGCTCCAGTTATCTGAGGTATTTTATTTCATTTTCAAACAATCTGGAGCAGGGAGGACACAGCACTAGTATTTATTAAGTCCAGGGATGGGGAAATGAGTACCTGGTGTCTTTCTCTCTGAGCTCTTCTGTAGGAAAAAGAAACCCAAGAAGCGAGAACATGTTTGGAGGGTGGGGGCTGCTTCATTTAACATTTCTTGCACAATGTGTTAAATTGGGTAGGAGGCCTATAATTACTTCTTCATAGGGCCGTTTGCCAGTTTGAAAAGAAATTCTCCTAAAGTTGTCCCCAGAGTTTGTTCTGTTTTATTAATAATACTGGAGAACTAACTGTGGTGCTGTTAAGGGCTTTCTGGGCGTCTATTGCATAGTGTCTCCCCTCATTCCACTGCTACACTATGAGGTGGAGTCTGATTCCTAGAAATACTTCCAGAAAGATAGAGGACGAAGACACTCTATCCATCTTCAGGGAAAACTGGCTATGTGGCCTCTGCCTCCTTCAGACCTCAGCCAGTGTCCAAGAAGGTTGGGCCTGTCTTTATGTAGTCCTTTGCCTTCTTAATAGATGTTCTCAGCATAAACATGTTCCAGAAGGTAACAGAAGTTTGGGTTCTTACATGCCTGTGAAGGACAGCTGACAGTCCTTGCATTTAGTCTAACCCCAATATAAGGTAAATTGTCATCCTGTAACACAGCTGAGTTGTGCTCCAGGGAATAAAAATGAGGTGGGAGCTGTAAGTTTGAAAACTCATATTTTTTTACCCATATATGTTTATCAATCAGTTTTATAGCAGTCATGGATATTTCTCCCCTTCAGGAAGGTAGGGCAGGGAAGAGGTAGAAAAGGAGGCTGAAGAAGGCATTCTAAGCAACTCAGTGATAAATTGCACAAGAGATGGCTGCTGTGATGAAATCCAGTAGATTGAATCCTGTGTGCTGACTGACAAGAAGTGGTCTACAACTATGGCTTCTATTTAAAGAAGCAAACACTGCCAAATAAAGTCTAGCCTTATCTGGAAGCTTTTGCAGCATAAACCCCCAAATCAGCAACACGGGCTCACTTAAAATTTCATTTTTTTCCCCAGAAGCTTAATTGCCAAATGTGTCATAAGCTATAAAACGAATGAGCAGGGAGGAAAAAGTGCTGCCTAGCACCCTGCAGAGTAGATGACTGATGTGCAGGGCCCTGACCGGCTTCTTGAGGCTGACTCCGTGCGGACCACACAGATTGCCCGTGGACGATGGAGACAAATGGGCATACCCACCGGGACGACTTTTCTGCTCTTTGTTGTGAGGTGCCTTATTTTTCAATCTAGAAAAGGATAAATTAACCATGTATAGTGCCATTGACCTGCCAGACACTGTCATAATGCTCACTTCCCCAGAAGGTCATCTCTAAACCCTGGGACAGGGAGAAAGCTACAAGCACAAGGACAGAGAAGTAACAAGGCATTGAAGTTAGCATCAAAACTTACAAGTCAAAGACCAAAACTCAGGCTTCTTCTTGTATCCTCTGCCCAATTCCAGGGGCGATACTGAGTGCAGATATGCCTAGAGATTGTATGATATTTTGATACATGTGTATAATTTGTAATGATCCAAGCAAGTTAATCTGCCCATCCATCTTTTTGTACATCTTATTATTTCTTTGTGGAGAGAACATTCAGTAATCTGTGGCCCTGTGTGGTTTGCAGAGGGCTGGGGCCATTCAGCCAAGTGTATGTTGAGGCCTGTCTTTTATTACATTTAAGCCTAGACATTTCAGCACCACTATGGTAGCCTCATGAATAGCTGGCTTGCTCTTTGCCCAACTTTTTTTAAATGTTTATTTATTACTTCAAGTTACATCTCCATCATAGTGCCCTCTTTCCACCCCTCCCAGTCCCACCCTCCCACTCTGCACCCCTCCCCCTTCTATCCTACTTCTCCGGAGTGGGGTATCGCTACATATCAGTCCCCTGCCCCAGTTCAGCAGTCATATGAGGGCTAAGAGCTTCCTCATATACCAGGGACCTACATGGCAGCACCACTAAGGCAAAGTGTCTCATTAACAGGTAACCAAGTCTATGTTCCTGTCACTTTTGGTGCATTGGGTGTAGTATAGTTATCCTGTACTACATGGCTAAAATCCAATTATAAGTGAATAGATGCCATGTGCATCTTTCTGATTCTGGGTTAGCTCACTCAGGATGAGCTTCTCTAGTTCCATCCATTTGGCCGCAAATTGCATGATTTCATTGTTTCTGCTTTGTCCTGCTTTTTACTCACTGTTAGATTGGGAAGAAAGCCCTTTCTAGCTCTTTCTGTCCATGTCTCCAACTGCAGATTAAAGGATATTTTTGTCATTGTTATCCTAGTCTCTCTATCACCAACAACCTTCAGGCTTATCTCCAAATATCAAAGTCCATCTTAAAGTTTACCCATCTGGGACTGGGGAGACGGCTCAGTGAGTAAAGTGCTTGCTGCACAAGCATAGGGACCTGAGTTCAGAGGCCCACACCCACATAGGAAGCCAGGCGCATCAGCAAACATTTGCAAT
The DNA here is from genome assembly GCA_907164525.1 of Lophiomys imhausi. Taxonomy (NCBI): domain Eukaryota; kingdom Metazoa; phylum Chordata; class Mammalia; order Rodentia; family Muridae; genus Lophiomys; species Lophiomys imhausi. The sequence goes on along the minus strand of CAJQZJ010034282.1, from coordinate 571,792 downwards.
CTTGTAGCTGGCAAGCAGAGACAGGAGGACCTTTCTAGCTCACTAGCCAGCCTGTTTAACCAACTTAGGGAACTCTCAGTTCAGTGAGAGATGCCCTCTCAAAAAATAAGGTGAATAGTCATTGAGGAAGACACTTAATGTTCACCTTTGGTTTATACACATGCATACATACATGTGCACAGGAACCTGTGTGTACCTCCCCCATATACACACACATATGTATATATATATAATAATATATTACATATTATATATAATATGAAATATGTATTATATAATATATATATATTACAGAAAGAGAAAAGAGAAAGAGAGAGAGAGGATAACCCATCCACTTAAATACTGGACATTCCTCACTGTTAGGTCAGCCCTCTTTCCTGTGTGCCCAAAGCCTTACCTAATTACTCATTCTTTGCACAGGGTTTGTCCTGTCTAGATGTTCTAAATACATCTCACCTCAACTAAGAGAATGCAAGGTCTTCCTATTATGTCAATTATGGCTTATCATTATGTAACTGTTACACATTTTACCTTGTATCTTAAGCAAAGCAATTTATTCTGCAATAATAGCAGATTTTCCTTTTAAAGGATTAATACTTCACATCCACAGTTTCTTATATTCTCATTCCACTCCAAATACCCAAGTAGCACTGAAAGTAAAGATTAACCTAACCCTTCTTATGGCATTCATCATCAGAACATAACCATAATTATATGCAATTAAGGGTCAGCAGCCCTATATTAAATCTTTCATTCCCCTCTCAGCAGCTTCATGTCCTGAAGCAAATGACTGAAACTTCTGAGCTTTGGTGGGGATAAACTGAGGGAAAATTAACATTTCACAGGATTATTGTAAAGATTAATTGAGATAATGCACATGCTAACTATGCAGAAGTCTGCTTTTTTTGTATTTTTTGTTTAAAAATAATTGCTTTTGGCAGAGAGAAGGAAACAAGAAAAGAAGGAAAGTATGCACTGTTTCAGTCCTGTGTACCATGCTTAGCTTTCCTACACTCTCTACCTGTGTCAAAATCATAACTTAAAAGGTTACCAAGACTGATGGAAGCCCAGGGCCATTCTAAGGCTGTGAATAGTCTGCTCTGTGACTGTATGTGCATATGCACTTTTAATTTAAATTTGGGGGTTTGTGAATGTTTGTTTGTTTTTTAACAGAGTCTCATTTATCCCAAGCTGGCCTCAAATACACCCTGTAACTGAGGATAACCTTAAACTAGACATACCACCACACAGTTTTTGTGGTGTTAGGGACTAAACCAGGGCTTTATGCAAACCAGCACTCTGCCAACCAAGAGCTACATCCCAAACTCCATAGTTTGTACAACTGCAATGACCTACCACATCAGTACCAATGGGAGCAGCTCACTGCTCCAAACTTCCCCTGTGCACAAGCATTGTGTTGTTTGGGAATGACGCTTGGACCAAATAGCAAACACACTTAGCTCAGCCCCCTGGTACTGAGGACTCAAGTCCCTGAACCAGTTCAGCCAAAGCCCCAGGTAACTTGTTCAGTGACCACACTGTTGCGATTTGTTTTTCAGCCCATCAGATCCCACCTGTCATGAGACAGACACCGAGTATCTACCACCAAGAAGGCAGACAAGTGCTCCCCATTCACACATCTGCCAGCATCACACACCCATCCCAAGGCTTGGGCTTGATAGATGATGTCTGCTCACCTTCCCCGTGGAGTACTAGAGCTCACTGCTGAGAGTTCTAATTTGTCGTGTCTAAAGTGTCTGAAAGTCTGAAGCAACGCCCTTTCTATCTTGTATCCATTGTCCTGTTTACAGAGCAGAAGGCCAAGACTAAAGTTGAAACCGGTGTGTAGCGTTCCCACGTTGCCACATAAGATGCATGGCCACTGGGGTTTAGGAACCAGACAGTGAACACACCTTTTTTTTTTTAATGCTTGAAATCAATGTGGTGCATCTATTTCATAAGAAGCAACCATTATTATATGGGATGTGGAGTAACTTCCAAAAACAACTGTTCTGACCATGGCACTTGGTTTACTTGATGACCTCCAGACTACTTAGCAATCTCCACACCTACCTGGTTTCCTCCCACGACTCGCCACCTACCTCACCCCATGCTGTGGCCACACAGAACCTATCTTAGTTAAATTTCTATTGTAATAAACACCATGACCAAAAGCAACTTGGGGAAGAAAGGGTGAAATAAACCTTGGGAGGTAAAGATCCCTAGAGAAAATGAATAACTAGTTAGACCAATAGGCCAGCTCTGGGTTCAAGTGAGAGACCATGACTCAAAATATACAGTGGAGAACAATCAAAGAGCACTGCCTAGATGAACCATCATCATCAAGGGAATTCATGGAGAGAGCTCAAGACAAGAACCCGAGGCAGAACTGAAGCAGAGGCCATAGAGGAACACTGCTCATTGGCTTGTTCCTCATGACTTTTTCAGAACACAGCCAGAATGGGCTGTGCCCTCCCACATCAGTCATTAATCAAGAAGATGTCCAACACATTTCATGTGCCTACACGCATTTTTTCAATTTAGGTTCCTCTTCCCAAATAACTTTAGTCTGTGTCTGGGTGAAAAACAGCAACAATAATAATATATACTTATGTCACATCATCTCTGCCCCTCCTATAAGTGTCCCCAGCTCTATGAACCCCTTCATACTACCATGAATTTGCTCCATCTCTTGGATTCCTAGAACAAAAACTTCTCATATCTAAAGATGTCCTTAGATATTCTGGCTATGAACAGACTTTCTCTCCACTCTAAAAAAACCTCTTGGGTTTGAGAAGAGTGCAGTATTTCCTGGGTGACTTGTCTTTGTGCTATGAACACTAAGCAGGATTCTTTCCTCTACCTGAAAACTGCTTTAAAAGAAAAAACAAGCAGAGAATTTCCCTTACTCCCAGGAGCATAAAGGACCTGACAGTACATATTTTGTTGAGCCTCAGCTTCTGTCCTGGCTCATATCACAGCTTCACACATTATTTTCTTTTTGACTCACATGTCTTTCTGACCTAATATATTTTATCTGGCTATGTTGCTTCCAATTTACTTGGAGGGAGGCAGTGGGAGAAAGCTCCATTCCTAAACCATTCCTGGCATAGACAGCCTTTTAGTCCCTAGATGCAAAGTTGGCAAGAAAGGCCTCACATTTTAGTGTTTGTTGCTACAGAAAGAGGTGCCTAGAAGTGTGCATGGGTTCTCTGACTGTTGCTGCCATGACTAGCTGAGACCTCATCTGGCCCTCAATATTGCCTGTGTACAACAAGAGGGAAGCTTATCCACGATACATGTGCTTATTTGAGTCATTTATGTGTGGGAGTGTTATACAATGCTAGAAGCCCACATGGTGTTTTCATTCCTTCTTTACCAAGAGAAATGCATCTTTGCTTCAGGCAGCAGTATGTCTTTTTAAAAAGAGAATACACAAAGGAGTTAGAAAGATGATTGAGTGGGTAAAGCACTTACTGTAATAAGTGTGAGGATCCCAGGTCAGATCCCCTCACACACACACACACACATATATATATATATAAAAGGTGGATATGACACCATACCTGCAACCCAGTGCCTGGGAGGTAAAGATTCCTAGAGAAGACGAATAGCTAGTTTAAACAATAGGCCAGCCCTCGGTGCAAGTGAGAGACCATGACTCAAAATATACAGTGGAGAACAATCAAGGAGCACTGCCTACATCCACCTATGTATCCACACACATGTACACATACGCATATATATGTAAATGTACCCGCACATATATGTGCCCCCATACACCATAAACACATGCAAAAGCATGAAAATAAATAAAGCAGCAACAACACTTCCTTTCTGCAGCTGAGGGTCTGTCATGGAAGGAGGTCATGAACCATACTTCTGGCCAGTGAACAATCTGCCAAAACCTCCTTTTTAGGACCTTCAAACAAAACCGTTTTTCTAATAAATGTTGAACACCGATTGCCCAGAACTTTGGAATCTAAAGCGCTCCAAAATCCTAAAACTTTTTAAACTATACATTAATGTCACATGAGTATAAAATTTCACGCCAGACCTTTGTGACAGGTCACAGTGTAAATGGGCTTAAAACAATGTAGCCATTATTCTGGATGAAAAAGCAATCTTTCAGGCCTCTATGACTGCACTATATCTTTTCTGAATACCTGCAGATCCCCCCTACTGACACACACATGCACACCTCCAAACAGTAATACAATGCCATGTGTTTGGGCCCATATGACAACAGCAGGAACCTCACACAAGTACCCATACAAGGTCAAGCTCTCTGTGCATTACTCACAGTGTCATTTTGACTTGGTTTGATTTGGATTTCGTTTAGTCCCAACTCTGGGATGTAAAGATGTTATTGAAGATTTGGCAGGGCAGATGGCTGAGTCAGTAAAGGGCCTGATGCACAAATATTAGAACCTGAGTTCAGATATCCAGGACCCACATAAAATCTAGGCGTGGTCACACAGCTCTGTAACCAGAGTGCCTCGGAGGCAAACATAGGCAGATTCTTTGGGCAGAGCCACTGGCCAACTAATCTAGTCAATTCGGGAACTCCGAGGTCAGTGAAAAACCCTGTCTGAAGGGATAAGATGGGGTGGCTGACAAGGTTGCTCCGTGGTTAAAGATGCTTGCTGCCCAGACTGATAATCTGAGTTTGATCCCCAGGACCCACATGGTGTAAAGAGAGACAAATTCCCACAAGCTGTCCACTGACCTTTATACACACACACACACACACACACACACACACACACACACACACAGAGATAGACAGACAGACAGACACACACACACACACACACACAGAGAGAGAGAGAGAGAGAGAGAGACAGACAGACAGACACACACACACACTACATGCAGTCACATAATAAATAAATAAATGTACTTAAAAAAGTAAGATTGAAAGATAGTAGAAGACACTCACAATCAACCTTTACAAATACACACACACACACACAGAGAGAGAGCAAATGCAAATAGAAAGGTATTACTTAAATTAACAAAATATGCAATGATTCCAAAGTCTAAAACACACTAAATCTGAAACACTTCTAGTCTCAAACATTTTGGATAAAGGACACACGTGCTATAATAAAAAGAACACGGGCACTGGCAAACCTGTCCTCATGTCATGGTTTTCCTTTCTCACTACCTGGGAGGTGGCTGTAATGAGAGGAGGACAAGAGACATTCTGTAACCATGGGGATGACAAAGAATGCAGAGCCCACAGGTGAAGGATATTGGGACCCTGATGATGTCGCAAAACTGCTTCACTGGTGCCAGGCCACCACCCCAGTGTCCCCGTAGCCAGGGGGGAAAAATTACATCTATGTTTAGTATTGTACACAACCAACCTCCATATCGAGCAATGACAGAGTATAAACAAGTGCTTAGTAATAAGAAAAGCTAATAAGAAGTGATCCAAGTCTGTGACAGTTGTCACTTATGAAGGGAGATAAGAAGCTCGAGAGTAACTTTAATAATTCTAAATGTACTATGGCAGGTGTGTGAGCCATAGCTGGAGTCCTCAAGGGACAGTAGAAGAGGGAGAAATGATGTGGAGTTAAAAGCATTTAAATTGGGCCACATGGCACTAAACTACCACATTTGTCCCACCTGGAGAGACACCATGCAGTCTACGAAGGTAAATCTCCAGGAGTAGAACTGCACAAAATGCACGTTAGAGGGTACTGTCAAGCAGTAAGCATCATTCTTTGCATGGGGCTGGAGAGAGTGGCTGGGCCAGAGACACAGGACCGTTTCATTTTGATTCCCTCTCCCTGACACTCTTCTCCCATCCTTTCAATCAATGTCCTAAACATGTGTTCTTGATTCCCTAAGAGGAAAACACTTCCTCTATCTCTCCCTAGATACGTGTGCTGTTGGTTTATGCCTTAACATACCCTGGGCAGAGCAGCATCACCCAGCAAGGTTTGAGTAACAAGTTTAAATCATTCAATCAAATCTTTGGTGAGGAGTCTGGCCCTACCCTGAATAGGCCTGTTGAGTTGAGAGCTGCAGGAGGGCCTGAACAGCCAAGAAAACATATGTAGCACTTTAAAGCAGTTTTTTTTTTTTTCTGGCCCACTATAGGCCAGGGTGAGAAATACCAGTCATTAGATACACTGATCCAACGGTGCCTTCAGCTGTTTCCCACTCTGTTGGTAATTCTGCCACCCTATAAAATTTCCCATTAATTTATCCATTCAAGGCTGGCACCCAAGAACCATGTGGAGGATATCTGCCATGTCTTCCTGTTGTAAGAAATAGATCATTATGACCTATTTTCATTATGAAGTGCATTTACAGCTCATTAGAGAACCACACATAAGCAGGGGTCTCTAGGCCCCTGTCTACCCTAGCTGGCAGCTCCTGCCTACTTGCCTAGGTGTTCTCAGCTCATCTGAAGGTTGAAATGTTACAGGCAACCTGAGTGTGTGAACACAAGTATCAGAAAAGGAGGGGCTCTAGAGCTCCAGTATATTCATTATACAGGTCTTTGTGTCCTGAACTGGCAGGATGGGAAAGCTGGGGAGGGGGCATTACTAGGTGCAGAGATTGTACCTCCCTGAGAACTCAGCCAGTGAGGAATGGGGGGGGGGGTGCATGGAAATGCAAAATCAGGAATTAAAACCATTTTTTTTTTTGTACCAAATCAGCACACTAGCCATTTTTGCCTTTTGTCAATTCTGTCCCTGGCTTCTTCAGACCCTAAAATAAATCTGTCTCTCCTTCACCACTCTGAGTCTCCAGGACTCTTATTATGAAGTGAAGATCATAGCTTTGCTAGCTGGATGAACTTCCAAAACCTGCTGTTGGCTGCTGCATGCTGATCTCTTTCCCTCTTACACTCCAAGTCACCTAACTCACCAGTCACATCAACTGAAGGAGTCAACCTTCACGCCCTGCTGAGACCACACAGACTTCAACGCGTTCATGCTGTCAGAACCCCCACAAAGCTCCATACTATTTCATGTCATGGTTCTGCGGGGATCGGGCTGCTTTCACCAGACCAGGCCCCCAGAGGGTGTCGGCTCCTCCTTCCCCTTCAAATATGACTATCAGTGACAGCCTAGGGGCCACCTATCCTGGTCTGCAGCCTTTCTTCAAAGGCTACTTGATCTCCACCATAAACACCCTGGAGATCACGTTCTCTGGACATACTGATCATACCTGTGTTCCTTCTGGAATCTGAAGCCCTCTGCCTATCCTGATCCATGGACTTTGGTTAACATATATACAAACCATTTTTTTCTCACCGAAAAAAATCAATAACAGCTAAAAATGCATTAACCCTAAATGAGTGGACTGCAGCAAGCAAACTGAATTCGATGTCTGTGTCTAAGAGGTTAAATTGGAAAAGATAATCACACCTTTTCATCATAACACATAGTCAAGAAGTATCATGCAATCCATGGAAAACACATTTCCATCCAATAAGATGGGCAACACACATACAAATTAATATATGCAAGTTAATTTTGCCTATTTCCTTTGCATAAAGTCAATATTTCCATGGGGCGTTAAAATACCCCTTAGCATATTAATTTCAAAAGAAAAAACAATGGCTATAGAAAAATTTCTTGGTAGATGTGAGTTGTAAAAATACATGTCAAAAATGCTATAGCTAACTGCACACACTGAATGAGCACCAGTAGAGAGTAATTATCCCTGAATGCAAACAAAGATAGAAATTTTATATTGATTTTTACCCATAATTTAAAGTTGATTATTGAGCTTCCCTTAAGCTCAATTCAATGAAAGCAATTTGCTTACATTTCAAATGGGCTTAAAATGACTTTATTTACCTACTTGCTTCCTAATTAAAAGAACATAAAAACCAAGAAAGCAGCAAGAATAATCCAGCCTTAGGCAGCTCTGCCTGCCCTGGTAACTATTTTTTTTCCTAAGAAGACACAGCACAGTGCCTGGGACACAGAAGGCCTAAGTCAATGTTTCATATAGACAAATAAATCAATTGTTTGATCAACTGCTTGCAATATCTTATGATGCCTTTAGCTAATTAAAATAATATTAGTAACTGTAAATATTTAGACACTTCCTGTTTAGAAACACTGTTTACCAGTAAGGAAACAGGGCCTGGCAAAATTCAGCTTACAGGCCCATAATAAAATAAATGTCTAAGTTGTGGATTCTTTTGCTAGGATTAAACATCATAACCGAAAGCAAGTAGAGGAGGAAAGGGTTTATTTCAGCTTACAGTTCCACATCACCTTCCATCACTGGGGAAATTCTGAGCAAGAACTCAAGGCAGGAACCTGGAAGCAGAAGCCATAGAGTAATGCTGCTTACTGGCTTTCTCCTCCTGGCTTATTCAGTCTGCTGCTGTACACCCCTCAGGACTACTTCCCAGGGATGGTACCACCCATGGTGAACTGAGGCCTCCGGTACCAGTCACTGATCAAGGGAATGCTCCACAGGCTTGTCCACAGGCCAGTCTGATGAGAGCATTTTCTCAGTTGAGGCTCCCACTTCCCAAAAGACGCTAACTTGTGTCAAGTCTATTAAAAAAATAACAATAATAATAGTAATCAGGACAGTGGGTAGCAGGGCCAAAATGCAAATGCTGGTATAGCTACAAAGCTCTCCAACCCCATTTGGACAGCATTTCTGCAGTGCCCAGGCTGATGACAGTGTGCAGAGAGGCAACTGTATCTTCCTGATATAATCTGGCTTCCTGCCTAGCAACAGGTCCTGGGGGATTTCTCATAGTCAAGAGACAAAGTAGAGCGTTGGTCCTGTGCTCTCAACAATGTGGAATTGTCACTCAGAAATGCAAGGCTGGGCTCCACAGGAGCTCCAGTTCTTCTGTGGTAAATACCATCAGAGAGGCATATTTTCCCACTGCAACATGGGAAGCCAAGTAAATACCAGAACACTGCTTGGGAAACAAGAATGATGGTGGGTGTAGCCATTTCACATATCTCCTCAAAGCAACTAGACTATTTGGGTTTTATTGGCTGTCACTAGCTGTCTCCTGCTTCTGTTCTGGGGACAAAAATCAGATGGGAAATTCCAGCCTCTGAAGACTAAATGACTTTCATCATCTCTATCATAAAGCAAACATCTTCTATGTGCATAATCATCCCCATGCATGTTCATCTATGTGTATATCCACTTAAGTGCATACCCAAATAATTGGGTTACTCTCAAGCCCAAGTACTGGAAAACTCCATCTTTAATGAGAGTGGTGTTCTAGACCAGACTCTGATACAAAGGCTGAGTGAATTAAGAAAAAGGAGCAGATTATTGAATATGTATCTTTGCATATTAATAAAAAATTAAGATTACACTTGGTTACATCAGTGTTGATCTTTGTATATTGATACAAAATTAAGATTATATTTGGCTACATTGGTATTGATCTTTCTATATTGATATAATATTAAGGTTAACTCTTTTTAAGGTATTGTACCTAGGTAATGCTTAAAAATGAAATGTGAAGTTTTGGCCTTTTGTTAGCAACTGTCATAAACTGTTTAGGATAATTAAGAAATGAAAACTAATAGTCTTTCAAGAATGTCATTTTGTTAGATACTAGGGTAGTCTATCACAGTTATTTTCTAAGTTAATCGGAAATCAAGTTGCTAAGAGACAAGCAACATTGGCTTATCCAAATAAATGGAGATAGATAGGTGGTCTTCAAAAACCTCAAGAGATCTGTAGAATATGACATTCAATGTTGTTTTTTAAAGATTTTTTTGATATTGAGACATGTCAGCTCCTGACAGCACCCCCTATTCTACTCCAAGTAGATGATGAGCAGCGAAGAATCTCCAATTGGAGATGGTTGCATTAGTGGCAAACCTGACATTTGGCAAGAAAAATCCCTTGCTTCAACTGTAAACAGCATGCTGTCCAAAAAGGACAAAACTTGGAAGCAGGTAAGTCAATAGTCTAGCTCTGCCAAGACAGGGTAGGCAAGTCCTTCATTATTCCTGCTTTACAATTAATGTCTGTCAGAGAAACAGGGCCAAAAGGCTGAAGATTGATGCTGTAATGTATTGAGAGAAATTGGGAACTGTCCAGGCAACCAGTTGTCTGGCATTTCTTAGTTTTGGAAACTGCTAACCCTGCATTTCCTGTATAATCAGATATATTTATCCTTTTCAGGTCTCTGATGTGGTTGAAAACTATATAGTTATAGTCTCTTAATTAAATTTTGAGTTGTTTAGGAATTAAGAGGGTGTTCTAGATCTAAAACGATGTTTTTAAGATGGTGATGAAAGTTAGGATGGAAGCTGAGTTGGATATAGAACTTTAAACTCATGGAGATGGATGCATAGTAGAATGTTAAAGTCAGTTGCCAAATACAACTGGACATTGGGAATGTATGCTAAGCCATATAATTATCATAATTGAGGTCTAATTATTTCTGTTGTTTTGTATTGTATTTGTTGTTATAAGAGAAAGAGCCATTTGTTGGACTCAAAGGGGGAGCTGTTAGGGGGAAAAAGATATATCTTAAACTTAAAACAAAAAGGAAGCAGATGGGGGTGAGGAGGAAGAGGGTGGGAGGGTGGGACTGGAGGCGGGGAGTAGGGAGGGGATTGTGATTGAGATGTAACTTGAACAAATAAAAAATAAATAAAATAACTAAAATCAAGAATTGGGGAGAAAGCGCAGTTCGTAAAGCACTTGACACACAAGCATGAGGAGCTGAGTTCAAGCACCAGCACTCACATAGAAAGGCAGCAGAGCAGGGCACACTTGTAATCCCTCCACTGGAAAGGCAGGGAACAGAGTTACCTGCAGTAAACTCTGGCCGGCCAGCCTTGACAAATATGAGAGATCCACACAAACTGTCTCAAAAACCAAACCAAAACAAAAACAAAAACAGGGTGGAAAGCTCTTCAGGAATGATACCACATGTTGACTTCTGGCCTCCACTTGCACACATGTGTATATGTACCCAAATGCACATATTCATCTGCACACATGAAAACATGCACCCATGTGCACACACATAGTTTAAGGTCAATCTTATTTCTTTTGTTTTCAAGCCCTGATAACTGGGGAGCCTTTCAATATAATTCTAAAAAGATGAGAACAACATATGTTTGTTTAATATTTTTAGCATGCTACTGATAGGAAAGTGGTCCGAAACAGTAAAATCATTAAAGTGATGACCATTAGAAAGGTGTCATTATTACTTAGTTCACTGAGAAATATCTTGTTTTTATGTTCTCTGAATGCAAGTATTATGCTGTGAATGGTGTAAGCCAGTGTGCTTGCTCTTTGATGTAGGAGTGCAGAGGTCACAGTCGGTTCCTTGAACACTGCAACTTTCTTTCCAGAAAAAGTGCCTCCTCTGAGAAGTTTATAATTATTTTAATGATACCATTGCATCATTGAATGGTACCTTACATGAGAAAATTCTAAAAAACTCTTTGGAAAGTTCAAGTGGCTATATTAAGATCTGTAAACAGTCCTGGCTCCAAATTTAAGTGAAAATATAAACACTTAGTTTGAAATAGACCTCCAACCTATACTTTTCCTTATAGCGAGAGTCTAAATTTAACAAATAAAAGACATATTTTTCAAGCAGGAGGACTTAAGGACACATTGCTGCCTTGGCTGGGGCAAGGGCTCAAATCTCTTTTACACAATGTCTAATTTTCTGGCTATATGTGCCTAATGCAACACTTCACTGTGTAGCACAGGATTGCCTTGAAATCACAGAGCCCTGTCTCAGCCTGCTGGCATGCATTGCCACCACACCTGACCCCAGAAAGTGTTTCTACATAAAGCCCCATGCCAGCTGGGCATTTCCAAGTTACCTGGCCAATAGATGGCCAAGGATCCATGACACTATCCAATAGCACTTCTGCATTCATCTCTGTAAACTTGGCAGCTTAAAACACACACACACACACACACACACACACACACACACACACACACGATCCATTACCTTTCCCAGATCTTATATGCTCTCTATGCTTCTTGGTCAATGACTCATCTCCCCTATCCCAAAGTCAGCAGAGTGGGACTGAATTTTTCTCATCTTGCAGTACTTCGATTTCATCATCATTTGTCTTTTTTTAAATTTTTTTTACACTTTTCCAGAAGTCTTATGATTATCCCATTTCCACCCAGGCACACCTTGGAAGACCCTTTTGACATCTAAAGTAAAGAAATGTTAC
>CAJQZJ010034282.1:543176-559597 GCA_907164525.1 Lophiomys imhausi | reverse complement strand
GCACACCTTGGAAGACCCTTTTGACATCTAAAGTAAAGAAATGTTACAGATTGTAGGAATCAGGATGTGTCCATCACTGGGAGGCCAGGAATTTGCCCTCCACAAAACTGACACCTAAGAAATAAGTGTTCACGAAATACAGTAAAGGAGTTGTGGGTTCAGAACAAGCCATGGAGATAACACTGCTCTGATATTCCAGGTCCTACAGTCTTGTGGACTTAGTGTACAGAAATATAATGTCCCATGTGTGGCATGGCTGTGTGGGATGACCTTTCAGGAAGGCTTTAAGACACTCAGGTGGGAGGCAGAGAGAACTGAGTGTTTTTTGGTACCCCACACTGCATCCTTTAGCTCCAATGGATAGCTCTCTAGATCCTGTCTGCATGAATAGGAAGCTTGACTGCCTGGGTCTCCTTGTCTGCAGCTGTGTGAAACTGACTATCCCTCTTGAACACTAAACTTGTTCTTTCCACTGCCGATGCCTCTATCCATCTCTGTTTGTTTCTGTGTATTTTGACCTTGATTTCATCTTTATCCAAGTGACTATTTTAGACAAGAAATTAGTTTGGAGTCCTCATCTGACAAGATGGAGAACTTCGCATTTATCACTGGTGCAGAATTCCAGGGCACTAAGCTTCAGGAAGTTCTTTGTCAATGCAGCCTACCTTCCATACCAGTTAGAGACTAACCCAACCTCCTCCATTATCATCATCTCCCACTAGAGTACTATGCTTTTGACAACTGATGAACTCAGTCTGACACATTTTAATCAACCTAACTGCCTACGTTATATTAAGATTTAGTCTCAGCATTATACACCGTATGGGTGCTATAGTTTAGATTGTCACTCACAGATCTGTGACTTAAAGCTTTTTTAAGTCCCCAGTGGGGCATTATTAGGAGATAATGCAGATCTGTAGGAGGTGGGCCTCACAGATATTCTTTGGCTCTTGGTCCTTGAAGGAATTTTTAAGGCATTAGTATCTTCCTGGCTGATAGGGAGTGGCTCTTGGGGTCCTTGAAGAGATTTTAAGGTGCTAGTATCTTCCTGGCTGATAGGAAGAATGGTCTTGCTCTGATTCAGACTCCTGCCATGATACATTACTCCATTAGAGGACTCCAAAGGTTCACTATGACAGAAAGATCACCAATGCAGTGGGTTCTGATCTCCTGATCTCTCTCTCTCTGTCTCTCTCTCTCTCTCTCTCTCTCTCTCTCTCTCTCTCTCTCTCTCTCTCTCTGTGTGTGTGTGTGTGTGTGTGTGTGTGTGTGTGTGTGTGTGTGTGTGCATAAATTTTGCCTCATGGTTTCAGAGGTGTCAGTCCATCATGGTGGGAAAGGAATGGACCCAGAGCATCTCAGTTCCTGTCAGCAGGACAATGTAGTGAAGTTCTCACATAGTGGTGGACCAGGAAGCAGGGAGTGATTGGAACCAGAAGCCACATTATAACATACGAAGTCATATCCCCAGTGACCCACTCCCTCCAGCTAGGCTTCATCTCCTAAAGATTCTGCATCCTCAGCATCAGCCACTAGCCATGACATGAGTATCCAAAACAGAAGCTTGTGTTTAACACCTCAGATTCAAGCCAGTGCACCTAAGGAACACTTAGAAAAAAAATTAGGAACTTTAAGTTTCTAACAAAATGTTGGTAATTCTGCCCAAGATACCTGGAAGTTAGAAAGCAGAGAAGGTACATGGATTTAAAATGCATTGTAAATGGTTGAAATTTAAAGACAAGTGCACCTTTTTTTTTTTCAACAAAATATAAAATCGTTAGAGACTTGAGAGGTGGTTCAGCAATTAAGAGCACTTTCTCCTCGTGCAGAAGGCTAAAATCCAGTTCCGAGAACCCATGCCAAGCAGCAGCTCACAGCCACCTGTAACCCCACCTCCAGAAGGGCCTAATGCCCTCTTCTGATTTCCATGCACAAATTACTTATGCACAAACTTACACATAGATAGACAGACAGATAAACGGAAACATCCATGTAATCTAATATTATAAAGCCACTTCCATGAAATTGAACACACAGCATGATGTTTTGATACATGTATATATTGTGTATATGTATATATAATGATTATATATACATAATTATATACACATAATTACATATACATGTAATACATGTATATATAATGATTAAATCAACATATCCATTTTTCTGAGTCAAGAAAATGACCCAGTGTGTAAAGATACTTTCTGTGCAAGCCTGGTGACTAAGTTTGATATCCCAAACGTGTAAAGGCAGAAATAAACTAATGTCACAAGTCTGTCCTCTGACCTCCATGCATGTGTACTCATCATGAATGCCTACAACACTTTTTTTTTAATCTTTAAGATGTAACCAACATTTTTATCATTTCATGTACTTGCCATATTTTTACCTATAAGAAAATTTGCCACCTATTCTCTTGGGATTTTTCAAATGTGTTATTGTTATTAGTTGTAGTCAACGTGTGAAATCAGTTTGGAGCAGTATGAAACTGTATGAACCATACAATATTATGTGAAAACAGTAGAATAAAAGATAGGTGAAGGAAAGTATGTCGCTCACTGGCAGAGCACTTCTTGGGACTGCAAATGTCATTGGTCCCTTAACTGCAAACCAAGGGAACCAGTGCTGACTCCCTTCCACAGAGGGCATCTCATAGGACACGGGGGGGGGGGGGGGGCTCAGGAGATTGAGAGCTGAGGAGCCAAGATTCAAAATAAGTTAGAACTCTGACAGTTCTAGAGCCTTCTAGGCAAGCAACTTCAAGAACTTCTTCACACAGGTGGACATACTGGCCAAATGCCATCACAAGGAAGGAAGTGCCAGCATTATATATACATATTGGTTTTTCAAAACAAGTTTTCTCTGTGTAGCAGCCCTGCCTGTCCGAGAGCTCTCTTCATAGACAGACTGGCCTCAAGCTCACAAAAATCTGCCTACCTCTGACTCCCAAGTGCTGTGATTAAAGGAGTGTGCCACCACGCTTGGCTGTCAGCACGTTTAACTGCCAGAAATCCTTGGAAAGGGGTCCTCTGTCTGACCTGCCTGGGTCATGCGCCCACCCAGGGGGTAAGAGAGACCTAGCATGTCCTTCTAGTCCCTGCCAGACCCCACTTCACAGTGCAGAGACACAGTTCCCTGGTAGAAACGGGAAGTTTTAGGGAAAGGGGGTGATTGACAGTTTTAAAAACATAAATCTTTATCAGCAGAATCGTGCAAGTGTTACTTCCACTTTATAAGTTCCTGTTTTCCTTCAGGCTTCTCATGGTGACCATAGGTTTTTTTTTTATTTTTTAACCAAAATAGCCATATTCTCCTCTCCATCACACATGGTAGTGGTTACCCACTCCCCTTTTCCTAGCACTATGGCTGGATTATGTTTCCCATTCTTCCTTGCAGGTAGGTTGTGGCACTGTATGCAACCACAGTGGGCATATAACTAAGTTCTCTTTAATAGAAGGTTGTTAGAAAGTACTGTGTGGTAAGCTCTGGAGGCCTGAGAGCCATCTGCTTTCTTCCCCTTCCTTACATGTGAGTTCCGATCATAGTTGCCATGTATGAGCTCCTTAAAGATGCGCAACACATGGCCCTGGCCACCCCTGCACTACTAGAGCGCCTTCGTCACCTAATGTTTACTTCCTCAAGACTCTACAATTGTGTAGAATCTCTTTGTTGCAATATTCTTACTTTGTCTTAATAGAGAAGAAGTGGGAGGCCGCCCAGGGGTTCCCGCTCCCCTGCTGGACGTACTCTGAGAAGGTACATCGCATGTTGATTAAGAGCCCACGCCTAGGTACCAAAAATGGTAAAAACCCGCACACCATCACTGCCCAGACACATGACCTAGGTGAGTGATTTAGCCATTCACTGCCTCAGTTTCCTCATTGGCAAAACCGAGCACCATCTCTCTCACAGGGTGGTCATGAGAATTAAAAGATGTGTCTATGGAAAATATTCATTATAACTGGCAGGCAGGAAGCCCTGTAATAATGTCTACATTATTTTAAAAGAAGTCTCATTTTTTTTTAATAGTCATGGTTTGGATACTGAGGGAAAAAATGAATATACACTTAGGTCAACCTAAAAGTAAGTGGTGAATAAGGATAGAAGCTACAAATGGAGGTTTGTGCTGCCAGTGTTGTTGGTGAAATCACAGGATGATGAATCTGACAAATCCAAAGAAATCCTCACAGTCACTGGAGAGAACTAAAGTGAGAATTTCATCCTGTTTGGGGCCCTGTGAGTTAGGTCTGACTTTTAATCTTATTTGCACAGGCTCGTTCTAATCTGAGCACACACATACACACACACACCCTCATTGATTTGGGCACCACTCGCTCATGCCACAGTTCAGGCCACGATTTGTGCCATAGTGGAATAAAGTACTATTCATTCACTAAAGAGGCACGTCAGAGCTGCATAAAAAGGTAGCTTGTTAATTCATTTCTCGAGCATTAATACTTTCTTAGAATTTTTACCAAAAGTTCTGCAATGCTTTTAGGTGTGCATTACTGCACTATGGAAAGAAATAAATCTAACTCTTTCCTCGCCCCTAGAAGATTTAACTTGCTCATCAGCAAGCATCCTGGGCCATTCAAGGTGAGAGGAAAGGGAATGGAAGCAAAAACAAAATCACCTCCAAGCAATCAGGCTGCTTGCTGAAGAGCTATGAGTTGCTGAGCCATAGAATATATTCCTAAAATTTTACCAAAGAATTTTAGCTGCCCCCTTCCTTCCTCCCTCTCTCTCTCTTCCTCTCGTGTGTGTGTGTCTGTGTGTGTGTGTGTGTGTGTGTGTGTGTGTGTGTGTGTGTGTGTTTGCTGATAGAATTCCCAAAGACAATGAATACAATGTCCCCTCATTTCCTCTCACAAGACATCCCATGGATATTTCCACAACAACATATGCCAGATAAATATGACTCACTGGTGTGTCCTTTGAAATCTACTGTGGCAAAGACAGCCAATGACCTCTTTTGAAAAGCCAGGCCTTTAGCTATAATAAGCCAAGGAATTAAACAACACAGAGCTCAAGGTGCTCTAGGCTCACTCTGGTATGTATTTATTCATTTGCTCGCTCGCTTCCTGCACAATTACATGAATATTTCTAGGCAATGCTTTTGTGGGAGCTGTTAGCTACTCCTTATTTGTTTTTATTGCTACTCAGTTCTCTCTGGGATAGAATTTAAGATGGACTGGGGGAAGCAGCAGAAATTACAGGGAATGCTTTTGAGTTAAATCAGACCCACAAAGGACTGACTTGTGAAAATAGGGCGTTTGCTGCCTCCCAGAGTGTTCAGGAGGCACAGGTGGGGGGGCAAGCAGAGATGCCGTAGAGATTTTAAATACCAGTCGGCCAGCTAGAGTAGAAACAGACTCCATCCAACTGGGAGAGGCACAGACTCTGGCAACACATATCATAGGACTTTCACTCAATTCATTCCAAGCTAACTTTTTCTCTTTTTTTGCTCCTACAGTGTCTAGTTACAGGAGTCAAGCACACAGGATGAAAATGTGAGAAAAAAATGAGTTGTCTACTTCCTAGTCCTCTGCCTTAGCCACACAGAGAGTGCTAAGTAGATGCCCAGGTTCACACCAAACGGCACCTTGCATTACTTAGAAGAAAGAACGGACCAGAGTCCCAGGAAGAACTTCACAAGCTCTCTAATAGCAGCCCGTCCACCCCATCAGCACAGCACCTGAAAACAATATACCTCATAAAGCCCTGTACAGTTTTATCTACAAAGGGAACTATAAAGATCAGAAGAGCAAGTAACCCAGCTCACATATTTTTTTTTGTACTTATTGCTTAAACTCTGTTTAATCTTTGAACCTGGTTGTAAAATGTGTTGAGTGAACAATGGGTCTTCAAAGGTCACAAAATCCTACAGGTATTGTTAATACCCTTCTGCACATCCTTCTGTCTCAATACCCACACTTAAATCCAACATGCCTGCTACCTCCTTGTCTTATCCTTACTTACTGAGCTCTGCTATGTTTTGGACTGACTCGGTGAAATTCCTTTTTGCGGCATTGTCAAAATCCTCAGCCAGGCCTACCAATTTACATCTGTAATTCCAGCACTTGAGAGGCTACGACAGAAGGATAACTGTGAGTTCAAAGCCAACCTCGGCTTAAAGAATGAGACCCTGTCATGGCAAAAAATAAACAAAATAAAAATATTCTCACCAGACCAAAAGGCTTGAAAAGAAGGTAGGGCTCTTCTCAGATTATAGATGATAGGATGGAGCTCTGTCTCCTGCTAACGCTGACAATGGTAGATATCAGGGTGCGAGCAAGAACAGGGGGGTGATGTCTCCTGCTGTTCCTTTGGACAGGAGGGGTGAAGTCCAAAAGAAAAAAATATCTATAGCTTTTTAAAGTCTTCAAAATTCTGCTGAGTCACACAAAATGAGATCTCTAACCTCATTACAACACTTGCTGGCACAGAGGGCAGAAAAGGGAGAGCATATTCATTGAGAAATACAAAGTCAATTTCCCTTCCATGCACACACACACACATACAAATAATCCATATTCTCCCTTTTTCAAAATCTCACTATCATCACCCCTGAATCCCAGTTTTCTGAACCAACCAAAGGACTATGGTGGCAAGCACAGAACCAACCCTGAGAGTTAGGTCATATGACCCATGCTCCATCCAAGCCTAGCAAAGAAGGGGATTGGTGGGGGGGAATGCAGCTGCTTACAGAATTTGCACACCTGCATGCATCCAGTCAAGCTGCCAATAAAGAAACTGCTTACATTGGTTGTTTGAAAACATTCTTCTTGGTTAAACCTGTGTGTGCTAAGATTAGAATCGTAATATTTAAGTAGGCTGCTATTCTGAATGGACTTTTCTTTAAAAAAAAAAATCAACTGAAAGATGATCAAAACACGTAAAAGTCTAAGGTGAACTCACAGGAAAGAAAGACTAGGTCATTGTGCGCAGATGAGTGCTGTCTGCTCATGCGTGCAAAACCGTGGCTGTTTCCCACTGAACCAAACAGCCCAGGTCCCAGAACTGGAGCAAAATGATCCATAATGGTCCTTGACTGCCCTCCTAGTCCCAGTGTTTAATTGGCCAGTGACACTGGCATCATTCTCCCGTGCCCTGTCACTTAGAAATCTTACAAACCAGAATGCAACTAGCACAGGCTGAGCTATCCCCCACAACCCCAAGCCATTGCTCCGCAGGCAGGCTGAAGCCAGCTTTCACTAGCCCTGCATTCCCTGTGCCACCACGAGAGATAGCTGGTAAATGTCCAGCGAAGAGAGGCAAGAATGACCCCGATGCACTGGGGAATGGAGAGCTAATTCTGGCAGAAATCCCCCAGGATTAGATAGGTCTCCTCCACAGAGCTGTGGAGAAGATCCCCTGTGAGGGTGGTTTTATAGCCCTTAAAAAAAAAAAAAATCATCTCAGAGTCGTCTTGAGTTGCATTTCTCTGATGATTAAGGATGTTGAGCATTTCTTCAAGTGTTTCTCAGCCATTAGGGATTCCTCCTTTGGGAATTCTCTATTTAGCTCTGTCCCCCATTTTTTGATTGGATTATTTGGTTTCTTGGCATTTAATTTCTTGAGTTCTTTGTAGATTTTGGATATTAGCCCTCTGTCAGATGTGGGGTTGGTGAAGATTTTCTCCCAGTCTGTAGGCTGCCGTTTTGTTCGAATGACAGTGTCCTTTGCCTTACAGAAGCTTTTCAGTTTTATGAGGTCCCACTTATTGATTGTTGATCTCAAGTCCTGAGCTGTTGGTGATCTGTTCAGGAAGTTGTCGCCTGTGCCAATCATTTCGAGGGTTTCTCCCACTTTTTCTTCTAGTAGATTTAGTGTGACCGGCCTTATGTTAAGGTCTTTGATCCACTTGGACTTAAGTTTTGTACAGGGTGATAAGTATGGGTGTAACTTCATTCTTTTACAAATGGACATCCAGTTGGACCAGCACCATTTGTTGAAGATGGTGTCCTTCTTCCATTGTGCTGTTTTGGTTTCTTTGTCAAAAATTAGGTGGCCATAAGTGTGTGGGTCTATTTCTGGATCTTCAATTCGATTCCATTGATCTACCTGTCAGAATGGCTAAGATCAAAAACTCAAATGACAGCACATGCTGGCGAGGGTGTGGAGAAAGGGGTACCCTACTCCATTGCTGGTGGGAATGCAGGCTTGTGCAACCACTATGGAGGTCAGTCTGGCGATATCTTAAAAAACTTGGTGTAGCTCTGCCTCAGGACCCAGCCATACCACTTCTGGGTATACACCCAAATGCCTCTTCATGGAATCATAAGGAAGTTTCCTCATCTATGTTTATAGCAGCCTTATTTGTAATAGCTAGATACTGGAAACAACCCAGATGTCCCTCAACCGAAGAATGGGTCAAAAAACTGTGGTACATCTATACAATGGAATATTATTCAGCTATCAGGAACAATGAAATTATGCAATTTGCAGCCAAATGGATGGAACTAGAAAAGCTCATCCTGAGTGAACTAACCCAGACTCAGAAGGACACATATGGCATCTATTCACTTATAGTAGGATTTTAGCTATATAGTAGAAGGTATCGATAATACAACTAACACACCAAAGGGAACTTGGACATAGACTTCTTATTTGTAATTTTTATTCTTTATCTATTTTTTATATATTAGTTATTTTTTTCTATTTTTTAGTCTTTTTTATCTATTGTATGCTTATTGGTTTGTTTGTTTAGTAGTTCTCTCTCCCGGGCAACGAGACAACACTTCACTGATGGTACTGCTTCGTAGATCCCCAATGAATGAAGAGGCTCTTGGCCCTCATACGACCTCTCAACTGAGATAAGGGACTGTTATATAAGGACACCCCACCCCAGAGAAATGGGATGGAAGGGTTCGGAGGTAAAGAAAAAAAAATGAATGTGATGTTTCGGCCTTTTACTACTAATTGTCATAAGCTGTTTAGGATAATTAAGAAATGCAAACTTATGGTTATGCAAGCTGGTCATTCAGTTAGGTACTATGACAGCCTATTATAGTTACTTTCTAAGCTAATCAGAAATAAACCGGCAAGAGACAAGCAACATCTGCTTACCCTATTATAAGAGATAGATCGGGCCTCTTCAAAAACCTCAAGAGATCTGCAGAATATGGCATTCAAAGATGTTTTCGTAACTTTAGATTTTTGTATATCAAGACATATAAACTCCTGACAGCACCCCCTATTCTCCTCCAAGTACAAGATGAGCATCGAAGAATCTCCAGTGGGAGATGATTGAATTAGTTGCAAGCCTATCTCTTGGTAGGAAAAGCCCCTTGCCCCAACTGTAGACAGAATGCTGTCCAAAAAGGACAAAACCTGGAAGCAGGTAAGTCGACAGCCTAGCTCTGCCAAGACAGGGTAGGTAAGTCCTTCATAACCCCTGCTCTACAATCAATGTCTGTCAGAGAAACGGGGCCAAATGACTGAAGATCGATGCTGTAACGTATGGAGAGAAAATGGGAACTGTCCAGGCAGCCACTGGTATGTCATTTCTTAGTTTTGGAAGCTGCAGGCCCTGTACTTCCTATAAAATCAGATATATTTGTCCCTCTCAGGTCTCTGAGGTGGTTGAAGAACAGATAGTTAGAGTCTCATAATTAAATTTTGAGTTGTTTAGGAGTCAAGAGAGTGTTATACATCTAAGAAGATACTTTTAAAATTGTGTTGCAAGTTAGTATGAATGTTGAGTCAGATTTAGAACTTTAAACTCATGGAGATGTTTAGATAGTAGAATGTTAAAGTCAAGTACCAAATACATATGGACTGGTCATTGGGAATGTACGTTAAGCCATATAACCCTCATAACTGTGGCCTAATTACCTCTGTTGTACTGTATTGTATTTGTTATCATAAGAGAAAGAGCCATTTGTTGGACTGAAAGGGGAAACTGTAGGGGTAAATAAGATATACCTTAAACTTAAAAGAAAAAAAAGGGGAAGAGGATGGGGGGTTGAGGGTGGGAGGGTGGGACTGGCGGGGGAATAGGGAGGGGACTGCGATTGAGATGTAACTTGAAGAAATAAAAAATAAAGGAAAAAAACATAAAAAAATCATGAGGGATTAAAGAGAGCTAAAAAAAAAAAAAAAAGTGCTGGCTGCTCTTCCACAGGACCTAAATTCAATTCCAAGGACTCGTCAGGTGACTCACAAGCACCTGTAATTCCAGTTCCGGGTGATCCTGTGACCTCTTCTGGCCTTTGTAGGTATTGCATGTCCATGGTGCATAGATATATATTGACTCATAGGCATAAAATGAAAAATAAATTTAAAAAAATATTTTCCTGAAAATACAGGTGATGTTTTATTTCAAGCAGGGACTTATTTTTTTAATGAATTTGTTTTATTTATTTAGTTTTTTTAGAAATATGTTATATATATTATTAAATTAAAATGTTTAAAGCTTCCGCTTATGCTTTATTTTTTAAAGAGGCAACATTCGATAATTTCCTGTCCATCTCTGTAATTTTATATTAAGAACCCAGCCATCTATGGATGCATCTCTGTTATAGACTTTTGTTAGCATGCACAAGCCCTTGGAGTGAATCCTCAGTACTACCAAACAATACATCTAGAAAATAAGTTAAAATCCATATCAAGGAATAACTGAGTGGTCAGGCCACGCTGGAATTCTGTTCTGGCATCTTAGTTATATCTGGCATTGGACTTTAGCTCTCCATGATGTGTGGACAGTACATAGAAAACAGGATTCTTTCTGGAAATACATTATCCACCAGATGCTTTCTTACAGTCAATTTTAAGATTTCTGAGTCAAAATTATCAGAAAATGTAAGTGAGTGTCAGACTCTGAATCTCCTATCTTGATTCAGTTCTCTCCTCTTTCTAGAAATTAATGTGCTGGGCTGGAGAGATGGCTCAGAGGTTAAGAAATTAATGTGCTGAGCTGGTATGGCTTCATATAAATTAGTGTAATGCTTAATTGTACTCCTCGAGCTGTCTTTGACGGGTTCACTAACAAGAAAAATCTGCACTCCAAAACACTATTTTTAATTTCCTGTTATCTGCAGGGGGTGAAGAGTCCTTAACAGGATTCCTGCAACAAAATACATCCATTTAAAATCAATAAGTGTCGACGACGGTGAACTCCATTTATCAGCTGCCACAAAGCATATCACAGAATCAATGACTGAATTCAGAAACCACCTCTTGAAGACAAGAACACATGAGCAAACTCTGACTTGGTATTAAACTCTTCTCCAGTGACTGATAATTTAAATATCAAGCAGCTGCGCCTTCATGAGGCTTCTTCCCAGCAACGGTGAGGACTGGTCCCACAGCACCATTTTGATGTGTGTGTCCCTGCATAATAGTGTGAGTGTACACTACACACTCGTGCCTGCATGTGGAAAGGGTGTGCATGTGAGTGTGCACTGTCTAAGGGTGTGTGTGAATGTGTGTGGGTGTAGTGTGTTAAAAGAATAGCCAGGTGAAATAGGATTATGGTTCATAACTTTACAATAAACGTGGAATGAAAGAGCAAAAGACACGCAAACTGTTGTTGGCAAATGTGGTCAAATGTCAGCATAATTTGATGACTCTGTAAGTTATGTCACAGATTTCGCTGGCCAGTCAGCTTTGCCAATGGACCAAAGCCCCAGGCCAATGAGAGAGGCTGTCCTCTGACCTTCACACAAACGTGCATACGTGTACACATAATGAAATAATCCCTTAATGTGTCTTATAACTTTGATATGCTTGTTATTGTTAATTTGTTGTTTTAAAAGTAAAACAAGTAGCCATCACAGACACAATTGGATTGGAAAACAGGCAGATAAAAATGTAAACTAGGAAATGTAATGCTTATACTTTCAAGTGGTTATATTACCAAAATACTCTATTCATCTATGTAGTAGACCACTCCCACAGTGTTGAAAAAAAGAAAAGTGTATGGGAATCAATAGCATATTGATTTAAAAAAGAGAAATTTGGGATAGAAAGTTGCATATTCAACTATCCACCTAACTCGGAGTTTTGTACATGGGCTCTGAAATGCTTTTATGACAGATATCAGTGAGTGTGAGCTAAATATAGATAGAACCATATCTGTATACTCTAAGCCCAGAATTCTACCAGGCACTTTGCTTCTTGCAGTATGCTTCCATTCCATGATCAAATCTACAACCCCCTACATGTCACCCATTGTCAATGTGAAATTCTATTTAAGTGTAAAAGAGTTTCCATTACTCCCCACTTCAAAATCCTGTACTTTCCATTAGAAAGAATAAATCAATTCCCTTTCTAGGGTAACTACCAAATCAAACCCCATTGTCTCAAATTCTCAGTGTGGAGGAAGCAGCTGGGTGACACGTGAAGTTGGATGCCAATATGGACTCCTCCCACAGTCCCTAAGACAGAATTTTAATCAAAGGATAACAATGGTGCTGCACAATGCACTGTGTGTGTGCTCAACAGCCTTCATCCTTCTGCTGGCACGGAAGGGTCCTCTGGTAAATTATGCATGTCATTTTATGCACCTGCATGCACACTGACCTTCAGCAACAATATGAGATGATTCGAGAAGTCTACATCATGCTTCCTTACTGTAAGCAGTGACTAAGCTTTATTTGTTGTCTCTAATGACCATCAGTTTTCAATTTATTTTAAGGTACCAGCAAGTAACTGGGAAGGAACCTCAGGTCTCACCCTAGATATCCCTTGCATTAGCATAACAGTGTGCATGCCCCAAATCCGAAGAACAGATCCAAGCCGTGCAAGAGGCCTGGATGTCTCTATAACCTGCCTACAGTCAATTCTATAGGAACACCAGGGACCCAGAGCCACCTGTCCACCTGCTCCAACTGCTCCTGGGACCTCACACTCTGGTCTGCACCTTACATTTTAACATGGGAGAGTTAGGAAATGAGTCAGTCTCTCTCTCTCTCTCTCTCTCTCTCTCTCTCTCTCTGAGTGTTACTTTTTTAATAATTTATTTTTTATTTCTTCAAGTTACATCTCAATCACAATCCCCTCCCTACTCCCCCTTCCAGTCCCGCCCTCCCACCCTCTTCCCCCTCAACCCCCCATCCTCTTCCCTTTTTTTTTTAATTTAAGGTATCTCTTTTTCCTCTCAACAGCTCCCCCTTTCAGTACAACAAATGGTTCTTTCTCTTATAACAATAAATACAATACAAAACAACAGAAATAAATAGGCCACAATTATGAGACTTATATGGCTTAGCATACATTCCCAATGTCCTGTCCATATGTATTTGGCACCTGACTTTTAACATTGTACTATCTAACCATCTCCATGAGTTTAAAGTTCTACATCTAACTCAGCTTTCATACTAACTTGCATCACAATTTTAAAAACATCTTCTTAGATCCAGAACACCCTCTTGATTCCTAAACAACTCAAAATTTAATTATGAGACTCTAGCTATCTAGTCTTCAACCACCTCAGAGACCTGAGAGGGATAAATATATCTGATTATACAGGAAGTTCAGGGCCCGCAGCATCCAAAACTAAGACTCAATGTCTGAGAGGTCACAAGAATATTCGAAGAAGAAAAAAAAAGAAGAAAGAGGAAGAAGAAGAGGAGGAGGAGAAGCAGAAGAAGGAGAAGCGAGCACAGAATCCCATTGTCAGTAATATGGTAGACTAGAGAACCAAAAATATTCTGTACAGCACCCAGTTACTAAATTTTTAAAAAATGATGTATGCACATGTGTGTATATATTCTTTGTATTATAAATGCATATCTGAATTATGGTATCATTACAAGAAAATAGGAAGATCTTCAGAGCCCCCCCAAAAAACAGGAAAGCAAGGATCTAAAGGGATTGGTATGTGCCAGTCTTACAGCCTAAACATCTATTTTAATAAGCCAGGTAGATGGAACAGGATACAATACCTTTGGTCTAAAGTCTAAAGGTTGCCAGAGGGACTCCGTGCATAGAACCCTCCCTCAAAGGTTCAATGTTAAGAACTGAACTAGAAATATATGACCTAAATGAAAAAAGATTATTGCATGGCTCTACAGCTCTGGGTATACAAGTGAGAAGATGCCTTCCCTCCATGCCTAACCAGAGAGTTTCTTCAAACAGTGATGGGCTGAAAGTGACCTAGTATGGCTCAGATACCAAAGATTTCACTTTGAAGGACGTGTGAAAGTCATGATGCAGTCTTCTGTTTTTGTAATGAAGAATCTGAGTAATTCATAAAGGAAAGAGAGTCACTGAGAATTTGGGAGGCTGAAATTTCAAGGTCATATGGCCTCTTGTTCTCTTCCTCTGGTGGGTACCATCTTGGCTGATCTGTAATATGACAGAGGGACAGAAAGGGAAAGGTCCCCATGTAGAAGAATCCAAGTGTATGTGTGGGGTGACCTTGCTTTAAAGCAGTCCACTCCTAAAAGAACACACCCGTTCAATGAGAACAATATATATTTTCTGAAGGCATGAAGTATGAAAAGTCCTAGATTCTGCCCCACACAGGAAAGCCACACCTTGGTACCAACTGTTAAACTATATTAAACTTGGCCTAAAGCTACTTCCATAGTGTGAATTAAATACTCCATATTGGGTTTTTTTTTTGTTTTTTTTGTTTTTGTTTTTTTTTTTAGGAAGAGACACCAAGATGAAGTAAAATGTGGCTTACACTTGTAATCCCAACATTTGGGAGGAAGAGACAGTAAGACTGTTGCCAGTTCAAGCTGAGCCTTATCTACATAGCAAGCCCCAAGCTAATCAGGCCATGTCACAAAACCCTATTGATTTTAGCCATATAGTCCAGGATAACTATCCTACAACCAACACACCAAAAGGATCAAGAACATAGACTTTGTTACCTATTAATGGGACAATTTGCCCTAGGGGTGCTACCATATAGTACCCCAGTGCAAGAGGAAGCTCTTAGCTCTCATATGACTGTTGAACTGAGAGGGGCTGATATATTGAGACACTCCACATTGGAGGAGTGGGATGGGTGGGAGAGGGAGGAGAGGGTGGGAGGGTGGAACCAGGAGGGGTGGAAAGAGGGCACTGTGATGGAGATGTAACGTGAAGTAATAAATAAACATTATAATTAAAAAAAGAAGAAGAGAAAAGGAGATGAGGTGGGAGGCGTGATACTGGTTAATGATTAATCCTGTTAACTTAAATGCGTGTGGAGAAGATTTCTTTGAGATAAACTAAAGAGGAAAAGAGCAAACCATTTAACTTTGAGAGTGGTACATTAAAAGGATGAAATGAGGGAAGAGTAACAGGAAGTTGAGGGTGTGGAGGGGGAAAAGAGAAGAGAAATTGAGTCTGATTAAACATCTCAATATAAGTAAATACCTCTCATGAATCCTGATTTCAGCAGACGTTTCTTGAGATAATTAGCAAAAAATACAAACCTGGTCTGATTATTATCAGGCAATTTTTAAAGGGTAGTTATCAAAATTTAACTGTTAAAACTGCATGTTGGCTACATAAAGAGTTAGCTACTAAGTTAAAAATACCTTCGCTATTAGCAGCGGATGTTCCCCTTTGATAAGCAAGGAAAGGTTTTGAAGGTAGTGAAACCCTCCAGTCTCTGGGAGGTAATCCAGTGTCCCCAAGGCTTCTGTGTCACAAAATACAGCAAGCAGAAAGTTGGATGCGCAGACTGACCTTCAAAGAAATCCAAAACAGTAAAGCTTCGGGTCTTAGCTCCTCACCCTGCCGGGTCCATACAGACAGGCTGTGGTTATCCTCCTTTTCCACCTACTTCCTTCTCCGTTCCATAGCTGCTGTGCTGGTCTCTCCAGGTGTGGAAGAAGACCTCTTGACCAGTGTCATAAAAGTGAAGGGACAGAGGTTACTGAATACCTCTGGTATGTTGCACAAGCATCACAATGTTCAGCTGGGCTCCCACTATCCAGGCTCAAGGTCACATTTCCTAGGCAATCTTGCAGCTAAATGTGACCCTGTGGCTGAACCCTGGTGAATGGGACCTAAGCAAAAAGGTTGGTTAGGATATCCTTAAGGCCTCCTTGAAAGGGGAGAGGCATACCCTTTCTCTATTCTGCCTTTCCTCTCTTGCCTAGAGTGTGTTGTGACTGAGGGTCCTTTATTAGCAGCGTCCTCTGAGACGTATACACAGGGCTATGGGTGTGGAGAAGTAAGTGGTCTGTTCCTGGAACCAGGTTGAAAAGCCTATCCATGAATTACTCCGTTACTTCTCTATGAGAGAGAAATAGACTTCTATTTTACATTGTTCCTGTGTTGATATTAAGGGAGACTTAATCCTTACTGCTCCAAAAGCCTTCACATTCTCTCGACCAGCACATATTTAAACCAGGATTGTCTCCTCCTGGGTACTTCGGTTGGTTTCTGGTGGATCCTTCGATGGGCCCCTCTGACCCACATCCCTGGGAGGTGGTGATACACTCAGGTTTTCCCTTTCCACCGTCTCACAC
>CAJQZJ010034282.1:491007-543076 GCA_907164525.1 Lophiomys imhausi | reverse complement strand
CTTTAGGTTCAGAGAGACTTCCTCAAACAGCTTCCTCAGGAAGACAGCTCAGACTTCTCCACTTCTATGTGACTTCTATAAAATCACACTGACTTTTCTGCCCTCAGAACATGGAGAATTTTCAGGAACTGTGAAGCTGGGGCTCACTATTTCCTTTGAAAAGTCTCCATTTTTGTCTTTCTTGCAACTTATTGTAGTAACTTCTCACTAGTCTATCTGAAGGTGTTAGTCAAGCTTCCCACTTCAACAGCCTGTCTCAGAAACAATAAATTCCTCTGAGGTGTACCATCTGTGATAGAGCATTGAAGAAAATCCAGCAAGCAGTTAACAGTACTGAGAGATCCATAGCCATATAGCATTGAGATATCTCCTGGCACACAGCAAACTAGACATAAATGCTTCCTATTGCTCCTGTGTTGCGGACAAAAGAATGGGATAGGGCAAGGCCAGGCACAGTGGCAAAGTAATAGTTTCATAGTCGTTAGTAAATGGCAGCTGGTCTACCCCAGATACTTTACACCTCAGAGCTCATGTACTTATGTATCATACTATATAAACTGACAAGTTTTTGTTAGGGTAGGTTGGCTCACACATCTTCTGAGTCTTCTATCAATCTCAGGTTAGATAAGCAGAATTTGTAAGTGTGCTTGCAGGCTGCAAAAAAGCAAGCAAGACACTAAGATTGTTTTTTTGTTTTGTTTTGTTTTGTTTTTTTTTTAACATGGAAGCCCAGTTCTCCAGCTGAGGCCTGACAATGCCCCACTGCAGCCAGCACTCCCTGGGGTCACTGTCTGACAGCTGTTGCTGCTCATCTAACTGGCTACAGGACACTGAGATTCTCCAATGCTGCACGGAGATTTTGAGCCACTGAGTTCCGGTTCCCAGCAATCTGCCACTTAGCAATTACAAAATGCAAATTCTTCTGTAAGCACGGATAAGTTCAAATGATCCGGACCCTGTCTTCAGCTAGCCATAGGCAGCGATCCTGGCCTCAAAAACTTAAAAGCTTCCCAGGTTACTAATACATTTTGTGCAAGGGACTGGAGCATGGGAAATGGTCCTCCCATCATGCTCTGCCTAGGATCTCCCTGTTGAAAGTGCATTTGTGTAGGGCTCCAGATCTGTTCCTACCTCTAGCACCCATATGCTGTGCTTCCTCTGAGCTTCTGCCTCTCCATCAGTGAAGTAAAAAATTCAGAGTAGCTGGTCCATTCTTTGGGCTTCGCATTCATATTTTAATTTAGAGCCAAATCTCATTTTTATCTGGCCACATTCAAAATCAACTGGAAATAAATTTTCACTTTAAGGAGACATGCACACTGATTCCCATATTCATAAGTGGGACACAACCCTACTGCTGTTTGTAATTGTGACAGCATACAGGCACTTTCAAAAACCCCAGCATGCACTGCGGGACCCATGGAGAGGGAAAACCTATTAGCCTGATAACCAGACATTACAGGAAACGTGTGGCTTAAAAGCTTTTCTCTCAGAGAATAACAAACCATAAACTGGGCGTGATCTCTTTCAGACCCATCAGCCTCATATTACACATGTATGTATCCACCTATATTTTGCATAGGTCCATAGAAGACTACAGGGTTGTTGTTTTTATTTTTTTCTCTGAACTTTAAGTAAGAAATAAGAGCCAGGTGTGTTGACACAAGTCTGCAATTCCAGTACTGAAGAGGAAAAGCAAGAAGATCAGTTCAACATCATCCTTAGCTACACAGCAATTCCAAAGCCAGCCTCGACTACATAACACTCTGTCAGCCAATTAATATTAATTATAATTGATTGATTGATTAAAAAGACTTGGAGATGGCCCAGTAGATGAAGTGCTTGACATGCAAGCAAGAAGACTGAAGTTAGGACCCCCAGATTCCATGTAAAATCCAGATGGACATGGCAGCTTTCTGTAGTCTCAGCTGACAGGAAGCAGAAACCGGAAATTCCTAGAGTAAGCTGACTAGCCAAACTAGCCAAAAATGGTGAGTTCCAGGTTCAGCAAGAGATACTGTCTCAATAAATTAGAAGGTGAAGAGCAATTGAAAAAGACACTTGACATCTCCTTGGGTCTCCACAAGCACATACACACATGAGCCTACACACATGCAAATAATTTATACATATATGAATACACCCAACAACACATACAAGCACACAAAAATATTAGTAACAAGTATCAAAATAAAAAAGTAAATAAATAGTAAAAAAAATGGCTGGGGATATAGTTCAGCCTCAGTGCTTGCAGAGCATACACAAACCCTGGGCTCAGTCTTGAGGACTGGAGAGAGAGAGAGAGAGAGACCAGCACACTGGTGTTCTCATCAGGGTGTGAGTAAACGGTCCACCATCCAGCAGCCTGAGATATGTGTCACAGGTAATGACTGAGCTGTTATTTTGAATGATAATTCCAGCCTTGCACTGAACACTTTGCCTAATTAGACTTCACACAGGGGGAAAATGCTTTAATATTTAACAAGTATAATGGTACAATCAATGTACAAAAATCAGGCCTGATAAGGAGTATTGCTTATTAAAGAGAAAGACAGATGGCCACAGGGAAGGTATAATGATTAAGTGTAAAATCTCACAGGCTCCAACTGTGAACACGGGCCACATACTTCAAAATTACCACCTCACCCACAGACACTCAATATATTATTTAGTCCTGTCCTCATGCTCTGTCAACTACAGACACACCCACACCATAGAATTAATTTTAAAAAATATTTTTTAAACTTGATTCAAAGAGCTATGTCCTTGATGTTCTCAAAGCTGCCTCTCAAAGCCACTTTTGCTGATGTCACAATCCCAGAGAGTCAAGATGTCCAACAGCTCTCTTATAAGCACTCCAGTTATATAATTAGCCCTTTCTATTACCTTCAAGAGCGCGGAATGTGTTGCAAGCCTTCCTGACTGTATTAGATCCAGCCTGCCTCAAGGTGATGAATATGTAATTTGCTTATAGACAATTTTAACACTCAATAAACACATAAAATGCCTATAGTTGCATACTGTACATAATAGTAAAAGACATATAAGCATGAGTTTTCTGCTTGGTTTACCCAGGTTAGGTTTATGTTCACAAACAGCGACCCCAGAGAGTTGTTTGCCCATTCATGAACACTGCTTCTTACTAACCCTGTTGATGACAGGTTTCCTGTATTTGTTGGCCTATACATGTTCATTGAGAGCCTCATGTGTGTACATCCTGTGCTAACCTTACTATAGGATTGTAATATATCAAAACAGGGGTGGGGTAGGGTGAGCTACGGTCCCGACATTCAGGAATCAACAAGCCAATCCAATGGTGACATAAAAGCAACTGAAGTGTCCACAATCCTATACTATGGTTAGTTGTTTAGCTTTCTTTTTGGCAAGGTCTCATCTATCCTATGTAAACCTTGAATTTACTGTAGCTGAAGATAACCTTGACTTGCCTGTACCTCCCAAGTGCTGGAGTTACTAACGTGCACCAGCATCCCTAGTTTTATACAGGGATGGAACTCAGGGCTTCATGTAAACCAGGTAAATATTCTACCAACTGAGCTACATGGACAGCTCATAACATTATGTTTTCATTTGTTAGGTATAGGAAACATAATAGACTTGAGATCAAAAGCTTTCTAGACAGATGTGTTCAGATCTAGGTTCTTCCTATACAATGATAAGACCTAACCATCAGAAATAATTTCCACAATGGTAAATGAATTCTATAAAGAAAGCATTTCAGTGGTATTCTACAATATAGTAAATGTCTCTGATCCTTCTGCTCTCACTGCATTTCAGAAGGAAATAAGACTGGTTTTTAATTGAAATAATTGAATAATTCATTATTCAACTCATGACAAGCCCCAGTGGCACACATACCTCATCTTTCCATATGTACATCCCATTTTTCCCCTCAAACAACTCCTCAGAACTATTCTTAGAAATAAAACCTCTTTATTTTCAGAAAGATTTGCAATGTAGAGAACAAAGAATTTCATATTTTAAACAACAAGCTAAAATTGTGCAAGTGAGACCGAGATAATTTTGGGGTGTGTGTGTGTGTGTGTGTGTGTGTGTGTGTGTGTGTGTATTCACTTGTATGCACATATGGATGTGAGTGTAGGTATAAGTGGAGGCCAAAGATTTACAATGGTTTTATTCCACTATTTCTCCTCATTTTATTTTAATTTTTTAGAAAGTTCTCTCATCAAAACTGGTGCTCACCAATTCATAACTCTGGAGTTTACCAGTTTGTCTAAACTGGCTGAATTCCAAAGATCTCCCTGACTCCCCTGTTCTTCACTCTGTGTTGAGTTACAAATACCTATGCTTGGCCTTTATAAAAATGCTGGGAGCCCAACTCAGGTTCTCATGGTTGCCAAACAAGCACTTAAATTAACTAACTGAGCTATTGCCCCAGACTCTCATTTCCATTTCTGATGTTGTAAATTTGTCAAGATATGAAAACAGATCCCGGTATCTTTGATGTGGACACTGATTGCTTACCAAACCAAGAGGAGATATTCTATGTGACATTAAGCCCTTCTTTTATAGGGCTTTACTCCTCTGAATCCCTAAGACCAGAATCCCTCATTTGTTCCTCTGTGGTGGCACCAAGTACACAGTAGAAATCTGTATCTAGATTCTGAAGCCTGGGAACAGACAGATAGAGCTGTCAGTTGCATTATTATAGGAGCCTCTAGAATTACTTCTAACCAGTCACCATGCTTAACAATGTTGCATGTCTGTCAATAACAGCATGATAGAAGCAAACCCCCTAGGTCTGTTCCTAAGAACATCATGCCACTTGGTACCTAAGTCATTTAAGATCAATCCTTCCTGGCCTTCTGCATATCCATAGTGATACTCTGCAGACTCTATCTATCCAGTGAGCTGGGACTTCTGCAACATACTAACATAAAACCAATTATCTCAGAAGTACTGTTGTCTCTATGGACATAGTTTTGCTAACCAATGTGCATCTCATTATTTCTAGATTTAAGAATACTGTTTTGTGGACTCTGTAAGCCTCCCAGGAGAAGAATAACTCTTTCAAAACACAGTACGGTCATTCTATTTCTAATTCCATATGTCTAACTTCTAATCCACATAAATTTATTGAATAATCAAAGCCAACTTCATTTAAGCTTACTCTACTTATTACCTAACTTTCATTTGTTGGTGATGAGGAACAGCTACAACACCTGGCCATTCACACTGCCATCTAGCCCCATAAAGAGTCAACAGCCGTGGTAGGGACCCACACTTCTCTGCTCTTTTCAGTCCAAGCTCAGCCAGTACCACATCAAACACACACCATCTCATGCTTCCCTGAAACCAGATTTACAAACCATGAATGCCTACTTCCTTGCTGCATCTCCCTAGTTAAAAATGCAAACACTCTCTTGTTACTGTTGGCCACCAATAAAATTCACCACTTTGAAAGGATGAGCAAGAATTGGAGAGATGCAGTCCTGGTTCTCAATGAGCAAAGAAATTCTACACAGGTTACCCAAAGGTGAGTCATCTGAGTTACTATATCCATGGAAGTCAGTGGACTAAGAGGAGACATTAGAAATCCATTGTTGAACAGAAGGCCCTACACCCACTGCCCTCAAACAAAAACTTAAGCTGTATAAAGATACTGTGATAGGGAATCTTGACTGTCAACTTGACAGGGTTTAGAATCAATCACCAAGAAAATATTTCTCTAAGTCTATCTATGACTGTGTTCCGGAAAGATTTAATTGAGTAGGAAAGACTCATGAATGTTGCCAGTAACATTCTTTGTATTGTAGTCCCAAAGTGAATAGAAATTCAATGTGAAGTTCTAGGCCTTTTGATAGCAACTGTCACAAACTGTTTAGGATAATTAAGAAACACAAACTAATAGTCATTTAAGCATGTCATTTTGCTAGGTACTGGTTTAATGTATCGTGGAAGTTTTCTAAGTTAATCAGAAATCAAGTTGCTAAGAGACAAGCAACATTTGCTTATTCAAAAACCTCAAAAGATCTGTAGAATATAGCATTTAAAGATGTTTTCTTACCTTAAGATTTTTTGATATTGAGACATGTCAGCTCCTGACAGCACCCCCGCCCCCATCTACTTCAAGCAACTGATGAGCATGGAAGAATCTCCATTTGGAGATGGTTGCATTAGTAGCAAGCTAGCAAGCAAGAAAAACCCCTTGCTTCAACTGTAAACAGAATGCTGTCCAAAAAGGACAAAACTTGGAAGCAGGTAAGTCAACAGCCTAGCTCTGCAAAGACAGGGTGGAAAAGCCCTTCATAATTCCTGCTTTACAATTAATGTCTGTCACAGATACTGGGCCAAGAGGCTGAAGATTGATGCTCTAATGTATGAAGAGAAATTGTGGACTGTCCAGAAAGCCAGTTGTCTGTCATTTCTTAGTCGTGGAAGCTGCTGACTCTGCACTTCCCTGTTTATTCAGATATATTTATCCTTCTCGGGTCTCTGATGTGGTTGAAGACCAGATAGGTATAGTCTCACAGTTAAATTTTAAGTTGTTCAGGAATTAAAAGGATGTTCTGGGTCAAAGAAGATGTTTTTAAGTTGGTAATGCAAGTTAGGATGAAAACTGAGTTGGGTATAGAACTTTAAACACATCAAGATAGATAGATAATAGAATATTATTATCAGTTACCAAATACACATGGACTGGACATTGGAAATGTAGGCTATACCTATTAATTTTCATAATTGTTGCCCAATTATTCTTATTGCTTTGCATTGTGTTTATTGTTTTAAGAAAAAGAGCCTTTTACTGGACTAAAAGGGGAAGCAGTTGGAATGAAAAAAATACACCTTAAATTTTTTTTTAAAAAGGAGAAATAAGCAGAGCATCAGCATCCATGGCTTTTTGCTTCCCATAGTGAGTGTAAGGTGACCAGACACCACTGAGGTGTCACCATTAGTGTGTCTTTCCCACCACTATGTATCCTCCTCTCAAACTGGGAATCAGAAGAAACCCTCTTCCTTCCTTGAGTTGCTCTATATAGTATTTTGTCATAACAACAAGGCAGCAGCTAATGTAGGTACCCAGGGCGGTTTTCTGGGATTCATTTCACTTATCACAGTGCCATATGCTCAGTAGAAACCCAAAGACATATTGAGTTATAATAATCTAAGAACTGAAGACAATAAGAAAGCTATCCAAGAGTAGAATTTAGAAACTCAGGGTCCAGGGCAAACACAGCAGCCTCCTTCTAGTCTCCCAAATTTCTTCTGAGGAGAAACTAGACGATAGTTCTTTTCTCTTCTGTGCATTAAGCAGCTGCCACGCAAAACGCAGGCTGCAAGCATCTCAGTGAATCCGCAAACCCCAGACATAAAAAAACCACGATAAATAGATTTGTATTCTAGATGAGAAACTAGAAATCTAACGAATCGACTTGCCTAAGATCACACAAAGGAATGGTACAGATTTGAGCTTTGGTCAACCCATGCCAACTTCCAAAGCCACAGTCTTCAGAACACTGGTTCTCCATTCCAGGCATGAGTTCTCACATTTTCTGATGATCACAGGTCTCTCCGTGTCTTCATTATAATAATCTTCCCCAAATCCATGCGCACTAACTTGAATTTCACTTTAAGGGCTTTTTGGTTTTTTTTTTTGTTTTTGCAAAGTTCTTCCTCTGCTGTATTTTTAAAGCTGTCTTGTTGCTTTCGTGTTAATACCCTCTACCAATCCCATATAATGGGATTTTGAAAATTATAGTAATTGCTCTAAACAAATGGTTCTCCAACCCTATCCTATATT
Source organism: Lophiomys imhausi (assembly GCA_907164525.1). Taxonomy (NCBI): domain Eukaryota; kingdom Metazoa; phylum Chordata; class Mammalia; order Rodentia; family Muridae; genus Lophiomys; species Lophiomys imhausi. The sequence goes on along the minus strand of CAJQZJ010034282.1, from coordinate 535,296 downwards.
TACTTTTTCCCCCCTTTTTTAAAAAACCCTGACTCAAGCTTCACTTCACCTGGGCAGATCCTGTTTACCTATTCAGAGAAGGGTCGGGTTATGCCTATACACTCTCACACAATAAATAATAATGACTCAAGGCCTCCTGCCCCATGGCTGAATGAGCCGGTCCTGAACTGTAATAGTTCTGTAAAACCCACATTCCTGCCCCACCACACACAGCATCTACTGGGCACACCAGACAAGGCTGCTCATTATCATAAAAACCACCAGGCACATCTTGGTAAAACCCACCCTGGCCTACAACACAGCCCACTATACAGACTGTGCCAAGAAGACACACCCAGCGGCCCCAGTGGTTCTGGCTTTTTGCCACACAGTAAAACAGGCATGGGTGTCTCTAACCAAATCCCCAAATGGAAAACAAACAAACAAACAGGAGACTCATTTTTTTTTCTGTGATATCAACTAACTCTTGAAATCTCAAATGAGAATTAGCAGAGAGCTAATAATTTTGATTTAGTGTTTTGCTGACAGAGGCTGCACCACCTTCAGTAAAACCCTGCAGCCGGAGCCTCCAGAGCTAGACATGTCTGTTAGGCAATACACCAAGCTGTGGATTCAGAGGGGCTTCAGTTCTCTTGTGAGCTCCAAGGAAGAGCCTGTCTGTAGGCTCTGCAACTCAGCCCCAGGCTCCTCAGGTTCAAGCTGCTAAGTTTGGCCATGCTCACCCCAAAATCCTAAACATTTTCTGCTTGGCCTACCTCAAATTTTCACTTCTAACTTGTTCCAATTTCCCTAAATATCCTCTCCTTTACCCTCCAGACTCAGCATTATTCTATATCATAGGAATCTACACCAGACTCTAAGCTGCCCTGGACTCCTAGATGTCAACCAACCTCTTCTGGTCAGCTTTGGAAATGACAAAGTGGACTAGGGACCCCAGGCTAGTGTCAAGTCACGGATCAACTAACACCATTGCCAAGTCTGTCCCAGCTCCACGTGGGATAATCAGAAAAGAGCATTTTTCTTCAAGAGTCAATTACATTCTACCTTGGACTTCAGATATCGTTATGTTTGTCCTTCCCTGACCAGTCAGGATTAGATGGAAGGAGGAAGAGACGGGAGACCATGAGAGGAGATAGCTAAGGTGCAAAGGTAGAGAGATACTGTCATTGGTACCAGCTACTTCCAACGACATGGAATTTTATTTGAGCTCTCAATTAATCCTGTCGACAAGTCCAAGTATGCATGCAAAATCTAGACAAGGAAACCAGGAGATTGGGGTCCGAGAAGAGATGCAGCTGGGCTAACAAACCCAATACTGCCCAGCTCCAAAGTAGAAGATGCAGCATCTTCATGTGTAGTCATCCTTCTTTATTTCCCTTGAGTTATCTAGTAGAAAACTTTTACATTTGTGAGCATAAGTACTCGGCGAATGCATTAGTGACTGGCCCCCAGCCTTCACACCTATTCATTCTGAAACCCTCATGTTTTACCTTATCCATATATTCTTTTGAAAACTGGCCTGCAAAGTGTCTTGATAAGAAGTTAACTGTCAGCCAGGCAGTGGTGGTGCACGCCTTTAATCCCAGCACTAGGGAAGCAGAGGTAGGTGGACCTCTGAGTTCAAAGCTAGCCTGCAATTTCCAGGGCAGCCGGAGCTACACAGAGAAACCCTGTTTCAGGGAGTTGCAGGATGCGGGGAGAGAAAGAAAGAAAAAAAGAGAGAGAGAGATTCAATGCTACATAGGAATGATAAGAATGTTATTTATAATATATTTGGGGGGGGAAATCCTAGATGTACAAAATATATAAATAAAAAAGTGCTGAAACAGACTCACTGATGAAACTGCATTTGTTATCTTTCTCGATACTCGATAGCAAAACAATAATCTAATGAAAATCAATGCCCTAGTGTTTCATCAATCCTTATCACTCCAAGACATTTACCTGATTGCCAATTCAAGGAGTTTATGCTGGAAAAAAGAAAATAGCAGAGGCTGGGATATAGCTCAGTCAATGAAAAGCCTCCCTGTCATGCAAGTGTGAGGATCTATGTTGGTCCCCAGCATCCACAGAGAATACAGGGTGTGTTGGTGTGCACCTGTAATCCCAGTGCCAGGGAAACAGAGACAACTGAGTCCCTAGGACTCACAGGTCCAGACAGCCCAGCCTAACCCGTGCTGGATGGCTCCCAAGAAACAATACCCTACTCACACACAGATACATCCATGCAGTTGCACTCCCACCCACATACACATGGGAGAGGCTTGCTGGGAGCAGCAGGGGCTCTGGCCTGACACCAGGTATATGTAGATTAAGGCCCAACTCTACCACCCAACCTTACACAAGTATCACCTTCAAAACCTTTGTTCTCTCATCTGTAAAGTGCAAAATAATAGCAGTGTATGTAGTCCAAAGTGCAGATTGAGTGAGCACCTCATGTCCCATACTTAAGACAACACTGACCAATTTTATGGTGGAAACAATTACATTGTAATGAAATATAATGAGAAACTTTCATACCTGACTTTGAAAGTATTATCAGAGACACTAACTTTGCCAAATCTTTGTCACAGAATATTTCAATGGCTATAGTAATCTTGATGTATACTGAAAGCAACCCAGGCAATAATTATAATAAACACCATCAAAGATGCATATATGTGTATGTATGCAATTTACTATGTGGTAGGCATTCTTCTCAGCACTTCCACAGTCAACACGTCACACATGGCTGTGTAGAGCGTGCCACACAGGGGAGCTCTGAACTCTAATGTGCCATGTGTTTGCCAGGCTGTTAAGCCCCGGATGATCAATCACACCTGTAATCTTGGCATTCTGGAGGCTTAGGCAGGATAAGGGCCACAAGTTCAAGGTCAGCCTCAGCTGTACTAGGAGACTCTTTCTAAAAAACACTTTTTAAGTATATAACAAACGAGAGACAAGAAAAGGTCACTTTTGAGGGTATCCAGGGCTTAAGTTTCAGAAACAGAATAGATGATGTTCATGAAACTACCAATGAAGATTGTTAAATTAAGATATGCCTTGAGAATACAAAAATCAAGGATCAGTATAAACACATGGCTCCCACCTACCTACTGTGTTTTCTGCTTCCCCCCCTTCATCAACTCAAATGTTCTTGGTGTATGGAAATAAAACAAAGGAACAGATGTGACCCAAGGATAACCAAATGTTTGCCTTTTTGCATTGCCCAAAAGCAGGAGAAATCATTACTTAGCAGCCTGTGCTAAGTGACAGGTTCAAAGAGCCCTGGCTCACAGTTGTCATTTCTATACAGGTGGTGCCTCCCAAATGCAGGTCTCTAAAAATGACTCACAGGTATAAAGAGCCATTCATTTCCTGCAACTCAGGCAGGCATCCATAATCTTTGTCAGCTTGGGGCTGTTGCCCAAACTAAATCACTGTTGTCTGCAGCATGCTGTATGCCTATCATTCTGGCTGAGGCTCAGCTTTGGTCTTAGGGAGAGGAAGGATAGGCTGAGAGGTGCCAAGCCCTTCCCTAGCTGGAGGTTAAAACCTCTTCCGGTTCTAGAAAACAATTCCTTTGTACAAGCAGGATCTGCACAACTCTTTGATAAGCCAGAACCCTAAAATCAATCCAAAGAATTAAGTTTCCATCAGGGGGAAATGATAACAAAAATTATCTATGGCCTTCACAATACAAGTTAGTCCTCTTTTTTTGTTTCATAGCCACAGACTAGCTGAGACCTTCACAGAAAACAACCATCAGATCGCCTTGTTTTTAAATCATACCATATAGAATTCCGAAAGGTTCTGGTAAATAAGAAAAGAAACCCCTTTGTAAGATTTGGGGTCTCAAGGTGCTGAATTCTCTTATCTTAGCTGACTTTTCTGTGCAGAGTAAAAGTGTTTAGTTTCCCAAAATAAAATTAAATCTCACTGGAAACATGAAAATTTTATCTTATTTATTTGAAGACAATATGGTTATATTGGGGGTGATAATACCTGTTTACATACAGGGGCAGTGTTTCTTCTACCAAATAGCAAGCTATGTCTAAGACATAAAAACACCTTCAAGTCATTCAACAAATATTTTCAAGCCTGACTAACTTCATTAAAATCAGAATTTATAAATAAAAGGGCTTTCCAAAACTCTGAGCTGGGCTTGGTAGCTCATGGCGGATCACTGCAGGTTTGAGGCCAGCCTGGGCTACATAGTGAGGCCCACCCTTAAACAAAACTTCTCACACAGAAGAAAGATACCCTTTAATGCTACACTGTAGAATGCAGCAAAATATTTGTAAAGGTAAAATTTAATGCAGTTCCAAGAAGAAAAAGAGGCAGAGAAGGAAGGGGCATGGGAGGAGCTTCAACTGGCTACATAAAATCCCTTGAGAAGCAATTTATATTAGTTTACTGTTACAAGTATCCATTTAGAAGAAAAAAAAACTATTCTAAATACATTGAAAGATTAAGAGAAAAAAAGGTCTCCAAAGGCAGATGGACAGATAAGGATAGATAGACACACACACACATACACAAAGAAAAACATTAAAATTCTACATCTGAATCATATATTAAGTTTCTAAATTAAAACATTCCATATTTGAATATTATGATATATAAAGTAAAAAGCCCAAATTTTAAGTCTCTAAAGTTATTTTTTAAAACCTACTGAATCCATCAAAGTGGGCTTTCATTTATTTCTAGGCCTTTTTAATGCTTTTTATACGTGCATCATTTTCTGATGAAAGAAGTTCAATTTCTTTGCTACCTGAAAGGATAGAAGGATGGGAATAAACGACAGCACAGGGTGACCCAGTGTGCAGAGGAGGCCCCTAGTGGCAGAGTCACTACTACTTACTAAACCTCTGCTTTTACAAGTCTTATAAGACCACTTTATCATGAGGTCAAAATCAATAGGTAATAAAGTCTTCCTGAGCTCAGCCTCTTTAGTACCTCTGTTAGCCATAATATATGGTAGGGTTATAATTTACAATCCCAAGGTCCTTTCATCAGGAGCACACAAAAAAGAATGTGAGCTGAAGAATAACTTCATTACACTGCGAGTTTCAAACCAACAAGGCATAATAAGTCCTTACTGCTTGCCAATGTGGAGTTGAGCGGTGCAAGGGAAGCAGGAGAGAAAACAGCCACTCATGGCTTACTGTTTCTTCTCTTCAGTGTGGGATCATCTTATTAAGCACAGAACTGGGAAGCAGGAAGACTGGAAAGTCCAGTTCATCATTCCACATCCTGATGATGAATTCTTAACCAAAAGAAACGCCTGAAGCATTGCCTACCACCAGCCTCTACAGCACCAACTCTGAGAATCAAACAGCCTTGCAGGGAAACATCCAATCTTCAGTTAGCAATGGCCTCATGGATGGATGCATGGATGGAGCGTGGGTGGAGAGCAAAAGATCACATAAAGGAAAGAATTATATATGATAAAGTTTTTAAGTGTCAAGATATATCAAAAAGTATTTAAGGGAGACAAAGGATAGATTTCAGAAGGGGTCCACTGTGTTCTGAGAGCTTAGAAAAAAGAATGGTATTTCATTCTGCCAAATATCTACATCAAATGAGGAGTGTTGCAACCATTAGAGTCCTGGTATTGGAAAGACAAGTGACTGACCCAGGGTCATTCAGTTAAAAGGTGGAACAAGTCTCTTAGATGCCAGTTCTCTGGAACAAGAAAGCACAGTCTCTCCAGGCAGTAAGTAAATGGGTGAACCCAAACATTGGTCTTTTCTTTGAAGCTCACCAAGATGGTTTACAAGTAGACATTTTGAGATCTGACACAGAAAGATAGAGAGAATTAAAATAGTATTTCATGATTTGGAGTGTCAGCAGGTACGTTCTAATCTGCAAGGTTCAAGCTTGACAATTGCCCCGAGTTAATTAATCACAAATTAATCACACACAAAAACCTCAGTGCTCTAAGGGAATTCGTCATTCTGTCTTGCACTGCACTGATACCTACTTTTCACCCTGTTGCACTCTATAGGCTGCAGGTTGGACACACCTAATAGGCAGTTCAATGCAGAGGAATGATTATACATGCATTAAGTTCCTATAATTTGGATTGGCCACCTCATACTGTCCCAGAATTGGCACTTCCTTGAAGTTCAACGCATGATCCCTCTCTCATAGTACTCACTCTTATGTTCAGGGGCACAAGTTACTCTCTGTCTTATGCTTCTATTTCCAAGTTTGAAAGACCTCTCCATGAGGCAGAACCCTACTGTTAATTAATGCTCACAGTTTATAATAATTGGGGCTTTCTTGTTTAAAAAGTATTAACACAATCCAAGAAACCCTGTAGAGTTACTAGGATTTACTAGATATTTAAATACTTTATAAATATGGAACCATAATTAGTTATCTTTAATGACATTTAAGTGAAAATTGTGCCAAGACCTGGCTATCAGAATTTTTTTTTTTAAAAATCGATTTTTCAAAATACAGCCACCCTGTCATTCATCCCTGTTTTATTTTTAGCATCCACCGAAGCTCACTGTTTGCACGTGTACAGTAGTGTTAACATCTTTTCCTCTATAACTTCGAAATCATTAACGACAGGGGTACAGGTGCAGGAAGTGTGGCGGAAACAAACAACGTTGTCTTTGCCTAGCACAGCTTTCCTTTTCCTCCAGCCCTCGGAATGCCCCCAATGCCCTCCAAGACCATGCCCTGGGAGAGCTTCCCCCCACCCCTGGCGCACACAATTGCTCAGGGTCACACCCAGACAGTAGAGACCCTTGGGATCCAGAGAGTCACCATTGCCCAGGTACAGTGTAGGAGAGCGCACTGCCCACGGGCCACCCACTCCATCACAGCCAAAATAATCCAGGAACAGAAAATTAGAGGCGCCCGCAAGCGCCAAGGCTACTTTGAAGTGGGGTTTCTGAAGAGTAAGTCAGCAGCTCCAGGCTCAATGAGCCCTGGGGCTAGCACGGGATGCTCACTGGAAGCACCTCTCTTGCCTCCACCTAGAGGCGCTGCACCCTCCACGCGCCTCGCACCAGCTACAGCTACAGTGGGGAGTAATCTCGCGAAGTCCTCGACCCTAGGACAGCAATGATCTCTGGAGGCCAGCCGTGGGGGCGTCCTCTCCAGGTGACAGAGAGCCACTGGGAGGACCAAGTCGCCGGCAGTGGCTGGGAAGCTGCGCAGGCAGGCAAACGGCAGCGACACACCCGCACGCAGATGGCCACACCCCGCCGGCCCTCTGGAAAAGGGACCCCGACTTACCAGGCAGTCCTGCACACGGGGGTTCTAGCTCCTTCACAACGCTGCTCCAGCCTCTGCCTCCGAACTTTCTCTCCTGCAAGGCAGCCGCAGGCTCGGCTCCACCTCCAGCTCCGGCAGCTGCCGCGGAGCCTCCAGAGACCGGGGCAGTTGGGGGAGGGGGAAAGTGGGGAGCGCGCGGGCTGAACAGCGGCCAAGCACAGCGCCCGCCCCCGGGTGGGAGCTGTCGGAGCTCCGAGCCAGTGTGGTGGAAGCAGCGTTGGGCCTGAGGGTTAGGGTCGCTCCTGGCTACACCGGACTCCACCACGGCCCCTCTGCAGTGTGTTCCCACTCCCGGTCCAAACTGAGCAGGGCAGGGCGCCCTGGCTGGGAGATTGTCACTGCAAGGACCTTGCATGGAGACCAGGGTCTCCTGTCCCGTGTAGTCTCCAAGAGTGACGGATCACCGGATCACCGACATCCAGAGAAGTTGGCGATAGAGATAGGACACTGTTGGAAGCTGTGCCCCAAGGGAGAGGTGGCATCTATCCTACAAATTTGCCCCATTCCTCCCACTCATTCCCCACTACATCATTTGTTCTGCTAGGATTGTCTCAATCCCAAAGACGGCTTGCATCCAAAACTTTGTAAATTGTACTTGAGAGAATTAATAAGATAGCCACTATTTTTGCTGCCCTGGGTGGCAGTGATAATGCCTTCATTGAAAAGCATTTATTTACCAGAAAATCAGAGATTCTCTCTAGCCCTTCAGCCCCAAAATGGCTATTCGATGTCTATAAGGACCTCTGGCGGCCATATCCCCACAGCCACTCAGCTGAGATTTGTGGAAAAACAGAAGAATTTACCAAATAAACAAAACATACTCTGCTTCACAGTATTGCAAGATGAGGAGGGAGGTAATAGTTAATAGTGCATAGCTATGTGCATACCTATGCAGACAGGTTAGCTCTTAGCAGCCTCAAAAGGCAACCATATGGCAATTTCCATTTGCAGTTGGAAATCAGTATGTGGAGGTCAGGGCTACTTACAGGATTTGTTAACATGTTTTGATTTCACAATCAGTCCCTCTTCAGCACCTTTGAACTGCTACTAAAGCATTCCTATGTCTTCATATATTGCTAAATAGATTCTTATAGTTTTGATTGCTTTTGCCTACTGAAGTAGCTCGCATCTCTCTACTTAATGGTGTCTCTAGAATCGTGTAATAAAGTTAATCATAGACTTTAGCTTGGAAAATAAGCTAGGAAACTTGAGTATGGGTGTTGCCGTGGTCTACCACAGACGTGCCCTGTAGGCCCCAGAGTCCAGGCTATGTAGACCAGCATTAGGAAGGTAGTGAACATACTTTATAGCTACAATGATTTCTATTATTCTATATGAAAGAAAGGGGGAGATCATTTCAGGGTTGGTTGTAGTTACTTTATGGGTGCTTATCATATGGAGGTACCTCAAGTTACCACTTTCAATGGGTACCTCAAGTTACCACCTTCAAACTTTTCCCATTTGGATTTTGTATATTGGAGGTTTGGATTTCTTTGTAAACACAGTTGTGTTGAAGAAATATGTAAGGGTTGTGGGAGTGCTTGATCAACTGTGGAAAACCAGACTCCAAAAGGAGGCATAGAAATCAGCCTAATGACTGGCACCTGTGGGGAACACCTGGCAGCCCTATGGCCTTGGTCAACAGGTGTACCCTCGGGACAAGAGCGTGAGATTGGACAATGAGAAAACATCCTGGTGCATAATTAAAGACTGTATATAAAGGAAGGTCTGGAAACTCAAGAGGGCTTTTTGGTTGGCCTTGCTTCTCTCAACCCAGCTCATTTCAGATTCACTTGGAAAGACCCCAAAGATTTGGGCAGAGCCCAGGTAAAAAGCTAAGACACGAGTCTGCATGGAGCACTGGAAGAGTCTGAGACCCCAAGCGGGTATGCAGAGAGTAGCACACGCCCTCAACAAACTCAAACAGACAGAAGAGACCATGGCCTTAAGTGAGTGTACAGCAACAGCCATTTTGGTACCAGAGTCGGTAACCACTGAGCTGCTGCTGATTTCTGTGTTCCCTTTGGTATTGACTAATAAGGATGGACTGCAGACGAGCTTCCCCAAGGAACTATGCCTGAGAAGTATCCTTCCTTCTGTGCCTCAGGTTGGTGCGTTGGCAGGCATTTAGAATTATTATAAATAGTTAAAAGGTACATCAAAAATATTGTCTCTGGGCCAAGCAATGGATACCAATGCATATGCCAGAGTACTGCTCTACATAACAATGTGAAAGCCAGTTTTCAGGGACTGGTGGCCCTCAGATTTCAATAATGTCAACAATCTATGAAAAATAAGTGAGTTGAGAAAGTGATGAAACTATGTAACAGCCTCATTAAGAAAAGACACCTTTTCCTGGATGAACAGCCAGAGAGAAAGTAGATTTACAATGGGTTATCTGCTCAGGTACCTCTCTTACAGACTTATGTTCCAGTCGCTCTTTGTCTCCATCTTCCACAGAGGTAGCCCCTGGCAGAAAGATGGGTTCCTATGAGCTAGGGCCAAGGACCAGAAACACTAAACCTAGATATAGCTTTGTTTTGTTATTTAGAGACATAGTCTCATAAGCCCAGGATAACATCAAACTCACTGTAGCCAAGAATGACTTTCAATCTATGATCCTCCTGCATTAGGCTCCTGAGTGTTGGAATTACAGACATTCACCACTAAGGCCAGCACTGGATGAAAAAATAAATAAAAACAAACAAACAAAACAAAACTGTTTTTCTTAGATAGGCAGTCCTGGTATGTGGCCAAGGCTGGCCTTGAACTTGCAATCCTCCTGCTTTGGCCTCCTGGCTACTAGGATTATAGACATAGGCCTTACCTAGCTGAAACCAGTTTTTTAAGCCTTATTACAGGGCTGGAGACATGACTCAGCAGTTAAGATCACTGGCTGCTCTTCCAGAGAACCTGGGTTCAATTCCCAGCACCTACATGGCAGCTCACAACTTTCTGTAACCCCTGTTCCAGGGGATTCGGCACCCTCACACAGACATACATGCAGGCAAAACACCAATGTACATAAAATTGCAAGTAAACAATTTTTTTTTAAAAAGACTTACTACAAAAGGGAAAATTTACTACTTGGATTTTAGCCTGTACATGAAATGTTTAACAGTCAAACATCTTTCACAAGCACGATTTAGAAATTAAATCCTGTTGTTTGAATTTCCAAGAACATAAAGATATGTTAATGTCAACATGGGAACAGTAAGGAAATACACAAACAGTTTTAGAAATAAGTGAAGGCACAATAGCAGAGTGACTTAAAGTAGAAAGCTTTTGTATTTATAATATATTGTATATATAATATTATGCTTATTATATATGTGTGTGACCAGGTTAGCTTGGACTGCTCTATTTAGCCCAGAGTAGCCTCAAGTTATGATAATCCTCCTGCCTTAGCACCCCAATGTCAGAGTGTAACTGTGAACCTCACACCTGGTTTCATTTTGCTAATCACTTGTCTTAAATAGATACTGCATAGCTGCAAAATTCCAAGTACAGAATTATTTCACATCATTCTAGATCTGGTGTCTCAGCTTCACCAAGATCCTTGAGAAACTTGACCCGGGGCCATCCAGGAGCTGAAGCAACAGTTGTGAAACTCATTCATTAAAGCTCAGTCGCTTAACTTTCAAGAGAGACTGAAGTTGTGTTGACTCTCTCTTTAAATTTGGTTCCACTAATCAGGATTCTCAGATCTGATTCTCAGATCAAACAAATATGCTGTGGAGTCAGTGGCAGGTCATTAGAAGCAAAGGGCTTTCTGTACATAGATTAGAGGTTAGCATGGTGGGTGGTAGTCATTAAGATTGGATCTAATTATATTCTATACAGTCTACTTTTTAAAAGTGTAGGAATATAAAATAGAATTGTAAATAATTTTTCATGTAAAATGAATAATGTTTTGGACCAAATAAGTAGATTTTATTTTCCTAGGGAAAATTTCATAACCCAAATGCAGTAGAGGCTCAAATAATATCTGTTGACTGAATAAGAAATACCTTTAAGCTCTTTTGGCTGTCTCCACATTTTTATTTTTAAATGCATATATCATTAAAATGATTATTTTGGATGGGCATAGACAAGGTGGAGGCAGAAGATCTTGACTTTAAGGCCAGCCTGAAGTGCCTAACAAGTTTAAGGCCAGCGTGAGCTACACAGTAAGATCCTATCTTTAAAACAAAATAATAATATGTCAGGGCTGGGAGGCACTTTAGAGGGAGTGTACTTACCCAGCATGTGCAAGGCCCTGGGCTTGATCCTCAGCATCCACCCCCCAAATTAATTAATTGGTTGATTAGCAGTATTTTAAAATTTATATTATTCATGCTTTTCTTTCTAGATCAATCCGGAAACCTCTCCCTCCTACATTACTCTTTTCTCCATATGATGAACAGGAGCCATTCTCTGGAATAACACTTCCTACAGTGTAGCAAAAACCTCAAATAAAAGCTACCTAGCACATGCCATGCTTCACGTGGCATTTCTACCCTATCTCTGTGTACTATACGGCCTCTCACTCTGGAAAACACAAAAATGCTGCAGAAGATGTGTCAGAAAAACAAGATGAGTAGAGCATCAGAAAGCAGTTCATATCTGCCTGCATCCCTGTGACACCAACCCAGATAAGCAAGTATGGGGCTGCTGAAAGCAGGATCTTTCTTTGCCAAGTTATTTTCATTTGTTCACCAGTGTTCAGAGATCTAGCTCACCCAAGGCCTTTAATCATGACTAGAAACACTGATTTTCTTTTACATTTTGTATCACATCATAAGTTATTGGGTGAGCATGTTAAGTGTCTCCTTTTAATTTTTATTACATTTTAATTTGTTTTTGGTACATATGGGTACACATGAGCCACAGCACTCGTGTGGAGATCAGAGGACAACTTGGTAGAATCAATTCTTTCGTTCTATTCTGTAGGGATCAAAATCGTGTCATCAAGCTTAGTGGCAGGTCCCTTTACCTGTTGAGCCATCTTGCTAGCCCTCATTTTCAAATATTAATTATTTTATCTTTCGTAACTCAAGTCTCTAAAGGTCATAGAATGATTCTCTAACTTTCACTTCAGCACTAATGTGTTTTAAACTAGTGGATAGGCTTATTTGGAGTTATTATCATCATCTTCCCAACCATTATCATCATCTTAGATCATTTATTATTTAGGTCAATATCTATAAAGCCCCTGTCCTGTTTACAAGACCTCACTCTGTACCCTTCCACTGGCCTAAGATACACTGTAGCAAGCTCTCCATTAATAAAATATGCTTCAATGACACACATTATTGTAAGACTCTTTATTACTGACAGTAAAATGTAGGATACATGGAGGAGTGTTCGAGGGTATTAGGAGAGCTACTGTAGGGTAAGTCAGCACCAAACAGAGGAAATAGCTTGTAGACAGGAAGAGTCAGTACATTCAGAATCAATAACCCTTCAAGAAAAACTGCCTAAGGAAAGCAACAGGTGGGATCCTGCCCCAGAAGAAAAGGACAGAATGCAGGATAAGAAAACGATGTTTTACCAATGACAGCAAAGAGTATCCATTTCTGGTTTTCTTGTTTATCTCAGCCCTAGATGCAGGGGGCAGTTTACCTTGCCTAGCCACACACAGGGAACCCAACAGGGACTTTGTCTTCAAACTTGAGGATCTCATACTGCCTCCCTGGCTTCAAGAGACACACTTGGCAGGAAATGCATTAGTCAAATCATTACTCAGTCACCCAAAACAAGTGAGGCAGTCTGTTACTGTGTGCCATATACTGTAGGAATAACACAAGTGACTAAGCATAGTCCTCACTGAGGAATCTAACATCTAGTGGGAAAGTGTGAACCTAGTATTTAATAGTTCAGAGGAAGCAGGGAATGGTGGTGCACACCTTTAATCCTAGCACTAGAGAGGCAAAGGTAGGTGGATCTCTGAGTCTGAGGCCAGCCTGGCCTACAGAGTGAGTTTCAGAACAGCCTGGGCTACATTGAGAGAAAAGAATGTCTGTTCCCTGAGTTACCTGCAGATGGATAACTTCCTGGGAGAAGTGGCTTTTGGGAGGGACCTGCCAAGGCAAGTGGGACTTTGGTAGGCAGATAAAAGAGGGAGATGGTCTCCAAGAAGACACACATGACTCATGAAGCTGAGTAGGGAAAGGACTGAGCAAGTCCTGAAAATAATTAATATTCCAAATGACCAGGACATATGGGACATTTAGGGAGAGAGAAGAGTCTAGAAGTGGCCTGAATTTGGATTGTGTGGAACTCTGACTGCCAGGGGAAGACTTTATTATTTGATTTTTTTGTGGAGTGCCAATGTGTATTTAGAAGTGGACACTGTTGATTGTTAATCCGCTTTCTTTATTGCTGGGAGAGCTTTGCCATTACTCAGAGCCCATCTCTGTGAAGCCTTACAAAGAAGGTAAAAGCCGCCACCACCTAGAGCTAGAGAGATAATCCAGAAGTTAACAGCACTTACTTCTTTTGCAGAGGACTCAAGTTTGGTTCCCATCACCATCCACATCAGGCAACTCACAATAGCCAGTAACTTCAGGAAAATTCAATGTCTCTGGCCTCTGTGGGTATCACACACACACACACAGACACACACACACACACACACACACACACACACACACACACTGTGGTACATAGACATACACATTGATTCTAAAAATAAATCATTAGAAGTGCCACCAGCTATTGAAGGAGATAGAAAGGTAAATTATTGCCTCAAGTCAAAGAGAAAATCAGTGTAGGAAAAAAAAAGATTAAATCTTTACAAAGTCTAGGAGATACATCAGAGGAAAGGTCTGGGTATCAGTCATAAATGAGTTCAGGAAAGGCCAGGGTTAGAGAGAGGAGAATAGGAATGGAAAATTCAAAGTGTCATATACATAACAAGAGGAAAGACAAGCTGAGTCCTGTGAAAGAAGGAAGATGAGAGTACAATCTGCGGGCATTACAGTTCATGATAAGAGAGTATTCCAAAGTGACAGAGGGAAACCAAAAAGCTTAGAAGTCATGAAGTTTCACAAGGTGGGTGACAGTCCCAACATAAAGTCCCACAGCTAGATGGGTCTAGAGAGATGGCTTAGAGCACATAGTAATCTTGCTGGAGATCCAATATGGGTTCCAAGCAACCCATATCCTGTGGTTTACAACCGCCTGCAACTCTCAACCCAGAGGATTTGACATGTTTTTCTGACCTCTGAGAAGGTATATCAGATACACATAGTGTGACTGCACAAGATAATGATAGAAGAAGTTGCTCTGGTTTTTATAGTCCATAAATATCTGTGTGGTTACACTGACATTTCACAAGGAGCCCAAGCTGATTTGTTGTTAATGAAATCACAGGACTTCCTAGAATATGAGCAGTCACCCTGTCATTGCATATAGATTTTCAAGCATGCTTCAGTCTTGACCTAGAAAACCAATAGCAACCGGCAATAAGCAATGAGAAGCAGGGAACAATCCATAAGAAACTAAATATTTATTTATTCTGATTGCTTTGGGCACAGTAGCTATTTCAGCAATGCACTAATTTGTTATATGCCTTTCATGTTACTAAACCTTTGACTAAAATCTGTGTTATCATAAATTAAAAAGAAAAAATAATGGGAATGGGGAAAAAAAAACTTTGGCAGGTCTCTTTCTTCATCACCCCTGCTGTTACAGGCTGTATTAGTCACCCACTTCAGTTTTGACAAAGTACCAGAAAGAAGAAGCTTGAGGAAAGAAGGGTTTATTTTGTCTCAGAGTTCAAAGTTGTAGTCCATCATGGCAGGGAGGTCTTGACAGCAAGAGCTTGAGGCAGCTGCTCACATTACAACTGCAGTCAGGAAGGATAGTGACTAATACTGGTGCTCACTTCACTTTCTTCTTTTCTATAATATAAGTTCAGGGCCATAGCTTATAGTGCCACCCACATGTAGGGTGTGTCTTCCCATTTTAACTAATCAAACTTTGAAATTCCCTCCCAAACATGTGCAGAGGTTTGCCTCCTTGGTAATTCTAGATCCTGTCAAGTTGATGATGGGTATAAACTACCACACAGGTCCTCACCTGAAGACACCAGTCCTGAATTTACCCTAAACACATTCAGTCATATGTTGAGAACCATGGTGCCTAGGAGCAGGGTGTCTACACCCAGTCTAGACCTGCACTGAGTCTCTGCCTCCTGCCAGCTGTACGTCTCCCTCCTGTCTCAGGAAGCTCTAATGACCCACTTGGATTTCTGCAAATGGATTCCACATCCGGGAGCACTCTCTGCTTTGAGTTCTGGACTCTCCAACCTGGGTTCCAGAGTCTTTCCCCTCTAGTTTCATCCCCCCTTTCATTACTATTCTCCACCTGAACCCTGCTCTCACGTTAGTAAAAATTAACATAGAGGTCTACACTGAGACCCAATACCTTCTCTGCCCCCCAATACCTGTTGTGCATTCCTATATCCCCTCAACACTACAGCATCACGGCTCTCATCAAACTTGGCTAAATCCCTTTGGAGATAAATGTGTTATGCAATTTATTTCCAGAAGAGCCAATACTTCTGTGCTGTTATCTCAAATCACCATCAGCAGAAACACTATTTTAATTGCCACAATTGTTATACACTGAAGATGTTGGTTTTTACTGCATTCGAGCCACTGCTCTAAGCCACATATGCATTAATACACCTGCCACAACTCTATAAAGAAACTGAGGTGTATGCTGGGCATGGCTTAAGATTTCATTGCTCTAGAGGCTCAGACAGGAGAATTGCCATGGCTTTAAGGAGAGCACAGCCTGCAGAATGAGACCCTACCTGAAACACACACATGTGGGCAAGGACAGGGACAGACACAGGCAGAGAGAGAGAGAGAGAGAGAGAGAGAGAGAGAGAGAGAGAAGGGGGAGAAGGTGAGGCTTAAAGAGCTCAGTTAATGTCTACAACTTAGTGTTGATAGTAATCATGGGGCCATGACTTACACTCAGGTCATGCCCTCTCCCATAGATGCTCTTGGGCTTTCCATACCTTATAGCTAAAGGTAAAGGAATTGAAAGAACACAGCATTGCAAAATACTGTATTTATAAGACAAAAATAACAAATGTTGGGCATAGCCAGGAAGGCCAGAAGGATCTCCCTGAAGCTAGAGATACAGGTGCTTGTGAGCCACCTGACAAGGGCTCTGGAAGCCAAATTCCAGATCTGAAAGAGCTGTTAACTGCCAATCCTTCTGTCCAGGTTGGCCTCAAACTTAATATGCCTTGAACTCCTGATTTTCTTGCCTCAGCCTCCCAAGTATTTGGCCTTAACAGGTCACCAAACCTGCCTTTTTGTGTTTGGCTGTATTGTTTTGTTTTGTTTTGTTTTCTTGAGACAATGTTTCACTCTAAAGCCT
This sequence comes from Lophiomys imhausi, assembly GCA_907164525.1. Lineage (NCBI taxonomy): Eukaryota > Metazoa > Chordata > Mammalia > Rodentia > Muridae > Lophiomys > Lophiomys imhausi. The sequence goes on along the minus strand of CAJQZJ010034282.1, from coordinate 518,640 downwards.
AGGCTGGTCTAAAACTCACTATGTAACCTAGGCTGGCCTTGAACTCTCTGTCTCAACCCCTTCAGTTCTGGGATTAGAAGCATATGCCACCATACAACGCTCAATGTTAGAAAAATAATGGAAATTTAAGACTCATTTGTCTCTCCAGTGTTGTCCTCTTAAAAGAAGATAAATCCAGGACAGAGACTCAGTTCACATGGTTCCCTGTCCAGTGCTCTGCTGTCTGTGTCACAAGCTCTTCCCTCTAATGGTCTGGGAACTCTATGTCTTGTCTCACTCCTACTATGTGACACAAAGGACATCTGGCTGTCCATATCTGTGAATTCTCCATACACAGGTTCAACCAACCTCAAATGAAAACTATCTTAAGCATATCCATACTGAACATATACAGACATGTGTCCTGTCACTACTTCCTAAGCAATCCAAGAGTAGAATAGTTGATGTCAAAATAGTATTGTGCTGGATAGCAAAAGTTGCTTACAGATAGTTGAAAACACACAGAAGGATATTTGTATGTCTATGCAAATTCTCTGCCAACTTCAGACAAGGGATGTGAGCACCTTTGGGGTTCTGTTATGTGAAGGGGGCCCTTGTCCCAGTCTCCCACAGAGACCGAGGGATGATTGTATTACAATGAAAAGTTCAAGTCCAAGAAGATGTAAATGAGTGAGCAGCTTCCTTGGGCACCTCCTCTTCTGTCATATCTCACCACATTCTGTGCTTTGGGGGAATAGTCAATGTCCTTGGTGTATTCTCAATTTAAACCAGCATCTGGAGTCACACAGTAAATTTACATAACTAGATAGAGAACCATTGTTTCTTCCCCCCCACTCCCTATGGAGCACAGGCTTCTTCTTCCTATTTCCTTTAACTATCACACTGGAAGATGACCAGTCCTGGAATGTATAAACAGGGCTTCTCTTCAGACACAGCTCTTATCTTGATTGGATGGACAATGGCAGCTCACTCCCCATTGATAAAGCACTTTTTGAATAGCATTGCTGAACTCCTGTCATGCTTTGGAGAGCAGTGACAATGAAAAGGGTAAAAATACTATACTTCATCTCTTTCCATAGAGTTCTGTGTTTATACCATAATGTGGTGATGATAAAGCAGCAGTATTTATTATTATAAGTAATAATACTGCACTGCAGATTCACTAAAAAAAAGGTGGGCATACTTCTGCTCATTTTTTGCCTCCTTTTTAGGTATGGAAGAGGCCGCTGGAAGCAACTCCTCCTGGAAGTCACTCTAGCTGAAGCTCCAGTGTATCAAACGCTACCTATTGGCCTCTCTTCCAACTCTGCCATCAACCAATCCACCCCCGAGATTTAGTTCATTAGTTCACCAAATTTTTAAAAGTCATGAACAAGCTAAGCAGGTTTATATTTAAGAATATATTACATGTATGTATAAATATATGCATGTAATAACAGTGAAAAAAGACATGAATATGAGAGTAAGGATGGGTATATGTAAGAGTCTGGAGGAAAGAAAAGGAAAGGAGAAATATTATGATTATAACCTCAAGAATAAAAATTCTTTAAAGTCATAAAAGGAACTGGAGAGGTGGCTTAGTGGTTAAGAGCCCTCAGGCAGAGGACCCAAGTTCAGTTCCCAGCACCCATACAGTGGTTCACAGTCATCTGTAATTCCAGTACCAGGGGATCTGGCCCTGTCTTTGGGATCCAAAACCCCTTCTGACCTCTGAGGGCACTGGAGGCATATGTGGTACACATACATACATGTAGGCAAAACACTCATACACATAAAATAAAATAAGTCTTTTAAAAATGTTATGAAAGAAGAAAGGGAGCATTTGGATTTAGGGAAGAGATTTAGGCAGTGAGGGTCTATCTGGCTTCAGCAGCCACTTCCTGGAATAGAAGTTGTCAAGTGAACACAGAGAATAGTTTTCAGTCAAAGTTCCTCAAGATCATGTCTTTCCTGGTACCCTGCTGTACCTCAGACTTCCTAGATGCAGTTAGTGGGGAGTTAACTGCTAGACTGTAGACTGGGGGTATGCACAGTCTGCTATAAATAGAAGCCTTCCTAGTTCTAGTTTATATTCTCCTTTCAAGACATCACTCAGACCAAGATAAAGTGAGGGGCTTACCAAGTTTCTAATGGCAACAACATATCTGAAAATTAAAACAGTTATTACATATAATTAATATATGCTAATAAAGCCAAAATAAAAAATCACAAAACAAAATAACCCAGATATTGGGCAACAAGAATGAATCTCAAAAATGACGCTGAATGAAAGAAAACATCCCAGTAAAAAGCACATACTAATTTTATTTGTGTAAAATTCCAGGAGATGCAAACTCCATGACAGGAAGCAGATCAGTGGTTGCCCTGGTGTGGGTAGAGGATGGACAGAGGACAGGAAGGAAGAAGTACAACGGGTGAGAGACAGTTGGGGATGATAGGTATGCACATATCATGATGGAGGTGAGGGGTTTCGCAAGTGTGTACAAGTCACAGCTTAGCAAATTGAGGACCAGCAAGATGGCTCACTGGATAAAGGCACCAGATGGCCTGACTCCTTCCTTCCTTTAGACCTATGTGGCAAAAAGGAAGAAGAAACTCCAGAAAATTGCCCTCTGACCTCCACGTGCTCACCATGGCACACAAATGAGCATACATATGCACATGAGCACATAAAAGAAATACAGCTTAGCAAACCTCATACTGTAAGATGCATTCTTATATGCACAATAATGCACCATATGTGCTGGTGCTCCACTTGCATCCTGTGGCTCTCATGTGCCCCACTGTAGTTATGAGTGTAAATGACACCGCCATGTCATAGTGTCAAGAGGCTGGAAATCCCTGAATAGTCCCAAAATTGGGCATGGTGGACCATGCCTGCAATGCCAGCACTTGAGAGGCTGAGACCGGAGAACTGCAGTGAGAATAAGGCCAGCCTGGGCTTCATAGGGAATTCCAGATATGTCTGGGCAACAGAATAAGATCCAGATTCAAAACAGACAAGCTACAAAGATTAAATCCATAGGGTATTTCCAACATATGTACCTAACAGGCTGACCTCAACACCAGAAAGAGTAAAGAACAGACCAGTTCATAAGAAATGCTCTGTTTTGAATGTTGGTTTTCTCTGCTTTTATGTAATTCTATAACTGTAAGCTTGTATAATTTAATTATTAATGATTTGGGGTAATTTAGTTCATAAAAGTCTTTGAAATGTAACAGTTGGAAGAAGTGATATACTCTGATGCTTCCACTCCAGTACCAAGGAGTTTGCATTTTAAAAGTCTCCTCAGATGGTTCTGACTTAAGATACTGGTAGACGTTCTAGTTACATTAATTTTTCTGTTTGTTTCTTTGTGTTGGATTTTTCAAGACACGGTTTCTCTGTGTAGCCCTGGCTGTCCTGAAACTTTCTCTGTAGACCGGGCTGGCCTCGAACTCACAGAGATCTGCCTGCCTCTGCCTCCCGAGCGCTGGGATTAAAGGAAAGCAGCACCACTTTTTTTTTTTTAAGCTGGTGTTATCGTGTGAATATTTACATCCCCCCCAAAACCATACATTGAAACATAGTCTTGAGTGTTAAGATACCCATGTGGAAATCAGGTCATGAATAAGGTCAGCGCCCTTTAAGAAGTTGTGGGTAGACTGTTTACTCCTTTCAAACTGTACATATTCCTCTATGTACAGTTTGAAGACACCATGTACTAACTAGAAAACAAGCCTTCACCAGATAGCAAATGTGATGGCACCTTGGTCTTGGATTTCCCAGACTCAGGAAATCATTCCCAGTCAGCAAGTATTTTTTATAAGCTATCCAGTCTATAGAATTTTGTTACAGCCGTCTGAGTAGGCTGAGCAGGCTAGTAAATCCAATTTCTTTAAAGGCAACATGTTACAGAGAAAGAACACATTAAATATTAGGAACATTGAAATTCTCATTTCACTTCTGCGACTCAATCATATGGCCTTGGGCAAATCACTAACTTCTTATCTAATCTTATGAGGAAAGGAGTAGAACTAAGAAGAAAGGTTCACTTAAATACTGACATATTTATAGGTTTAATGACCTGATATTCTAAATTTTCTTTAAAATGATTCAGAGAATAAAAAGGAAAAAAGTTAGGTTGGGAGGTGAGCAGTGTCTGGGGACTGAGAACACGAGGGTTTATTGTAACATGTCCTCTATTTTTAGTACATTTGAAATTTTCTGTAATATAAATACCTTAGAAATTCATTAATAATGGGGCTGGGGAGGTGGTTTGTGATTAAGAGCACTTAGTGTTCTCGGAGGGGATTCAAGCTCCCTGTACCCACACTGTCCTGTTGCTCACAACCACCTATAAGTCCAACTCCAGGGGATCTGACACTCTTCCAGCCTCCGTGGGCACCAACACACTGGCGCACACAACATAAACAAAAATCTTAAAAGACAGTCATTAATAACCCAGGATTCTTTCTGTCCTTAAAATATGTTTCATGCTGTCTTTGAGTTTTTAAATCGTTTTAACAGAGCAGGGGTTAGGAATTGGGATCTACTATGCATGTTTGCTCAGGAATCTGAATCTCACTCAGCCTTAGAGAAATGCGCAGTGACTAAGCCAGGATTGTTATAACCTCTGGACTCCCTGTCCCTGCAGGCATCCTTTTCAACCACACGGGGCAGCAGAGAGGTCTGCCGTCCCTCTGCAGTGTTGGACAGGAGCTAGGAAATTAAGACAGAGAACGGGTAAGCAGATGTTGCTTGTCTCTTAGCAGGTTTATTTCTGATTAGCTTAGCAAGTAACTATAATAGGCTGTCATAGTACCTAACAGAATGACTAGCTTGCATAACCATTAGTTTGCATTTCTTAATTATCCTAAACAGTTCATGACAGTTAGTAGTAAAAGGCCGAAACATCACATTTCATTTTTTTTCTTTACCTCCTAACCCTTCCATCCCATTTCTCTGGGGTGGGGTGTCCTTATATAACAGTCCCTCATCTCAGTTGTATGAGGGCCAAGAGCCTCTTCATTCATTGGGGATCTATGAAGCAGTACCATCGGTGAAAAGTGTCTCATTGCCTGGGAGAGAGAACTACTAAACAAACAAATCAATAAGCATACAATAGATAAAAAAGACTAAAAAATAGAAAAAATATAACTAATATATAAAAAATAAGAGCGATGCTGTAATGTATGGAGAGAAAATGGGAACTGTCCAGGCAGCCACTGGTATGTCATTTCTTAGTTTGGGAAGCTGCAGACCCTCTACTTCCTATAAAATCAGATATATTTATCCCTCTCAGGTCTCTGAGGTGATTGAAGAACAGATAGATAAAGTCTCATAATTAAATTTTGAGTTGTTTAGGAGTCAAGAGAGTGTTATACATCTAAGAAGATACTTTTAAAATTGTGTTGCAATTAGTATGAATGTTGAGTCAGATATACAACTTTAAACTCATGGAGATGTTTAGATAGTAGAATGTTAAAGTCAGGTACCAAATACATATGGACTGGTCATTGGGAATGTACGTTAAGCCATATAACCCTCATAACTGTGGCCTAATTACCTCTGATGTACTGTATTGTATTTATTATTATAAGAGAAAGAGCCATTTGTTGGACTGAAAGGAGAAACTGTAGGAGGAAATAAGATATACCTTAAACTTAAAAGAAAAAAAAAGGGAAGAGGATGGGGGGTTGAGGGTGGGAGGGTGGGACTGGAGGGGGAATAGGGAGGGGACTGCGATTGAGATGTAACTTGAAGAAATAAAAAATAAAGGAAAAAAAAGACAGAGAACGAACCCAGATCTACTCAGTCAAGCCTCAGTGTTGGCTCAACACATATCCTGTTTTTAGCTCCATCCAAAACCAGGAACAAACATCCTGGTGGGAAATTGAAAAGTCAGCTGCAAGTGAACCTCTCCAGGAGATTAAGGCCTGCTGGAAGCATTGTTCCCAACTCTTGTCACTTCAAAGTGAAAGTGAGACAGCATGATGTTACACAAATTGACAGAACACTCTTTGTTTTGCCTTACATGGAGTTTAGTAAATAGAAAATATCCAAAGAGCACATCACCCCCCCAGGCTATGTAGCCCTAAACACAGGCAGCAATGATGTTGAGTAATTTAATATTTTTATTCATTTAATTATCAATAATGGTAACAAATATTTAACTTAGAATAAGTTTAGGACCCTCCTGTTCAACTTTCAACTATTAATTTCAATTAAAAGGAAGTTTCTAGATTAGAATAAGTTTTAAAGCAAGAAACGATAAAACTTCTTTCTATAAGAAACCAACATTAAAGTCATAGATAAGACCCAGGCATGGCAGCACATGCCTGCAATCCAAGCCCTCGGTAGGCTGAGGCAAGAGAATCAGGAATTCAAGATTATACTTAGGGAATTTGAAGCCAGACTGGCTATTTAACAGTCCGTCTCAAAAAAAACAAAACAACTACAACAAAAACAAAATGACAAAAAACCACGGAACTGCAAGCAAACAACAACACGACACACACACATACAGCACACACGCACAAGTGCTTAGCGCTGACCTAGAAGACCTTAGGTCTAATCCAAGAAAAAAACAAACAAACAAAACGGAAGAACAACGAAAAAAAAAAAACAAAAGAAAAAGAAATAAGTTAAAAATCAAAGCGTGGAGAAATATGCGCAAAAGAAAGTTGGAATACACAAAATAGGCTTTAGAACAAAGACCATTATTAGAGTCACAGAGGGTCACTACATTGACAAAAGAGTAGGTTACACATGGATCCACCAGATAACAGCACTAAGACACTGCAGGGTGAAGTGGAAAACACCCTCCCTGACTCACAGAGTGTGGACAGTAAACCTGGGACTCCAGCATTGCACTGAGTCTTCTGAAGGAGTCAAGCTGCTCCTGGATTAATAGCATCCCCTGACACACACACAACAGAAGGTAAAACAAACTTCTTCCCAAAAAGCAGTGGCTTAGGTCCTCAGGATGCCTAAAACACACAGATTGGAGAAGGGTCTACCCTAGTGACCTCATTTTACCTTAATTACCCCTTTAAAGGCCACAATAAACTCAAATTCATGCGTAATATATAGGAATACACAAATAAAGTTTGGAATAATTCCTCCAAGAAATATTTTACAGCAGTAACATGAAGTGCTGAGACAAAGTACAGAGTAAAAAAACAAAGTCATGTGGGACAGTCTTAATTATGATGGTGTTTTGTATAGATAGGAATAGAAAAGAAAACTAAAAATATCATAACTACACAGGATATTATTACTGTTACAGAGAATGACAAAGCTAGGGTTTAAAAAGTGACTACAAGCCAATAAGATGCCTTAGATGGCACTTGCCCCTACGCTTGATGACCAGAGTTCAATCAGCAGGACCACCATAGTGGAAGGACAGAACTGAGTCCCATAAATTCTCATCTGATTCCACACATGGTATGGCACGCATAAACATATTAAATATATAACATTTGTATATTAAATATATATACTTAAGGAAGTGGTTACATACACCAGGGGTGGGACTGAGAAAGAGCCCACAGTGCTGGTTTAATTCTCAATCATAATTTGGTGGTGGGTTTAAGGAGATTTCTTTTATACATCGTTATTTACATGAAGTTTTATCACCATAATATTTAAATGTGTAAAGTATTGTGCATAATCACTCCTACATATTTTATATGTAAAAAATATTGCTCAATAATACTAGACGTGCCTCAATGTTAGAGAGTGTTTATCTAGCATGAATGGAAGGCCCTGGGTTGGACCTTCAGCCTCTTAAAAGAAAATGCTTTTAGATGAGAGGGATGAAGGAGAAACAGGCCAATGGGTACAAAGTTTTAATTGAGAAGAACAAAATTCAGATGATCTATTGTACAATGTGGTAAATGTAGCTAATAATGTTTTACAAATAGAAAATTGCTAAGAGGTTACACTTTAAGTGGTCTTAAGAGAAAAATAAGTTATATGAGATGTTAAGAATATTAATTAGATTGGTTTAATAATTGTATAATCTATACATATATTGAGATAAGTTAAACACCATAATTATAAAGTTTTTCACATGCATGGTTATATTTATTAGTAACATCGTAGTAACAATATATTTTGCTTTTGTTTTTTTTTTTTTTTTGAAACAGATTTTTACTATGCATTCCCTCTGGCCTTGAACTCATGGTAATCTCAAGGTCCCAAGTACTGACTGGGAGTACAGATGTGGGACTATACCTGGCAGTAACTCCTTTTGTAAAAACATGTTTTTTAAGTTCTATCTAGTGATAACATGCCATTTCATAGTTATCTTAATTTTTGTTATATTTGTAAAATAATTCTTTTAAACTTACATTTATTTGTTTGTTTGTAAATGTGTTTGCACATGCCACAGCACGTATGTGGAAGTCGGAAGACAACTTACAAGAGTCAGCTATTTTATTCCACTATTTTGGGTTCCAGGTGTCAAACTCGGGCCATCGGTCTTGGCAGCAAATGCCTTTACCACCTGAGCCATTTTGCCAGCCCTATACTAATTTAGTGATGGGATTAGAATTAATCATTCTTTAAAGAGACTAGAATGAGTCCCTGGATCATGGTAACTCACTATCTAATTCTCTTCTCTTGCAGTTCAAATGTAGTACATTTGTGATTTTATTCTCTGATCAAAGAATGATTAAAACCGATCCATTTCTCTTAGTTCTTCTTGTTTACATACAGTGTCTGTAGCAAGAGCGGAAGTATACTGATGGCTTTCTGTACAGCTGGATTCTCTGCTGTGGTGACAGCCCCTGGTGGGAGGGTGCACAACGCTAGCAGCATGTCTCTCTTTGACCACTAGATGTCAGTAATTCATCCCCACTTACTACCCCCAGTCAAGACAATCGAAACCACCCTCAGACACAGCCATTAATTTCCGACCCTTTGGTCAGAAAGCCCTACATGAAGAACACTATTAAAACATTATTCTGGGACATCCCTAATGCAAGTGACACCTATGTACTCCACAGTGAAATTTATTTTTTCATAATCCATTCCTATCTTGCCAAATGAGTCTACTTTATTGTACTATACAAAAGGCTTTCTTTTATCTACACAAAATTCTTTATATGTTTAAGATTATTTTTCAGACTGTATTTATCAATAATTATTGGTTCGAAGATGTATTTCCAAATTACGAAAATGTACCAATTAATACCACCACCATCTCTTATTTGAAATGCTATCATTGACTCTTCTAAACTTCATTGAAACAATACATTTTCTTCAGTCCAGCTTGAGGACACTGGAAATGTGAAATAGGAATGCTGTCTTCTCACTTCATTGTCTGTAGTACTGTCACATCTAGAGATGTTACATGCCTGATGTCATAGCTAAAACAGAAGCATCCGGTCTGGAGGCTATTTGCAACAGTCTCATTCAGTCTTCCAAATCTATCAGCTCCATGTTCCAGAAACACTGAGAAACTTGAAGGAAGATCTGTAGCCATCTATTCTGACTCAAACCAGACTCAAGAGCTTTAGTTCTAAATCTTTGGCTCCAGGGGTAACCTCCTGACATATAAACTATGCTGACTTAGAACAAGGGGTCTGGGAGCTGGGAGTGGCAGGCAGCATGTACCTGTAATCTCAGAACATGGAGGCAGGAGAATGGGGAGTACAAGGTCATCCTTGACTATATAACAAGTTCAAGGCCAGTGGGAGCTACACGAAACTTCATCTGAAAAACGCAAACCCAAGAAACTTAAGTTCAGTCGTCTCCCTCTTAAAATTTACTTATATTCTTATATGATTTGGGGCAATCTAAGAGCATACTTGATCATATTTACCTCTTGTTTATGAAAGATCAGTGAATTAAATATATCATTTTAATAAGGGGGAGCACAGAAACCCACATAGCTATCTCAATGATGCAGAAAAAGCATTTAACAAAATTCATTGATTTCCATGATAAAAATTCTCCATGAATTAGGAATGGAAGTCAATTTTTTAACATGATAAAGGCAAACAAAACGAAACCCGTACAAGTAATGTAACTTTTTTTTTTTGGTTTTTCGAGACAGGGTTTCTTTGTGTATCCTTGACTGTCCTGGACTCACTTTGTAGACCAGGCTGGCCTTGAACTCACAGAGATCCATCTGCCTCTGCCTCCCAAATGCTGTAATTAAAGGCATGTGCCTCCATCCTCAGTAATATAACTCTTAATTGAGAAAAGCTAAATATTTTTCCTTGAAAGGAATAAAACCTGACACCTCCCATTCTAGGAAGTCTTAGGCAACACAAGTATACAAGAAAGGGGAGGGGGGCACAGGTGAGATATCATAGCAGATACGGCACCTGTTGCCAAGCCTGACCACCTAAGTTCAATGCCTGGGACCCACATGATGGAAGGAGAAAGCCAATGTTTTATAATGACAAAGTATAAATCATTTGCCTTTCTACCAAAATTTTTATCTAAACACTTATTTCTCAAGTGCTATTGTGAGCAGAGCTGTTTCTCTAACTTCCTTTTTGATTCATCATTATTGTATAGGAATTGAGCTCATATTTGTGTATTGATTTCATATTGTATAACTACTGAATTTTGTTTTTTATACTTCCAATAGTTTATTATTTTTAATTATGTCTGTGTTGGGGTGGGAGCACATAAATGCTGGTGCCCACATAGGCCATCAACTGCCAATGGCTCCTCAGTTAGCCGTGGGCCTTGTGAGCTATAAAAAACAAAATTCAGTAGTTATACAATAGCACTTGAGAAATAAGTGTTTAGATAAAACTCTCTGTCACTGGCAAAACGCTTTGAGGTTTCAAAAGACCATGCCGTTCCCAGTTAGCTCTTTCTCTGCCTCGAATTATGGATCAGATACAAGCTCTCAGCTACTTCACCAGTGCCATGATTGCCTGCCACAAAACTCCCCACCATGATGGTCACCAACACACTCTCTGAAACTGTAAGCCTCTAGTAAATGCTTTCTTCTTTCAGGTGCCTTCATGCTGCTGTGCCATGACAATAAAAAGGTAACTAAGGCACAGAAGGACACAACTGTACCTAGCTTTTACTAGTGTGCTGTGGACCAGAACTTGGGTCCTCATACTCTTTACCAACTGAGGCAACTCTCCAGTCTCTTTTTCTTTTTTGAGATAGGGTCTTATGTAGGCCAGGCTGGCCTCAAACTTGCCATGTAATGAAGGATAGCCTTGGGCTCCTGATACTTCTGTGCATGCCTCCCAAGGACTGGGATTACAGGCATAGACCACCACTTCCAAGTTTAATGTTTTTATTCTTACAGAACAGAGTCTCAGTCCCTCGCTTACACTAGCTTGGAAATTTGCAATAATTTTCCTGCCTTAGCCTCCCCGAAGTTTTTACATTCTTCTACTCATTTTTATGAATTTATTATCTTTGTAGGTATTTTTGAAAACTGTTTTAAAGAAAACATAAAGAATTAAAAAAAACTTTGACTTTAAGCTATAATGAGGATATATAGGTTCTTGCTAAAAAAAAAAAAAAAAAAATTACCTTACCCATTAACTGTCAACTAACACATATGTAGCTTTTACACTAGAGCTAATTCAGAAAAAGAAAAGGCATTCAAGTAACCACCTACTTCATTTTGTTGTCTTGGTAACTAAGACAGTAGTGGGAACCACTTTCTATTATTTTCCAATCCTGCCACAGAAAGAAAAACTTTAAAATGAGAAAGCAGATGTGGCAAGGGCATAATTAATCTCCTTAAAAATGAGCCATTAAAATAACACCAATGGCCATAACAAAAGATAGAATCCCAAATGAAAGAACTGGAAAAATATAAACCTATTGCCAGAGAGTGTTACATTACAGACCTGGTTCCCTTAAAACAGTTATATGAAAGATCCTGCAACAGGCCCCCATCTCCAAAGCTAAGATGGCTTAGTCACAAGCTGGCACGAGTTGGAAAAGGGTCCCTAGTGCCAAAACCACTAACACAAAGGAATAAAACTTCTACAATGAAACCTATGAAAAGGAAAAAGTCTGACTTTATGGAATAAATCCTTCCATATGGAGTCTGTTTCCAACAGCCGCATCTAAAATGGGTAACCTGGGTTAGGGAGACAGGTCAGTAAGTAAAGTGGTGGCTGGATGTCCTAGTTTGTACTCTGCTGCCTTGGTAAAACACCCTGACCAAAAGCAACAAAGGGAAGAAAGAGAGGTTCTTTCAGCTTACACTTCCAGGTCACAGTTGGCACTGAGGGAAGGCAGGTCAGCAACTGAAGCAGAGACCATTGGCTGGCTCAATGGTCTTGGATTCAGTTAGTTTTCTTAGACAGTCCAGGACCACCCGCCTAGTGGATGGCACCAACCACAGTGGGCTGCGCCCTCTGACATCATTATCAGTCAAGGCAATGAAGCCACTGACAGTCCAGAGGCCAGTCTGATTAAGGCAATTTTCCAGTTTCGAGTCCTTCTTTCCAGGTGTCTCTAGGTTGTGTGTTGTCTCTTATGAGAGTTGACCATAAGAGCTAACCAGGACATGGACCAGCATGAGGACCCAAATTCAATCCCCAGGATCAGTGTAAAAAAGCAGGTGCAGTGGCACCTTCAGCAAGATAGTGTGTCTCAAAAAATGAGGTCTCCACCTGAGAAAGATACTAATGCTGGCCTCTGGTCTCCATATGCATATGAAAATAAATAAAAAATGTTATAAATGAGAAATTAATCCTGAATAACCCAGTCAGGACAAAAAATAAAAATAAAAAGGAGAAAGGAGGGAGTTGTAGAGAACCTTTAAGGCTGTATTATAAGGCTGTAGTGGAGCAGCCTATCACAAACATTTACAGATGCTTTGTCCTTCTGAAACAATTGACTGCAGCAAATCACATACGTGCTACCAATACACAGGAAGCAGACACTGAAATAGATATGCATGACCTTGGTTGGATTAGATACTTGACTGGTTCCAAGCCAGAGGAACCTGCCACACCTGGAAAGGTAACTTTTAATAAAGTAGACTTTGAGAGTGTAAAGAAGTCTAGAGGTCTTGTTTCTGGCTTTTAAAAAAGTGAACACATAAGGCAGCTGGGAAGTTGTCAGTATTGACAAGCTATTGAAACAGTGGGTCCTCAGCTTCAAACAACTATCAGATAAAACAGGCAACATTCCTCTTTGGTAGACTGGCTTCAAAAAGTTTTTGTTTGTTTTTGTTGAAAGAGGGTCTCTTGTGAAAAAAAAACAACTTATTTTTTTTTACATTCAATGAAAGAACTCTGAGGCCAGGCTTGGTGGTGCACTCCTGAGATCTGAAGACTTGGGAAGCATATGAGCTATTAGGACCTTGTGAAACAAACAAACAAACAAAAAATGGAGAAAGAAAACCTCATTTCTTCCTAACAGCCAAAGTATTTGAGCTTCTTTCCACACAGGAAAAGTAAAATCTGAGTTCAATTATAGAGCTTGATTTAATCTTCAAAAGTAAAGCTTCTGGCAATGTCTCTCCAACCCCACTGCTCCACCACCATTTTTGTTGTTGTTGGGAAACTTTCTCACTCTGCAGCCCTCCTGCCTCAGTCTCTCCAATGCTAAGACTACAGGTATAAGCCACCAAGCCCAACTCTAGTTATTTATCTTATTATCAAATCAAGTTATGCTCCCTGATGGAAGTGAGCCCTGGTGCAAATGCAACTGTGGATATCAGAGGCTGGTAGCTCCTGCCCTTGGTACAGCTAGGGTCCTGGAATTTGACAGCTACGTTGGACATGTTCTTGATGGACACTCGTGGTTGACTTCCTGATTCTGTAGGTTTTCAGTTGGGAGCAATGCAAAGCTTAACCCAGTTTGGAAGTCAGCAGTGTGTCTTTCAGAACCAGTCTTGCCATTTAAGATTGAGATAAATACATATATTTCTGGGAGACTTGGAAGATTGATAGGAAAACTTTAGATAACTTCACTCAGAATATGAGACAAGCAGATAAAAAATATATATACTCATTCCCTAAATGGAAGAACTCCCATGTTTTAAATATAAAACTTCTTGTCAACTTTCCAAGTCAAAATACCTATCTATGGGACTGATGAAATTTATTCAAATATCAAGTACAAGTGGAAAGGAATAATTAACAAAATGACAAATAAAAGGATGATTCTTAACTTAGATATAGAAAATTACAGTTTATAGGAGGGAGGACATGAATGCTGAGGCATGTATGTGGAAGTCAGCTCTCTCCTTCTACCATGGGGAAGGAACTCATGTCAATCAAGTTCAGTGGCCACTGTCTTTTTCTGATGAGCTACCTCACCGATAAAGTTTGATTATTGAAGCAGTGTGATATAGACACAGAAATAGACATATTCACATAAATGGTTACAGAGCCTCATACAAGACTTACCTGCAAAGATTATTCATTCCATTCAGTGGTTTGAAGGATAATGTCTCCCATTGGCTCAGGCACTGGAACACTTGACTCCCCAGTTGGCAGAGCTGTTTAGAGTGGTTATGGGAAGTTCAGTCATGCTGAAGGAAGTGTGTTGTGGAGGGGGGGTGGGCTCTGAGAATTTAAAGTCCCTCCCTACTAGTTTGCCTTCTGCTTCAATTCAATTTCAGGTTAAAGATATTACAGATGTGATCTCTTCACTTCCTGCTTCTGCTGCCCAAGCCTGTGGTCTGATGCCATGCCGCCTTGACTGGGTAGACTTATCCCTCTGGAACCACGAGCCAAAATAAACTATTTTTAAAGTTGTCTTTTGGTCACGGTGTTTTATCACAGCAACAGAAAAATGATTAATATATTCTGTGATAAATGAGGCCTCTTAAATCAGTTCTGAGGTCAGTGGATAAAAAGCTATTTTAGAAATAGTTATTTGGAAAAATAAATATAGAACCCTAAATTTCACTAAACTACAAAATAAATTACAAATATATTTTTGTTTTTTTTTCTTGTTCTCTTTGTTTCTTTTTTAAAATAATTAATATGAGGTCTCTTTCTGTAGCCCAGGTTGGCCTTGAATTCATAGCCTCTGGAGTCTTGGAATTATAGGCATGAGCCACCATGTCTGACTCTTATTTTTAACATACAAAAAGATAAAATCAAATAAAGCATTAACAAATATGAGAGATTACTTATTTGAGTTTATGTTGTGTAGCCAGCATTTGAACTTTGTGGGTTCTTTCTTCTTCCATCCTTCCTAACTCTTTTCCACCCTTTCAACCTCCAACACTAGATAGGAGAGAAAAAAGGATAGAGGGGAAAGGGGGCATCATTATCATTAGACTACTTCCTGCTGACTAGGGGCATTGAGTTCCTTGGAGCAAGTCTGATATTCACCATCAGGATATAAAATTTTCTCTTGTTGTCATTTCTTCTTTGCACATGACTACTTAACAAACTGCAGCCAACAGCAACCAAACAACAGCCAACAACAAACCAGTCACAATGCATCTATTGGGGCTCTAGCATTTATATATCCTCTAAATGTCCCCAGAAATCCAAATGTCACACAAAGGCAGAAAC
Organism: Lophiomys imhausi; assembly: GCA_907164525.1. Taxonomy (NCBI): domain Eukaryota; kingdom Metazoa; phylum Chordata; class Mammalia; order Rodentia; family Muridae; genus Lophiomys; species Lophiomys imhausi. Next base: position 503,172 of record CAJQZJ010034282.1, on the reverse strand, counting down.
TATCTGCAGCTGACAAAATCATGCCTCTGCTAGAGCACGAGGCAAATCATAGTCAGCTGATCATAGTCAGCGGCTGTGAAGCAGCTCCATATCCCCACACCTGAGATTAAGACAAAAATACATGCCTATAATATTTCGGTGGGTTTTTTTTTAAAGAAACCAAAATTCTCACTACAAAAATGGATGAAGCCTCAAAAGCATAATAATAAGCATAAGATTAGGGCATTAAGTATTTTAAAATATTATTTATTTTTATTTCATGTGCAGTGATGTTTTGTTTTGCCTGCATGTATGTCTGTGTGAGGGTGTCAGGTCCCCTGGAACTAGAGTTACAGACAGTCATGAGCTGCCATGTGGGTGCTGGGATTGGACCCACGTCCTCTGGAAGAACAGCCAGTGCTCTTAACTGCTGAGCCATCTCTCCAGTTCCAATACTAAATATTAGTAAGCACATCAGCATTAAAAATTAAGGCCTCTGCAGATCAAAATAAGGAAACAACATTAAAGGTTATGGTAAGACAGTGGTGACACAAATAACACAGATTTTCAAACTTCCTGGATTTCAAAGGAATGACAAAGAAACGACAAGAAAACAAAAAAGAAAAAAATCACCGTCAATATTTTCAGCTGATCTAGAATATAGAGCATTGCCACATTCCCAGTTCACAGCAGCCAGGGATCAAGCACCACCTAATTACAGTGCTGCTTGACTCCTAGCATCTTCCTGAGTGGAGGCAGAGGTACCACAGCAGCAGGCAGATCAGAAAATGGATTTACCATGAAGACAGGTGAGACTGCACAATGGATAACTTTGGAGAAAAAGCTAAAACTGGAAGACAATCCACCAAACACCAAAACAAATGAAGAACAACAGAGGGCTCTTAAAGGCTGGAAGGTGTAAAACAGAAGATGCAGAAGATACACCCAGTGGACCTTGTCATACTAGGCAAAAAAAGGTTGGTGCAAAATACTCCTTGGGTCATGAGGGAACATCGCTGCACTCAACTGGAATGTCCCACCTGCCAAAGATGACACAATGCACACTATAGCTTCTAATTTCAATGGGCTGAAATCTACCAAACGATTTACACAAGATTTCGTAACACTACTAAATAATATTTTAAAAGATCCAAGGAACGTGGTGAATTTTAGAAGGTGATAAGAAAGCAGTGAAGTGTCTTAGAAAACTGACACAGAAATGGATTGAGTGTCTACTCGTCCCCTCAGATAGATGTGAACTGTACCTTATATGAACTGGAATTATAATTACCAAGCTATTTCAGCCAACAAGTGAAAACAGGTGCTAGACTTAGAATGCTGTAATTTTGTAACCCCTAGGGGACTAATACCTCTGTTCAGGAAGCACCTGCTGATGCTGTCTGAAATGACTTCACATCACATGAGACCATCAGAGCCAGGCACGGTGGTACACTCCCATAACTCCAATACTTTGGAGGAAAAGGCAGAAAGGTCCTCCCACTGCAGATTTGAGCCTGAAGCAGGCAAGAATGAGGAACAGTTTAGCACTCTGGAATGCCATTTGGCTTTGGCTATACCCACACTCGGCAGTGTGCTCAGCAGCCTGAGACCCTTTACCTGAGTAGACTATGCTCCTAGCAACCTGTTAGGAGCCCCACCTACACAGAGCTGCTTTAAACAATAGAACGCCTCCTGCTTTAAATGAGAGGAATAAGTTACTTCCCTCTAAAGCACCCTGTTTTTCTTTAGACGCAGCCTAGAAGGCAGTTAGGGATCTAAGGACAACGAGCAGTCCTGCCTAAACTAGTTTGGTGTCCACTCCCTGATAAGGCAACCTGTGTCCTCAAAGTGAACATTTAGGGAAAATCTTAATTTACCAAATATGTCTGTGAGTAACTGGGTATGTACATAGTTAAAATCGCATGCATTATGGGAAAGAATGTACTTGGTGCCTATGTCAGGGTTTCTATTGGTGCAACAAAACACCATGACCGAAAAGCAAGTTGGGGAGGAAAGGGTTTATTTGACTCACAAGTCCACTTTGCTGTTCATAATTGAAGGAAATAGGGACAGGAACTCAAACAAAGCAGGATCCTGGAGGCAGGAGCTGATGCAGAGGGCATGGAGGGGTGCTCTTGAAGGCTTGCTTCCCCTGGCTTACTCAGTCTGTTTTCATATAGGACTCAGGACCAGGAGCCCAGGAGTGGCACTGTCCACAATGGGCTGGACCGTTGATCAATAATTGAGAAAATCCCTTACAGCTGGGTCTCATGGAGGCATTTCCTCAACTGACACTCCTTCCTCTATAATGACTCTAGCTTTCTCAGGTTGACACAAAACCAGCCAGTACATTTGGTGAACAAAGGTTTACATAATCCAAGCCTGTCAGTCAAAATAGAAAACTATCTAAATTTCATTCCTTTTAACCAAACTCCCCTTCTGTTGAACCCCATAAAAAAGCCCCAAATGATAATAGAGCCCTCAAATGCTTTGGCACTCATGGGGTGTTGCCGAATATGTGATCACATAGTAAACTCCAAGTTTGTGGGTTGAAATATCTTTTTCTAATTATGGAATGTCTCAGCCTTTAAACCAAGAACTTTCAGTTTATTCTAAACAAGTGGTTATGATGTGGCTCAGGCCTAGAGCACACATTTAATCCAAGAGCCTTCTGTATATAGAATTAAATAAAGTTAACTCTAGGTCAAGAGGTGGAGCAAGAAACCAGATGACAGGGATTAGACAGAAAGGAGGGACATTGTGCCGAGGGGGCATTTAAGACACTGTGGAGAAGGAGTTCCAATTGCTTCTTCCTTTGAGTTTTCTCCTTCAGGGTTTTCTCCTTCTAAGCTTCTTCTTCTGGGTTCTTCTGGGGTTTTCAGCTTAGGGCTTTTGGCAGGAATGTTGGTGGAACAGGAGCCTCAACTGAGTGCTTTCTTTGCTTCTCTGAGCTAGCAAGTTTCCAACCTAGCCTCTGGATCCCGAGTCTTCATTGGTAAAATCAAACGACTGGAATATTTTAGTTTTTTAAAATAATAATATGGCCTGTTGCTCTCTTGTAGTGTTCCTTTGAACATTTATTATAGCTTTGTTTTGAATAAAGTTTCCTAGGTATTTTGATATCTCTGTGACCTTTATCTCATTCTTGAATAAGAGGCCAGGAACCTTGATCACCCAGCTTAGGGCCCCAACTACCAGTAACAAGGGTACTTTGCAAGTGACAGGCCAGCTGGTGTTAGGAATGAGATAGTGTCAAAAACCAAAGTGACAACAAGGACAATGACTATAAAATAAGAGATGATGTGCCTCTTTCTCTTTAAAACTCATAGCTATGTATTTATTGTGTGCATTGTGTGCACATGCTCATGAGCACCACATCACAAGTTGTATGTAGGTCAGAGAACAACTTGTAGAAGTCAGTTCTCTCCTTTCGCTATGTGGGTCCCGAAGAACTTGAACTCTTGTCATGAGGCTGGGCAGCAAGCACCTCGAACCACTAAGTCATCTCTCTGGACTGATGTTCAATCATTCTCCCACCCACTTTTGTCTTGAGACAGGGTTGTAGTAGACGGCTCTCTTTTTAATTTAACACTCTATTTTGTTTTACAGTTCTTAAACCTCTACCTCCCTTACCACTTTTATTCCTTCCAACCTCCAACATTAGGTTACAGGGGAATGTTGTAGAAGGTCTAACAACATTGCTTCTGTTAGGCTCATTTCAATGCTGAGATCTGGTTACCACTCCTTCTGAGGTATTCTCTTGATTGGTTAATAAAAGTCACTGATGGCCAATTAGCTGGGCAGAAAGAGTATGGGAAGGCGGACTTCCTCTGATTAGAACAGGAACCCTGCACTTTACACAGGATCTTTCTTCCAGCCAGGAGCAGGAAGAAGTAGGACACACACGGGTTAGAAAAAAGAACCTCATTCCACATGGCCAGGAACATTGGCATAGCATGGAGAATAGCAGTCCAAGGGGACATATGTATATATGGGATCATATTTGAGTAAAGAGAATTATAAGCTAGCTTAGATGGGCTAGGATTACACAATTCAGGCCAAGGCTTTTTAAAATCCATGTGGTTTCTGTGTGCTCATTTATAATGGCTGGTTAAGGAATAACAGCAGCTGAATCAATTAACAATAATATAGATACTAGTAAATAATTTAATTAGTTTTTTTTCCTACAGGGGAAGAGATGTAGGTCTGAATAGAGTTGTCAGATTCTTTGGGAAAGTACCAATCTCAGTCATCAGGATATCTAGCAGTCCATAAAACCAGCAACAACAAACACATTAGCAGAATGACCCAGCAACAGTGCAGGGGAGGAACAGCAGCAGGGGAAGCAGCAAACTCTTCCTTCTTCAGAATGCTCCCCGTCCCTCTCTGGGCTCTGGCATTTATACCCATCTCCAGAGAGTCCTCAGAATTAAACTTTCTGCAGCTGGCTAAACTCTGCCCCTGCTAGAGCGTGAGAGAAAATTATAGTTAACAGCTGTGGACAAACTGAAGCATCTCCATATCCCACACCTGAGATTAAAACAAAAATATTCTCATAACTGTTGAGGGAAGGTCTAATATCATTGTTTCTGATAGGCTGCATTCAATGCTGAGATCTGGTTACTGCTCCATCTGAGGCATTCTCTTGATTGGTTAATAAAAGTTGCTTATGGACAATTAACTGGGCAGAAAGAGTATAGGAAGGTGGGACTTCCTGAGATTAGAACAGGAACCCTGAGCACACACAGAGAATCTGCCCTTTTTCTGCTGAGAGACATAGAAAGAGAAAGACATCTTTGAGAACGCTGGAAGGTAATTTCAGGCACATGGTGGTTTGGGATTAGGTGACCCGAGTTAACTTAGAGTAGCTAATTGAAAGTCTGCCCAGCTAAGGGCTAAACATTAAAACATTAAAAGGTCTTGGTGTATTTAATTATTGGATAAAAGACTGCAGTGGCTTATAGGCCCTCAATTCAAGCAGTCCAGGACTGTCAGACTTCCAGAATCCCAGACTCTCCTCAAACCCAGGCAAATCTCCTGCCAAGCTGCTGGTAATTCTACCAGCCTAATATAACAATTTATATTAGTTAACAGAGTTTAGGTCACAGGTGGTGTAGACCACCCTTGGTCCCAGGGCTCTTTCCCCAGGACAAATCAGGCAACCAGTTAAGGCACACCGGCCAGGTCGTCTGCTCCTCTGCCAAGCCCCCAGTTGCTCTGCTGGCTTAATCTTACAGTTTATACTTACTAATAACTACAATTGATAATAAAATTGCAGTTTCACATATCTGGGTTTTTTTAAGTAACAAAAACTCTTACCACATTTTCCCCTTTTAGTTCAAAACAATAGCTTTTAAAAAAAATTTTAATAAGCTATACAAAATAAGAACACTTAATGAGAACTATCAACTAAGAATGAGATTTATAATGTCCAGTCCATTTGTATTTGGTAACCTTGGAGAAAGTATTCCATCTTGGTGAGATAGAGTTCTGTACCTATATTATTTTCTTTTATTATTTGCATTTATCAATTTATAAACATCTTTTTAGACTTAAAACATTTCTTAAATCCTAAACAACTAAGCTTAATTGTAAGACCATAACTATTTGGTCTTCATCCCCATCAGAGACTTGAGAAGGAAATTAAATTATTACCTAAGTATGTAGGAAGTGTAGAGCAAGCAACTTCCAAAACTACAATGACAGATGTTGTTGGCTATGGGAACAGTCACCCAAGATTTCTCTCTTTTGTTGGGGCATTCAGTCTTAAACTGATAGGCCTAGAATATCTGACAGACTTTTCTGTGAAGCATGAATATTGTTAGGATTGGCCTACCTTATCTCTGTAATATTGGGAAGTTGACTTTTCAGTGTCCTGCTTGTTCACTGATTAGACAGACAGCCTGCTATCAGCAATCAAGATAAAGAGAGTCTTTTTTTTGTCCAATGGCTATCTTGCCATATTTGTTTCTTTGATGTTTATCATCTTTTATTAAGTAGATTGAGGGTGTTCCCAGGAGCAGATATCTCTCTGTCAGAAACAACTTTTATTATTAAAAACATCTTAAATGCCAAATTCTGTAGGTTTCTGGTATTTTTGAAGACAATCCATCTATCTCAGTATCCTTAAATAGACAGAAATTGCTTGTTTCTAGCTATGTACTATCTGCTTAACTTCAAAAACACATACAAGAGATTAAATACAGCTTATTCCTGAAATTATACTAGTGTCTAGCAACACTATAAGTTCAATTGACTATTAATTTGCATTTCTTAATTATCCTATACAGTTTTCAATAGTAGCTTTCCAAAGGACTGGAAATAAAAATTTGCATTTTTAAATTAGTAACAAAGACATTTTCAATGAACTAAAGGCTTTTTGTATTGGTCTTTTCCCCCCTATAACCTGGTAACTCTCTGCTACTTTTGTCTGAAATGGTTCATACTTGCTGCTGAGCCTTGAGCTGATAAGCCCCTTTGTTTGTTTCCCCAAGGTAAGAGATTACCTCACATGTCCCTCCTGGATATACACTCATTTGTCCAATGTCATCCTTTTCCATAGAGTATCCAATACCCAGGAAGTCTCAGCATTCTGTCCAAGGAGAAACCATTGCTACCAGAAACTGCTTGTTCACTTCTACTATGTTCCTCAGAGTTAACACACCTGCATTTTGAGATCTTGTTCAGAAAGTACCATATTTCTCACCAAGCTGGACATTTTACTCACTTAGGCCTTTAGCCTTACAATTTCTTTGTAAATGGCCAAATTCATCACAATTAAAGCACCAGGTATCTTGATATCTGAGACTTATAGCTATGGCTTGTCCTATGATATTGGCATGATGGTCCTGAGAGCCAGTATCAGGTGTATCTCTTATCTGTTCATCCAGTGGAGCTGTTTGTGCCTTTAATGGTCTAATTACTCTTATATTCAGTATTCCTGTTCTCAAATGCTAAGGTCTCTCTATCACCACCTTTCTGGCATCAGGGTCTGATATGACTTTGTTTACAGCTGAAATCTATCTCTGTAAAAAGTCTGTGAAGTTCTCCAGAACCTTGTATTATTTTAGTAAATGGAGTGGATCTTTTCCCAGGCTCTTCAATCTTATCCCAAGCTTGTAAAGCTGCCAAGTGACATTGTTCTATAATGACATCATCAGATCAAATTAGTTCTTATATGTCAGAATACTGCCCTTCCCCCAGCAATTGTTCCTTAACAATATATATTCCCCTTTCCCTATTTCATTGTTCTATACTTGTGGCTTCCACCCTTGACCATGATAACCATTGTAACTGCTAACCAGCTTCTACCACAACAGCCACCAATCCCTTCCAATCTTGTGGAATAATTCTGTTTTGTGTAGCCCAGTTACTTAATATTTGTTTAACAAAAGGGGATGCACTTCATAGAAAACAATAGACTCTTTAAAACATCTCAGATCTATCATTTCTATTGGATACCATGTTATCACATCATATTCATAATCAACACTGTTATCAGGTATATGTGGTGGAAGTTTCAAACTTATTAAAAATATGATTTTGTTGACTGATTGTGTTTTTTGTTCTGGTCTCAAGTGTAGGAATGGAAAACAGACTCATGAGAGGGGCATGAAAAACATCCTGATATAAGAGTGCATAAAATTTTGCCAACCAGAAACTGTCATGTATGAGGAACATGTTTTCTGTTGGAAAACATCCTTTGATGGAAGACTCCTTGGAGTGTGCATGGTCTTGGTTAATAGGAAAGCACCTTGTTCACGGGGTGTAATGTTGGCCAATTAGAAATTATCCTTGGGTGGATTTTGAGAAGTTATAAATAGAAACTCCAGAAACAGAGAGGGTCTTTTGCTTGGCATCGCTTCTCATCCCTGCTTTGCTTCAAAATACTCCAGACAACACTTTGAGATTTGCTTCTTCCAAGACTTACCGCTGCCATTGTTGCTTAAGATTGGAAAGCAGGTCCTCAAGGCATACTTTTAAGATATTTATTTATTGTTATATTAATAACTCTACCTCCCTTCCAATCTACCAACCCAAGAAAAAAGGTTAGTAGAGACAGTGAATATAGACCTCTTTAGACATAAGTCCTTGGGGAGATTTGTCAGGATTCCAGCAGTCCAGTCAAACAGCATACACAAGAACAGGTGCCAGCAGCAACTGAACCAGCAGCAGCTTGAGGAAGGTCTAGAAGGGACAGCAGCAGTGGCAGTAGTGGTGACAACAGATGCTGCATCCTCACTTGTAGCCTCAGTCTCTTCAGCCCAACTTGACATCCTGAAACACACTATCAATTCCTTCATACCCTGCTGTTTCCTCTACAGCATTAGAAACCAAATTTCCCATTATGTCAAGGCCCTCGTCTGGGCACCACCTGTAGTAGGTCGCTTCTTATTTTGTTTTACAGTTCTTAAACCTTTACCTCCCTTCCAATCCTTATTCCTTCCAAGCCCTAACACTAGGTAGGGTAGAAAGAGGGTTAGAGGGGAAAGGGACATAGGTCTCTTTGAGCTACCTCCTGCTGAATGGGGTCATCAGGTTCTTTGGGGCAATACCAATCCCAGTAGTCAGGATATCCAGCAATCCAGTAAACCAGCAACAACCAACACAGTAGCAGAATGAACCAGCAACAGTATGGGGGAACAGCAACAGGGAGAGCAACAACCTCTTCCTTCTTCAGGTTGCCCCCCTCCCCCTCCCACAGTCCCTCTCTGCACTCTGGCATTTATACCCTTCTCCAGAGTCCTCAAAATTAAACTTTCTGCAGCTGGATAAACCATGCCCTTGCCAGATCATGAGACAATTATAGTTAACAGCTGTGGACAAACTGAAGCAGCTCCATATCCCACACCTGGGATTAAAACAAAAACATTCTTATAACATAGATGGCTTTTTTTAAGAAACAAAAACTCTTACCACACAGGGTATCACTGTGTGGCCCAGGCTTGTCCTGTGCTTTTGGAAATTCTTCTCTGTTAGCCTCCCCAAAGTTGGAATTACAGGCATGTACCACCACACCTGTATTTCCACCTCTCAATCTTATGCTTGTGTAATACCAAACACCCTGAGGGGATATAGCCTATCTTCCTGCTGACCCTCAATGAGAAAAAGACACTGAATCAATGCAAAAAGCAAGAGGAATTTATTGTTCCGATGTGCGTGGCCAACGTGCATGGGGTGGCCTACACCTGAGGGAGAGGATGAGAGGCGACAACGAACTTTACAAAACTTTGGGTTATATATGGTTTGGGGTAGGTGTCAATAATAGTTTAAGTATTGGTGTAAATTCCTGGAGGAGGGGCCCTGCTTCAAGAGTCAAGAAATTTGGTTCTGGCTGTTTTCTTATCTCTGGGCCTGGGCAGTCACTTCCTCAAGGAGACTTTAAGGAGACCCTGGGGCTGGGTGGTTGTGTTAGTCATTTCTAACAACAGCATTGGAGAGGGGGTGGTGAAGATCGCTTAACTTTTGCTCAGCTCAGGATGGGGGACTCGAGTCTAAAGACCATCTTTTCACTTGTCAAATGAACCAAATCTGGAATACGTCAGTTTTTTTTAGCTCAACTTATTTACATAATTGGCAAGGTGTTTTAAAGTTCATTATGCACACACTCAATAAAATCCAAGTGTGGGGAAAATCTACAGGTCTAACATGGTTTTCTTAATAGATACATTGTTAGAAAAAAGAAATGGGGTAGGGAATACTCCAGAATAATGAGGGTTAACAAGGAAATTGGAGCCCTTGTGCACTGCTACTGAGGATGCAAAATGGTGCAGCTGCTGGAGTAAACCATTTGGCAGTTTATCAAAAAGTTAACCAGAGAGTGACTTTATGATCCAGCAAGCCAGTTCTCACCCCTGTACCCAAGAGAACAGAAACACATGCTCATGTAAACACTTGCCCACAATGTTTGCAATAAAATCAGTTATGCTATCCAAGATGCAGAAATAACACAAGTGACCAGTCATTGAGACTGCTTAAATAAAATGTGATTATCCACATATGATAGATTATTTGGCCATGGTAAATGTAAGGAAATACTAAAAGAACATGACAATAACATAGATCAACATGAAAAAATTATGCACAGGGCAAAAGGCCAGACACATAGCAACATTTTGATTCAATGCATGTGAAATGTGGCAGACAGGAAAATATATAGCAACAGAAGGTAGACTTGTGGTTGCCGGGGCTGCTGTGAAAGGATCAGGAAGTGAGTGCTAATTGTTGAAGCTCATCTCATCCAGATGAAGAAGATGCTCTGGACTTGGAAGTTAACTCCAAGTGCTCATCCATGAGAAAGTACCCAAAACCACCAAATTGCACACTTCACATGGTAAATTTTATGTCAAGTGAAGCATATTTCAATTTCAAAATAACAATGAATGAGATATTAACTTTCAATAGACCATACAATGATCCACACTTTAATCCCAGCACTCGGGAGGCAGAGACAGGTGGATCTCTATGAGTTCAAGGCGAACCTGGTCTACAAAGTGGTTCCAGGACTGCACAGAGAAACCATGTTTTGAAAAACAACAACAACAAAAACAAAACCTATAGACCATACAATGTGTAGGAATACATACTTGGGTACTAACTCTGTACCTACACACAAGGATGTCGTTTTTTAAAGTAGGATAGTAAATGAATACACATGGGGCAAAGGATAGGGATGGAGAAGGACCAGTGAGGGGTTTTTGTTGTTGTTGTTGTTGTTGTTGTTGTTGTTGTTGTTTATGTATTTATTTGTGTGTGCCAGAAGAGGACATTTGTCTCTTCTTCCATCACTCTCTACCTGTTTCTCTGAGGCAGAACCTGGGGCTACTGTGTCCAGCTAGGGTGGAAGCCTGGAATCCCCAGAGACCCTCCTGCCTGGCCCTCCTTAGAGCAGGGAGTATAGGTATTTGCAGGAAACAACTACAACTTGTTCCCAGGGGTGCTGAGATCAAAACTCCAGGCCTCATGTTTATATAACAGGCCCTCTGTACTGCCAAATCATCTCTCTAGCCCATGGCTGGACTCTTAGGGGATAATAGTTCTGACTCCTTGCCCAGAATGTAGTTACAAGGATGCTGACCTTAGAACCAATTACAAACTTTAATTTTATTTTATGTGATTTCTTTTTTTTTCTTCAACAAAATAAAATATAATGAGATCCATGTGTCATCCCCCCCCCCCGCCGCCAGTTCCTTTATACCTCACCCTAGCCTCTCTGGGTCTACAGATTATAGCATGGTTATCACTTATTGAACAGCTGATTCTAGGAGTATTGGCACTAACTCTTTTTTGAAAGTCTGGCTCAGTTCTGCGCTAGATCCATCTAGCCCTGAGGTTTTCTGTTTTGTTTTTGTTTTTGTGTTTTTGAGGGGAGGTTTTTGGTTGGGAGACTTTTAATGATTGTTTCTATTTTAGTAGGGGTTATAAGTCTATTTAAATTGTTTATCTGACCTTGATTTAAGTTTGGTAACTGATATCTATCAAGAAAATTATCCACCTCTTTTAGATATTCCAATTGGGTGGAGCACAGGTTTTTAAAGTGTATGATTAGGATTCTCTGTATTTCCTCAGTGTCTGTTGTTATGTTCCCCTTTTCATTTCTGATTTTGTTAATTTGAATATTCTGTCTCTTAGTTACTTTGGGTAAGGGTTTGTATTGTTGATTTTTCTTAAAGAACCAACTCTTTGTTTCATTGATATTTGTATTGTTCTCTTTCTCTCTATTTTATTCTATTTATTTTATTGATTTTTATTGATTATTTCCTGTGGTCTACTCTTCTTGGGTGTTATTACTTCTTTTTCTTCTAGAGCTTTCAGATGTTATATTAAATTTCTAGAATAAGATCACTCCAAAAATTTTAAGTAGTCACTTAGTACTGAGAACTTTCCTCTTAGTACCACCTTCATTGTGTCCCATAAGTTTCAGTATGTTGCATATTTATTTTCATTCACTTTTAGAAAGTCTTTAATTTCTTTATTTTAAATACTTTATTTTTTTTTCTTGAAGTTACATCTCAGTCACAAACCCCTCCCTATTCCCCCTTCCTATCCCGCCCTTCCACCCTCTTTCCCCCAGAAGTTTCCCCTTTCAGTCCAACAGATGGTTCCTTCTCTTATAACAGAAAGTATTATACAAAACAATAGATATAAATATGCCACATTTATGAGAGTTAAATGGCCCAGTATACC
>CAJQZJ010034282.1:451936-466007 GCA_907164525.1 Lophiomys imhausi | reverse complement strand
GGTATACTGGGCCATTTAACTCTCATAAATGTGGCATATTTATATCTGTTGTTTTGTATAATATTTACTGTTATAAGAGAAGGAACCATCTGTTGGACTGAAAGGGGAAACTTCTGGGGGGAAGAGGGTGGAAGGGAGGGATAGGAAGGGGGGAATAGGGAGGGGTTTGTGACTGAGATGTAACTTGAAGAAAAAAAATAATAAAGTATTTAAATAAAAAAAATTAAAAAAAAGATTAGTGAAGCCTCAAGTGTACTAGGCTTAATGATCCTGCCTGAAAAGCTTATCTGCTCGAAGAATGTTAGGTCAGATATCAGTGTTGAGATAGATGTGTATTAAAGGCCCCAAATAATTTTGGTTCTCAGCCTAAATCCCATCTCTTCACAATAGCAATATTCTAAACACCCAAGGTTAAGCTGTTTGGATAATCTTTAACGTAAACAACGTTTCATCCACGAATGGTTGTAATGTATATATTCATATTTACTTTAAGTATCTGTATTTTCCACTTTCATAAGTATATGCCAATTTCTTTTGTTAAAGAAAAAGTTTAATCAGGACAGACACGGGTCCTTAATTCCAGCAATTGGGAGATGAAAGTTGGGGATCAGAAATTCAAGGCCATCCTCACATACTTACAAAGTTTAAGCCCAGCTTGTGCTATGAGGGAATGTGTTTCAAAAAACAAACAAAAAACAAAACACCTAATCAGCTCTGTATCCTTTATGTCCTGGTTTTAAGTGGCAACATTGATAGAAACTATATACTATAGCTCTTATATTGAAAGCTAACGCTGAAAGCTCACTTTCGGGACAATCTTCCAATTCAATGAATATTGCCTTGTCAACAGAACAGGGAGACTTTGTTTTGGTTTAAATGCCGGAGTTTCTGTTGGTCAAATGGCCAAAGATTTTAACACTCGCCGCCGGTCGCCGCCGGGAAGGTGATTCGGACACCCAGCTGAGCATCTTCTAAATGCTAATTGTTCGGTATTGGAGAAAAATAACAGATGCAGGCGAAACAAACTCGGGGCACGCGGGGCGGAGTGATGGGGGTGGGGCACACTAGCAAAGACATTATCAAAACTTAAAAGCAACAGGAGAGCTTTGGTCTCCTTCCGCGTGCAAGAGTGGGGTCGTCTCTGCACAGTCCAGGCCCGGGACTCCGGGGCACTTTCTCTCCAACTGCATCCCAGGCCTGGACACCAGGCTGTGGTTCCTGTACCTTTAGAACAGAGGAATGACTCCAAGGAGAACGCTAGAACCCGGAGCAACAGAGTTGCCAGCTTCGGCGCATGCTCCCAGCGTATCCCATCATGCTGCAATCCGACGGGAACCAATCCGAGCGATGAAAATCCACTCCTCCGCAGTTTCCAGAGGACTCCACGGGGCCGCTGCGGCGTGGGGTTGGCTGGACTCTGGGCATGCGCAGTGGTCGCTCCGGGGTGGGGGCGCGTTGGCGAAGTAGTGGGGAGTCCCCTGCTGGACGGGCGAGTAGCTGGGGTCATGTCGGCCCAGGGCGACTGTGAGTTTCTGGTGCAGCGAGCCCGGGAGCTGGTGCCCCAGGACCTGTGGGCAGCCAAGGCGTGGCTGATCACGGCCCGCAGCCTCTACCCGACCGACTTCAACATCCAGGTGAGTCAGACCCGGCGCGTCTCCACGCGTGGAAGAGAGCGCTTGGCTGAAGCAGGTGGCGGTGGCCTCTGTGCGCGGCCCCTTCTCGGACCCCAAGTCTGTCTCGCCCTGCTTGCTCCACATTGCACTTGACCAGCCTCCTCCCCACCGCCTGCAAAGGCTGAGACCACACGCTAGATTCTGGTCTGGTTGGGCCTACACAGCTCATCCTCGCCTTAGGGCCCCGGTCACTCACTCTTTGATCATAGTGGCTGCCGTGCCTGTTACTTTTGGAACATTATCCTACTTGATCCCAGAAGCCCGCGGATGGAGTGAGCCCAGAGTCCCAGTCCTAAGCTCTGGGCCACCAGGAAATACTTTGTACTCAGGCGCTCCTTTCCCTTGGGGGTGTTGTGGGTGAAGGCCCACCTCTGAGCGGTGCCGCGGGGTGGGCTAGGGCTAGACCCCCTACCGCCATGGAAGGTGGTGTTGACACCCCCCACCCCCGTCTGCCTTGTTTCAGTATGAGATGTACACCATCGAACGGAATGCAGAGAGGACCGCCACTGCAGGGAGGTTGCTGTATGACATGTGAGTTAACTGTTTGGGATTGTCCCAGGAGCTTTTGTTGATTTCTGTAGGGGGCCTCTTCAGATACCAACAATTGACAGGAGGTGGGCCCTGCAAGGTCATCTGCATCAGCGGTACCCAGAACTCAGGCCTTCGTAATTGCCAACACACCTTCTGCAGAGATGACATTTTATTCTTGTATTTTAATCCCAAAATTTGTATCCAGTGGATTATTTAAGATACACGGAAAGCTTCATTAATAACCTTTAGGTAGTAATTGATAGAATGAAACTCGAAATCCCTTCTAAGCCAGATATAAGTTTTATGTTTATCTGTGCATCTATATGCAAGCATATAATTGCACCAGGGAGCTTAAAAGCGTGAGGGCATTCTGCTCTTGCTTCGAAGCTGCCTTTCATCACCCCACTGTTGTCTTTGTCTGTGTCTGGTTTGTAGAGATGGATGGCATTCTTCATGCTCATGTAGTACTTCTTAGCTCTCCTTTCTTGGTGCACATTTAATTTCCAGTTATTTTAAATTACCTTTGGAATGCCGGTGAGCGATTCTGTATCCGTATTTTGAGGTTTCTGTGTTGTAGCCAAGGGATATGTGCATTTCATCATCTATCAAATTACTCTCTTGAGGATATCATAAATATCTATTTCACAAATGATATGTAAGAGCCACAGTTGTCCCCACTGGCCAACCTGTATATGATCATTTCTCTCTCCTTACTTTTCTTCTGTCCCTTTCATCTTTATTTTTTCTTTTCTTAAGAAGAAACAGAGGAATCTCCATTTATTGGCTAGGGTGGTTTTAAACTCAAACTGACATGCTCCTCCTGCCTTAGCCTACTTTGTAGCCAGGAAACAGACTATACCACCACACCTGACATGTGTCATGGGAAAAATTGTATCTTACTATACTGTTTCTTAGGTTTTTGCCCCTCATGCTACCAACCATGTTGAGTATCAGCACAACTGTTCTCTTTGGTTTTGTGTGTGTGTGTGGGTCCTGTGATTTGCCTTTGTCTTTTTATTTTTACTTTTTTAAGGATAGAGTGTCACTTACTTTTTCGTTTGCTGTCACGGATAGAAAGCAACTTAGAAAGGAAGGGTATATCCTGACTCAGGGTTTAAGGGTGCAGTCCATCTTGGTGAAGGAGGCATGACGAGAGCTGGAGGTGGCTGGTCAGGATGCAAAAGATGAATGAATGATGGCTCTCAGCTTGTATTTGTTTTCTCTTTCTGTCTTGAGACGAGATCTTATGTATCCAGATTGCTGCATTCAGATTCATTAAAGTAGCTGAGGATGACCCTGAACTTCTGATCCTCTTGCCTTTACCTCCAAAATGCTGTGATTGTAAGCATTCACAACCACATCTTGTGTGTGGAGCACAGGGATGGAACCTAGGGCTTTGCGCCTGATAAGCAAGTGGTCTACCAACTGAGCCCCTTATTTATGAAAACTTCTAAAGACTTTTATAAATATTTTACTTTTTTTAACTAACAGATTTTGTGTGTGTATTTATTTTTGCTTTATTCTGATATACATAAAATTTCACCTAAAGACAAGTGGTTTTCTCTAAATGCTAGCTAGTGTTCTTACTTTTCTGAATCTGACATCTTACTTTAATGCATTTATTTTAAAAACAGGTTTTTGAATTTTCCAGACCAGCCGGTGGTGTGGAGAGAAATCAGTGTCATAACATCAGCATTGAGGAATGATTCGCAGGATAAGCAAACCCAATTTTTAAGGAGTGAGTAGAGAAATAGTCTAATAGTTTATAAATGACCACTTGTAGAATATCATATCTGTCACAGACATCTCAGTCACACCTGTCATAGCGGTACCCACATTATGTTTTATTCTAGATGGAGTGTCCACAGTGATGTCACTTGTTCCCTTCAGCATTTACTTAGATCACTTTAATTGTCCCTTTGGGATGACAGTCTGTCAGTGAGCTCAGGGGATGGAGTGTATTTTTGAACACATATAACTAGAAAACATCTACAGATAAACATCTACACAAGATAGGAGAAAAACTTCAAACTTCTGTGTTGGCTGTGTTGGTTGCAATAGCCAATCAAACACTCTCAATTCTCGATAATTAGCAAGCAGATGGCTTTGGCCATTTCAGCTTAAGCAAGTTCATGCCTTTTCCTTAGTGTAGATGGCTGTGTGGTGATGAACCACACAGGTCATTCCTGCCCCCTGCATCGTCAGGCCTCCAAATGTTTCACAATTGTTCAGTAAACAGCTCGCGCCAAATACTCTGGAGTTCAGAAGTCTGCTTGTTGACAGGTGGATTCTTGAGTGTTTACAGTTTTATGAATGGAAAATGCCTCGCTTAACCATTTTCAGGTCAACATTTTCTTTGTGGAAAAAAAAAAACTTTACAGGTGAGATGTTGTTTTCAGGTTTATTTGAAACTCTTCCTGGCCGGGTCCAGTGTGAAATGTTACTGAAGGTGACAGAACAATGCTTCAACACGCTGGAACGATCGGAGATGTTGCTATTGCTTCTGAGGCGATTCCCTGAGACAGTGGTGCAACATGGGGTAGGGTTGATTCTTTCCTTTTCTTTAAGAAAAGACTACGGTTGCTTATGAGTCAGTTCCTGGTCACTCATTGCACGTTTGTAGGTGGCATAGTCTAATCAGCCTCAGGAATAGTCCCCCAAAAGTTGACAGTAGTATCCCAAACCGTATGATTATCTACTGGGGTCTCTTGAGAATAGGTGATATCACTCTTGCGTTTCTTGACAAAGTGTAAAATTGGTTTCCAGTTTCTTAGAAAATGCCTCTCACTCATTTGTGCTCTCCACTGTCGTCGCTGTGGATTTCTATGGACACTTTGTCACCCCTTTCATTTTGCTAGTTCAGAGGAGAATGAGACCAGAGTGGACAGGAAGGAGGGTTGGTAAACTTAATCTTCTGGGCAGTGTCGCTGATGTACTCTGATGTTTTTAAAGCAGAATTGTTGGTTTCTTTGAGAAATCTCTGTGATAAATAAGAGAATACTGCTTCTTCCTGTAATTCTGATGTCTTAACACTGTGCCCATGTAAGTGATTTTCATTCTGAAACAGGTTGGTCTCGGGGAGGCACTGCTGGAAGCCGAGACCATTGAAGAACAAGAGTCACCTGTTAACTGCTTTCGGAAGCTATTTGGTAAGAAATGCTGCGTTCCCTGTCATTTCTCTGGGGTGAGCAGACTACTGGGGCGGTCATTTCAGGGGGAGGCCACATCCACAACAGAGCTGCTCTTTACAGCCCACTTTTCTTTTCCCAAGTGACAGAGCATCTTCCACAACCCTTGATCCTGTGTTATTTGGCATGTGGCACCTCTGATAGCATGTGTGTGCATACAAGTGTGTACATACACAGCATAGTCACGGGCTCTTGAGCCTCCCTCTTCCCAGGGCCAACAGTAGATCTCTAGTTACGGTGTCAGATCCTCGGTCATGCTCCTCTCTGCCTCCCTTCTCTTATGCCCTTTTGTGCAGCTGGTTTAAACAGCCGTGCCTCATGTGATTTCCTCCCGTATCTTTCAGATGCTGTGTTCACTGAATTGGAAAATTTGTTAGTTTCTGTCAGACCCTATTGCAAACAACCTGACCAGTCTGTTTTCTCCTTTCAACAGTTTGCGATGTCCTTCCCCTAATAATCAACAACCATGATGTTCGATTGCCTGCCAATTTGTTATATAAATACTTGAACAAAGCAGCTGAATTTTACATCAACTACGTCACTCGGTCCACACAGTTGGAAAATCAGCATCAAGGTAAGTGGGAACATCCTACAACCCTGCTCAGAAGTCCCTTGTTATATAAATTGTCCTTCTCTGGTTGTGTTTGATAGTTTCCCTAAAAGATGCCTCTAAGGGGGAAAAAGCATATAAATAGTGCTGAGATTTTTCTATAATCAGTTCTACCCTTTGACTGAAATAGTCCGGTTGCTAAGCATTACACAAGTACCTCGAACGTCACTCAGAAGGCACTTCCTGCTTTGACCAGCCACCAATTGCAAGTCCTTGAGCAAAGCAAGCACAGACATGTCACACACATGGTGTTAGCGATGTTACAGTATGAACAACATAGGAATACCAAGCTGAATGGCGTAGCCCACTCTAAGTCTCCATGGAGTAGCCTATTGCCCCTAGGGTACAAAGCAGTATGGTTACTGTACTGAATACTGTAGGCTGCAGTAGCCCATGGTGTGTGTATCTCAGCATTTCTAACCATAGAGAGAGTTCAGTAAGAACATTGTGAGCACCTGTTCGTGGTGTATCTCAGCATTTCTAACCATAGACAGAGTTCAGTAAAAGAACATTGTGAGCACCTGTTCGTGGTGTATCTCAGCATTTCTAACCATAGAGAGAGTTCAGTAAGAACATTGTGAGCACCTGTTCGTGGCTCTTGCCATTAGCAGCGGTTACAGGCCCAGGAGTTGAGTGGTGTGGGTGGGTCAGGAAAAGAAAGCCTCGGTTCACTGCATGCATCTTCAGACTTATAAACACTATAGATTCAGCCTACACAAAACTTACTAAAAGTTTTGTTTTTCTTTACCAATAAATTACTACTGAAACTTCAAACTTTTTGATTAAAAAAATAAAAACAAAACTTTTTTTTTTTTTTATAAATACTTTATTTTTTTTTCTTCAAGTTACATCTCAGTCACAAACCCCTCCCTATCCCGCCCTTCCACCCTCTTCCCCCCAGAAGTTTCCCCTTTCAGTCCAACAGATGGTTCCTTCTCTTATAACAGTAAGTATTATACAAAACAATAGATATAAATATGTCACATTTATGAGAGTTAAATGGCCCAGTATACCTTCCCAATGTCCAGTTTATACATATTTGGCCCCTGACTTTAACATTCTACTATCTAACCATCTCCATGAGTTTAAAGGTCTATATCTGACTCAACATTCACACCAACTTGCAACACACTTTTAAGAGTATCTTCTTAGATCTATAACACCCTCTTGATTCCTGACTCCTTTTAACCCTTAAACACATTGCTTAGCTGGAAAAATAGCTTATTTGTGTCTTTATAACCTTTTCGCTAGGATTTTTTTTCATGTTTTAAACTTTTTGGTTGGAGTCAGGAGGATGTTGGAGGCTCCCAGCATGGTGAGGGAAAATGATGTAATTATATTTTAATTAAAATTTTAAGAATCAAGCAAAATAAAGCCTTGTAACACAAAAAGAAAAAACGGGGTGGGGGAGAACCACCCAAAACTATGCCCCTCAGTAGCCAGCCCTGCCTTTTAGAAAAACAACAAAGGCAGGAGTGAGCTAAGTCTCCTGAACCGTCTTCTGCCCCCAGGTCCCGTCTTTCCCCGCACTGCACTCCTAGGGGACTGTACCTTTCAGGACTGCGCCCTTGGTGCTTTTTTTGGCTGTTGGTTTTTAATCCTAGATTTCCCTCTGAGCCTCTGGGTGTCAGTGTCTATGTCCAGACTTTGTGGGGAGCCGTTGAGATACAGAGGCTTCTGCTGGCCTTCCCCGGGAATTGTTCTGAGATTTTTCCTCTCTCCTGCCTCTTCTGGAGCTCTTTGCTCCTGGGTGATCGGAGCTTTTCAGGTCCAATGTGACCTTATAGACTCCAGTTTTGTAAGTGGTCTCATCATTGAGGGGACCTCTTTTAGGGGATTATGCAATTGATGTCAGTGCTTATCCTTATGAAAGAAGATTTAAATGTTTGTATTCTCTGTCTAGTGGCACATAAAAACGTAGTAATAATTGTAGCTTGCTGGATTGCTTGTTTTTTCCTATGAACTCCCCCCCCCCATTGTGATGTACTAGGCTCAGTACTTTTGTCTTTTCAATGAAGCATCAGATTTTTTTTCCTCTGTGAAGTACTACATAATTAAGTACTGATATTAATTGTAGGTTACTTTCTCTCACATCTCAGGTGCACAAGATACATCTGATTTAATGTCACCTAGCAAACGTAGCTCTCAGAAGTACATAATAGAAGGACTGACTGAGAAATCATCCCAGATTGTAGACCCTTGGGAGAGGTTGTTTAAGATTCTGAATGTTGTTGGAATGAGATGCGAATGGCAGATGGATAAAGGAAGACGGTAATGAATAGTTTATTTCCAGAGTTATTTATCAGATCTTTTGGTTGTGTCATGACAGAATCCTTGTAGAAAACAAAACTACTTAAAAAAAAAAACCAGTATCATGCATAGATACACTTCTTTGTGGGAAAAATTTTGTAAGAGTCACCATTTATGTAAGAGAAGATTCATCTCATCCAAAAATTCCTAACTGAAGGTTAAACTCCCAAAATGGCATTGAGTGGGGTTGGGATGATTGCTCAATGGATAAAGTGTTTGGTGCACAAGTGTGAGGAAAAAGACTGCAGCTGGGCAGGCATGACAGCCACCTGTAGTCCCAGCACTAGGGAGCCAGAGACTCAATTCCTGGGGCAAACTGGCCAGCTAGACAAGCTTGACTTGGTTTGTTCTGCATTCAGTGAGAGCTCTTTTCTCAATAAACAGTGTGGAAAGTGACCAAGAAAGACTTCTGACGTCAACTTCAGGTCTTCACATGGATGTGCATTTCCTGTACTCTAATACCATCCATACGATAGGCCACGCACAAGCAAACACACAAGTATACACCCACACAGAAGCACGCACACACACACACACACACAGTAAATACAATAAACCAATGCTGGGTGTGGTGGTGCATACCTTTAATCCCAGCACTGGGAAAGCAGAGGCAGGCAGTTCAAGGCAAGAGCAAATTTCAGGACAGCCAGGGCCTTACAGAGAAACCCAGTCTGAAAAAACTAATAGTAATCAAAAATAATAATTTTAAAAAGAGGTGATGTTGTGAGTGTGATCCTATCTTTAGTCATGCAGAGAAAAGAAACATTAACTTGACATCCTTCTGTCATGAGGTTGCCTTTGTTCATAGCCACAGGTCGGAAGGGGGAATTAACCACTCAATGCAAACAATAAAGAATAACTTTATTCTGAATAAACATGTCTCAGAAGAACTTCAAATGGCTAACACAATAACGAAAGGATGAGAAATAATCCTCAGTATGGAGAAAAACTAACAATGAAGTGTTGATAGGAATGTAAATTAGTACAGCTATTATGTACAGTAGTATGGAGGGTCTGCAAACCCTGACAGTAGGTCTGCCTTATGATCCAGCTGATGCAAAGGAAGTCAGCATATCAAAGAGCCATCTGCATATTCATGTTTGTTGCTATACTATTGGCAGTAGCTATGATAGGAATCAGTCTAAATGCTCATGAATGGATAAAGAAAATGAGTATGTGATATAGATCTATTACAGTATTATTCAGCCATAAAGCATCGTTTTATATCATTTTTGGCAAAATGAATGGGCCTAGGTGACATAAGTGAAGTGGGTGAGACCCGGCAATTCACCACGTTCCATCTCCTATGGGTGTTAGTAAAGGCCACCTGGAACGGAGGACGGCGACTGCATGTGCCTAAGAATCCTATGGCTGTCAGTAAAGGCCACCTGGAATGGAGGACGGCGATTGCATGTGCCGAAGAATGTGGTGGGGGAGGGAAGTAGTGAAACATTAGCTAACGCTAGCTAAATACAGTTATTGGGAGGAAATAGCTTCTGGTGTTCCACAGAACAGAAGGCGCATGGTAATTCACAATAACTTATCTTGTGTGTGGTACTGAGGATTGAACACAGGTTCTTCCTAATGCTGGGCAGGTTCTCCACTGCTGAACTGCAGCCATGGCCCTGTAATAGCTTATTATGTATTTAATTTACATAATTTGAATAAAGGAGCTTGAGGTTCCAAAGTAATGATATGAAGGCAAAAACCTTAATTACCCTAGGGCCAGTTCTGTTGGCCTGTGCCTTTAATCCTAGCACTCAGGACGCAGAGCAGGTGGATCTGTGAGTTCAAGGCCAAGCGTGTCAATATAGTGAGTTCCACATCAGCCAGGACAATATAGTAAACCCTATCTCAAAAAGAAACTTAATTAGCCTCATTCTATTTGCATATGGTACATATGTATTAAAATGTTACTCTGTGCATTTGTGAAAAAATATGCATACATGCAGGCAAAACACCAATGTGCATAAAACAAAATAAGCCATATGAAAAATGATTTTTAAAGCCTCGTTTTACTTAAAAACCATGAAAGGTTCTATACCCGGGTACCTACAGCTGCCTCTGGAAGTGTGGTGCTTCTCCCGGAAGCTCTTCTTTTGTCCTTTTGCTGCCCGACAGTAAGGAGAATTTTGTCCCCTACCCCTCAGAAGCTGCAGTGACATCCTGCACCGGATGAAGGAGCTCTGCAGGTACATGAACAGCTTTGACAGCGAAGCTCACACCAACTATAAAAACCAAGTGCTCTACTCCACCATGCTGCTGCTCTTCAAGAGTGCCTTCCAGTACGTCAGCAGCATACAGCCGTCTCTCTTCCAAGGTCAGCTCACACGTTTTTGTTTAAAACCCAACTTACCAGATTAGTGCAGGCAGGAAGGAGGCAAAAGTATTTTACAATGTTCCACTTGCACCATTGCTGTGAGATTAAAAAGTAGTGGGGTGGTACCAGTGTTCTTTGTTGTTCATGATTTTGTTTGTTTGTTTAGATTGACTTCAGTTTTTACGTAAATATTTTTCACTAGAAATTTCTGCATTAAAACCCATAGTGGTCATATGTAACTAAATAGGGCTACTGAATGCCTCTGTGTGAAAAGGAAACTAACACTTTGGAGGATAACAAAGCAGGGTCAGGAGTTCAAGGACAACCTTGGCTACATGAGACTCTCAAAAAACAAAAAAAAAAACAAACAAACCCAAAAACATAAAATCAAGAAAATCCCCAAAATACAGATTTTTTTAATGAAGACACCACATTAGGCAATGATTTAAATAACCTATATATTATATGTTGACTTACAGTTTTTCATATGTTTTTGGAGCATGTAGTTATAATATACATGTAATATGAGCATTTTATATTTCATGGTCATTGTTTAAACACTGATACATAATAACATGCAAAGAAGGAAGCATCATTCATTTTCAACACAGAAAGCACCTTTAAACAATTCAGTGTATATTCATGTGGCCTTCCTTCCTGTGTGCGTGTATGCGCTTGTTTACCTAGTCAGGGTCACACTGGGCATATCTTTTAGAAGCTTTATTGTCATATGGCACTTGACCTACTTCCTGCTCGTGTTCGCTCCTTTTTTTCTTACTTCATTTTTAAAGTTCATGTGTGTCCTTTGTGTAGGTCCTAACGCCCCAAGCCAGGTTCCACTGGTTCTTCTAGAAGATGTAGCCAATGTGTATGGTGATGTAGAAATTGATCGCAGTAAACACATACACAAGAAGAGGAAACTAGCTGAGGGAAGAGAAAAAACCATGGTAACCCTTTTCACTTGATTGCTAATAGATTGTGTGTGTCATTTGCCAGAGATGAATCTTTGTAAAATGCAGTTTTGGAGCTGAAATAGTACAACTTTTTAAGTGACAGTATAATTAAGCATCAGTTAGTTGCCTTCAGTGGTGGCAGTTTTGTACTCTTCTATCTCCCTGCTTCATTCCACAATGTCTGGCAGGGATAGGGCCAAACATCTTACACCATACAGAAAAGCCCGGCATCCCAGTGTCAAGACCTAGGAACGCTGTTTTGAATACTAACCTGTGTTTTGATTGATTGGTATTGATTACGTTTATAAAACCACCTGGAAACTGTTGGCTGCTGGAGTAGGCTGCTGTGATGGATGTTGGCCTCGGGATGGGAAGGGCAGCCTGTCAGCCCCACAGCATACAGGAAGGCTTTCATCAAGCTTTAGAAGAGATCTCCACTCAGCCTCCCTGAACAGCTCTACCATGTGCCTGGGAGCTGACCAAATGAATGGTGGGTGGTCCTGTCCTTTGGACACATGCGTGTGTATTCCTTCAGTCATGCCTATTGCCTCAGGGTCTCCTCTCAGAACTTCAGTGTTCGTATGTATTTCAGGCTTTACTTCTCAAAATTTTGCCAGCTGTTTGGAATGCCATATTGTCTTCCCCGAAAATTGGGGTTCTTTCATAAGTGTCTGACCTAATGTGGAAGCAGAACTGCTTTTCATAGGTTGCACCACCACTGAGCTTAACGTTTACCATAGTAAATAGGGTCTTACTTCACCACGGCTTGCTGTGGGACAGAACTCTGATGAAGTAGGATTTCCAGCCGATATATTTTATTTGTGGAAAGTGTACATGTGTGTGTGTGCCATTCCTGAGGTAGCTAAGTGTGTTAGGAGAGACTCCCCAGGTACAAGGGGCAGCAGGAGGACACTAAAGACTGAAGCCAGGAAGGAAGGTCATTGGAACGGAGGCTGCTGACACTGCAGAGACACCACTGGTTAATAGCGTTTGCTGCTCTTCAGGCTATTCCAGAGCACTGGAGTTCAGTTCCCACCACGCACGTCAGGTGAATCCCAAGCATCTGTAACTCTAGCACTGAGGAACTCAACACTTCTGGTTCTGAGAGCACCTGCACTCACCAGCATATACCCACATGCAGAGACATACACCTATACATAGTTAAAAGTAATGAAAATAAACGTTTGTTTGTTTTTGAGAAAGGAGGCATCCAAGGCAGAGGACATCCTATGTGAGATCAGCTGGGGGTGATATACTTCACTGAAACCTCTGTGCGTACTATAAAGACCTTAGTGCAGTGAAAAGCTAGGGGCCATTTAACTGGGGCTGTGGACTTGATAAAGCAATTGGGTAGAATAACTGATTGAAGAAATGGTTGACAGCAGGAAGGTCAGTAACTGAGTTACTGAGATAACTGTTTTGGTGGCGTATCTAGCCGTGCCCAGTGACATTTATGACAGTGACCTTTCAGCTCTCCCAATTCATTTTGGCACAAAATAAAGAGTAGTAGAAATCTTTACTGTAAAGCACAGAGGGCATTCCTGAGTAGATACATGCAAATTCAAGGCTCATACCTCAGAAGCAGAGGTAATGGTGGGATGGGAGTGGCCCTGGACATGTGTATGCATAGCAGAAGGGGCACTCCTGGGCAGCTGCTTCTGTGTCTTAGTGGACTTCAGTTTATTCTACTGTGTGACAAACTGTTGTGAGGAGCCCAATTAATTAATGTCACATAGTAAGAAAATGAGAAAGTACAGCAAGTACCACTTACACACTGTCAGTGTAAGAATGTACTTTGATTTGAGTTTGATTAAAATGATGTGTTTTGAACTTATAAGACTTTCTCATTGAAGACCAACAAACTTAATATAAAGGTACAACTTGACTGTATGAGAATGTGAAGATGAAAATCATATATTGATCATCATAGGTCAGTGTTAAATTAGAAAAGCTGTACACATGAACTATTGTTTGATTTAAAAAAAAAGCTGTAGAAGACAGCGTTCAGAGCAATGACTAGATAATATTTCAGTCTGTGATTTCAGTGTCACCTTCAGTGAATCACGCTCTTCCTGTCCCGCAGAGTTCAGATGACGAAGAATGTTCAGCAAAGGGAAGAAATCGGCACATTGTTGTCAATAAAGCTGAACTCGGCAACTCCATTGAAGTGCTGGAGACCTTCAAATTGGCCAGGGAGAGCTGGGAGTTGCTCTGTTCCCAGGAATTCCTTGACAAAGGTGAGCGAGTGTGTGCTTGTCATTGACACCGTTTAATCTCTTATATAAGATCACACGCTAAAAGATCACTGAAGTATTTGAAATGTCAGTTCTCATTGCTCATTGAACTGGGTCTAGCCATCCACTCATTTTATAAGGTTTTTGTTGGACTGGGAAAACTATTCAGCCACTGTTCACATAACCATTCATTTCTGAGCTGCTGCTAGACCGTGCATTACCACCAGGGTTGGGGCAGATTGGGAAGGATGG
>CAJQZJ010034282.1:372924-426771 GCA_907164525.1 Lophiomys imhausi | reverse complement strand
GTGTGTGTGTGTGTGTGTGTGTGTGTGTGTGTGTGTGTGTGTGTGTGCACATACATGTGGAAGCTAGAGGTTGATATCAGGTGTCTTCCTCAATCTACCGCCACCTTATATTTATTTTGACACAAAGTCTCTCACTGACTGAACCTGAAGCTTGCTATTTATGACTACACTGGCTGGCCAGCAAGCCCCAGGGATCCTCCTGTCTCTGCTTTCTGTGTACTGGTGTTGCAGGCACACCCAATGTGTAGGTGGGTGCTGGAAATCGAACTCAGGTATCAACTGAACCATCTCCTCAGCCCCCACCCCACCTCCTTTTTTTTTTTTTTAAGTCTGGATCTTGCAGCAAAACAATGAGTTTGTGCAGTGCTTGCTATCCACCCACAATGACATTATCAATCCCTGTCCTGTTTGGTCCCTGAAGTCTGCTCGTTCACTCTCTCTCTCTCTCTCTCTCTCACTTGCCCCCTGCCCACACTTATTCTTCCAGTCTTAGCATCTCTGTGCTTCAGTACCCCATCGACATATCTTCCCACCCACTCCTGACAGCTCTGGCGTCACCTCCCATGCACAAACTCACATCAATTTCATTGTCTCACCCACGCCTGACTTCAATTAGCAAACTTTTTTTTTCCCAGATGGTATTTTTCTCCTAGAACTCTTCTGCTGACTTTCTCCTTCCGGTGTGTGTCTTGGTCTTGTTCTGTAGATGAGAAACTGGGTGAGGATTCCTGTATCTCTTTCTGTTGGTGAACTCTCCAAACTAGAATATGCATTCTCTTTATCATCATTTGGCACTTTCTGCCAGTTTAGTGGCAACACTTCACCTCCCACAGAGAGACTATATAGTAGATACTGAAAATAGGAAAGAGCCAGATGAATGAACATCAATATAGTGTACACACAAGACATTTGATGAGTATCAAAACCAAAAGAACTTGAAGCTGGTTTTTATTTTCTGATTTTAAGCAATTGGGTATTACTCAATGACAGAAGTCTGTCTTGCTCTCATTTTAAGTAAGATGTATAAATGATGAGTCCTGGCTGAAAAAACACCAGCTGGAATTTGAATATGAAAGAGCAGAGACTTGTGAGATCAAGGATCCCCCTGATGTTTCCATGCTCGAGAGTGCTTCACCTTAAGCTCAATTTCTTTTTCTATAAAAGAGACACCATAATATCCATGTTGGGCGTCCTAGTGCTAGACAAGTTTCTTTGTCTGTTTGCAAGGTCTCTAATTTATCAAACTGCTCTTATAGTTCTGTTAAGCAGGTTCACAATGAAGAACATGTGGCTAGAAAGGGCCATTGGTAAGGCATTTGCTCAGTGATTGACAGGCTATGATAGGTAACTTTAAGTGCTTCGTTTGCACCTCAAGTAAATTTGAGGGGTCCATAACATGATAGAAAGGACTGGAACTTCTTACACCTTTACTCGGCCATTGACTGGAATCTGCATCCCAAGGGGATTGGTCCACAGAATTGTTTGGGATTATGCTCCTTCACCTGTCATGATCAGGGGATTGATTAAGTCATTCCCTTAGCAGAGATACATTTATTCATGCTAAAAAACCAAAATGAAACAAAACATAGGATGGGCTGGTGAGATGGCTTGGAAGCTAAAAGGGCTTGCTGCACATGCCCGGTGGCCTGAGTGTCACCCCTGGAACCCACAGTGGAAGTGGAACCAGCTCCTGCTGCTGTCCTCTGACTTTAAGCCATGCACTAAGGCACATAGGTGCTACCTCCCTCTCTCTCTCTCTCTCTTTCTCTCTCTCTCTCTCTCCTCTCTCTCTCTCTGTCTCTCTCTCCCTCTCTCTCTCTCTTTCTCCCTCTCTCTCTCTCTCTCTCTCTCTCTCTCTGTCTCTCTCTCCCTCTCTCTCTCTCCCTCTCTCTCTCTTTCTCTTTCTCTGTCTTTCTCCCTCTCTCTCTCTCCCTCTCTCTCTCTTTCTCTCTCTCTCTCTCTCCCTCCCTCTCTCTCTCTCTCTCTCTCTCTCTCTCTCTCACACACACACACACACACACACACAGTAATAATAAATGTGCAGTGCTTTGTTCCCTCTGGTCTTCATTTGTGAAGCAGAGAGAGGTTTAACAAACGAGCACCGATTTAGAGCCTTAAAGACTGGAAATAGAGATGGGGAGCAGAGTGTCTAACAGTGAGGTCTAAATCTAACATAGCACGTTACACCAGGCAGATCTATCCCAGCAAAGATTTGTTCTTTTTCTCACTTAAAAAAAAAGGGAAATATTTTGAGTAAAATTTGTCTTGGTAATACCAATATTGTGAATTACAGGATTAAAGCAAAGTTGTCATATATTCATTCTTTCAATATGCTCACTGAGCATCTACTATGAGTGTGTCAGAAATACAGACTCAGGCAGGACTTTATAACCTGAGGATGGGAGACAACCAATTGATCACCAAGCAAACCAATAAGGAAAAATGCAGATAGTGTGAGTAAACACATATTCATAATGACTGGAAACTATTTTATTTATGTAGATGCTTAAGGACACACTTCCAGCTGATATTTGAATGGGAAGAGGAATGATAATCTGGGAGGAAAGTACACTCCAGGAAAACTTAATTAGTGGTACAAATGTTCTCATCCCCAGCTAAACCTACAACTTTAGACAAGACCTTTGAGCCCTGAGCAAATTTTCAAAAGGGGAGAGATGCAGGAGAAAATGCCAGGGAGCAGACAGAGGTGGGGCTGTGTAAGCCTTACTACAGGGGCCTCTGTGAGTTTCTTTGATACAGGTAGTTTTGATATGAGTTACATGTGTGGGCAGAGCTGAATACATCACAAATGTTCCCTAGCAATATAAGAAGCATCCTGAGTTCAGAGTTGTTAAAATGTAAAGATGGTAGGACTTTGACCTAATAAATTGCCACGCTTAGATACTGAGTTATATGTAGACTGTTTGGGATCAGTTCACTGGAACTTCACATTAAGTTTCCTCCGTTCCATCTTTTGTGAAGTGTCTGTCACTTCCTTATTTTCCCTTGTCATGAATCTAGGTACTTTAAATAAAAGCTCCAAAATGCTGAGAATTCTTTTTTTTAATGTTTATTAATTACTTCCATTTACATCTCCTTCACTGTCCTCTCCCTCCACCCCTCCTGGGCCCACCCTCTTACCCTCCCATCCTCTCCCCCTTCTGCCACCTATCCTACTCCTCCAGTGTAAGGTGTCCTACATATCAGCCCCCTTCAGCTCATGCTGAGAATTCTTGCCCAGTGTGACCAACAGACTAAAAGTAACTGGAGCGCCAAAACCCACGTCTAAATCCTTGGAACTGAAAAGAAACAAGCAAGAAGATATGCTTAGAAGCTTGCCTTTTCCGATGAAGATAAGTCTTTATCGGCGACTTTGTAGAATCCTTATCAGCTGTGTAAGGTCGGCGGTTGTTCAAGATAAGCTGTCTGTAGATATTAGAGACAGTAGGCTTATTTCTTTAAGAAATCCACATAGATCAGCATGACTGCTCCAGAGCAGAAAACAAGATGCCCTCAGCAAGAGGTGTGGAGACAGGATAGCTTTGCTCGTTCATTTCTCATTCAGTTCCTACTCCAGAAGGCAGAGAGAAAATATATATACATATACACAAGTCGGGGAAAAGGAAAAATATTTCTAAAACCAACAGCAGAGAGATTCCAAACCTGAAAATGTCAGTTGCCTCCACCTTTTCCAGCTAACTTCATAACTGATTCCCTAGCAGCACTGAGCTCCAGGGTGGTTTTGTTTTGCCAGTCTTACTACAGCACTGACGTGAATTGTTTGTTCAAGCCTCCTCTTGCTCAGGGGGTTACAATGAACTGAGAGGCTAGAAGTGGCCTTGTGGTTTTGTCTGGTACATAGCCTCAGTCAATGGGTAGACCTGCACCGCTGCAGTACTGGGGGGCAGAGAGAGAAAGGCTGCTAGGTTGACGGTGAGACTTCTGCTGTTACTCCCACGCTGCCAGGCAGTACCAGGTCCACTGAGATTCTGTTTCCTCCCAAAGCCTCACACCTGACACTCTGCGATTGCTATTTATTTATGATTACTATAGTTCCTTACAAATACTCATTCATAGTACTTTGACTTACTTTCGCTTTCAGCCACAGCTTTCTAGAATTTCCTGTGCAAGCTCAGACTCATTCTGTAAGAAGACTTTCTTTTCACATCAGAGGGTTTACTATGTCTTTCTGACCTTTGTCATGAAGCGAAGCCTACTCTAGCCCACTTTGGACACTCTTAGACTAAGCTGCAAGAACAGCCTTTGTATTTGTCAAGGTTCTGTAGAAGAATGTGTATTAAAAGAGGATTTCTTAGATTAGTTTATACGATATGGTCAGGGTAATCAAATAGCAGCTTTCTTTATATCAAGAAGTTGAAATGGTAGCTTCTCAGTCCACGATGCTGGATGCCTGACTAGTCCCAATCTGGCATCGAAGGCCTGGTGGATTCCCTTACCACACTGGGAGGCTAAAGAAGTCCTAATGTCATTGAGGGATGGCAGTGACAGCAACAGGGCAGGTAAACCAGGAAACAGGGCAGATGAACTTCCGAGTAAGATGTGAAAGCCAGTAGTCCAAAAGGAAAACCTGTTTTTCAGCCTCCCTACATCCGCCTTCACAGCCATCCCCCGGCCCTGGCTGCCAGAAGGTGCCATCCACATACAAGGTGAGTCTTTCCACTCTAGTTAAATATCATGAAGAATATCCCTCCCAGGAATGCCCAGAGATTAATCTAGATCAGAGGTTCTCAACCTGTGGGTCACAACCTCTTTGGGGTTACAGGACTCTTTCACAAGGGTCACATATCAGATATCCTGCATATCAAATATTTACATTAATTCATAACAATAGCAAATGACAGTTATGAAGTGGCAACCAAATAATTCTATGGTTGAGGGGTCACCTCAACATGAGGAACATTATTAAAGGGTCACAGCATTACAGGTTGAGGACCACTGCTCTAGGTGTCTCCAGAAGCTTGCCTCATGGGTAATTCTAGATCCTGCCAAGCTGACAATATTAACTATTACCTTGAAATGCAGATAATTTGGAGCCACCAGCAAAGGGCATTTGGAGGCAGAGCCAGCCCAAAGGAGTAAGTAGGTGGATGCTGTGACTTTATGGTGGATGATTCTGGCTGTTGTCAAATAATCCTAGGAAGTCACAGAATTGTGCCTGCTCTATTCCAGTCACACCCTCACATCTGCCACTCCTACACTTGCTTTCCATTTTCCCTCTTCCCTTCTCATACCCTCACCCCGAGGCCCCTTTTCTATATTAGACTTTATTGCCGAATAACAAATCCAACTTGTCACCAGACTTTATTACCTATAATAAAAGTTATTACCTGTCCCGTAAGTCAGAGGTCAGATGGAATTGAATGAATTCTACCAACTCAGACAGGCCTTGTGTTTGTAATGTTCTGCGTTTGGCCTCCAATATAGCTGGAAATATGAACCTGCCCCATTTGGATAGCTATGCAAGTCCTTTCAACTCTCCTGTCAGCAGGGGTTGTTCACAGTTTTTGGAAGCCATGCACATGTTTTTTGTTTGTTTGTTTGTTTGTTTGTTTTGTTTTTCATCAATTTTAAAGTTAGTTAATGGACTTCTCATTACATATGCTATCTATGTGTATGCATCCTGATATGTGTATAAAACAATTCTGTAATTACTCACCTTCTTCCCTAACTTCCATATCCCTGCCTTCATCTCGTCACCACCAGCGGCTCCTTTTCTGGTCTCCTTTCTGCTTATAATAATCCCTCCTTTCTTTTGCCTTCAGGTAACACTCTTTACACTACTCATTCCTGCCCACTACATGCATTTCTTTCCTACCTGACCACCCATTTTCAAAGCCTTAGTGAAAGTCTCCCAACATTCTCCTTCTGCCAAGAGGTAAAGAAAACTTTCTACTATTAAAGGGATTGTGTAATTAGATTAAACTTATTTGAGTAACTCTGCCCTTTGGATTAAATCCAGCTGACTTTTCCCTCCCATTCTACAGTGTTAGTAGTCATATAATCTCAATCATGCAAGCTTGTCATATTCAGTTCCACAAGGCCGGGTGAGAGATCTTGAATTCTCATCTTCAGCATCTAGCTTAACACATCTCCCAACTATCCTACTTGAACCCAAATTCTTTGTCTCTTGTCTCTGCTAACTCAAAATAAAATATTGCATACATTTAAAAAGTAGCTCCTTTAAAAGATTTAGTTGAGGGGATAGAGAGGGAGCAGGGTGATTAAGAACACTGACTACATTTGCAGAAAACCTGAGTTCAATTCCAAGTATCCCTGTTTGGATAGTTCATAACTGCCTGTAACTCCAGATCCAGTGGGATCAGACACCCCTTATCTCCTTTACAAACACTAGCACTCACTCACATGTGCATACCTATACACAGATACATACATATAATAAAATAAATATATTTTAATAATCTAGTTGATATGTCTAACACAATCAAACGTTTTAGGGGTGTTTCCTGACTTGTCATTTTCATGGCTTGAGACTTAAAAGAGAAATAGGATTAAAAATACAATAATTTCTTAAGCTTTATTAAGAACATCTGGGCTATTTGAGCCCCACAGGCTGGCAGCTCTTTGATTATTGATCTGATTTTTAAAGTTCACCAATTTCATGTTTTACATTCTTTCTTTTCCCCTTTAATACAACAGGTTTGCCACAATTACCTCATTTATTCCTTACAGGATGCCTGAGAGACTTTATCACCCTGATTTATTGCCAGAAAATTGAACTCAGTTTCACAAATTTCATAGGGTCTCACAGTGATAAAACAAAATTGTTTAAAAATTTAGAGCTATTAGACACTAGAGGGGAGCTGAGTGAGAGAAAACATGACAGTCAAGGGCAGATACAGTTCTGGACTCAGGGCCATGTGCCTTCTTTCCTCTGGGTTCACTATACCAGCTGGGACCAAGGCACAGGGCTGGAATGTGGTTCTGGTTTTTTTGTTTGTTTGTTTAGTTGGTTGATTGGTTTTTTGTTGTGTTTGTGTGTGTGTGTCCATTTTTTTTTTTTGAGACAGGTTCTCATCATGTAGTCCTGGAACTCCCTGTGTAAACCAGGCTGGTCTTGAACTCACAGAGATCTGTCTGCTTCTGCCTCCAGAGTGCTGGTATTAAAGGCGTGCACCAAAAATCTTAAAAACTCAGACCACCCCAGACCTGATGAGTCAGAACCTGTGTTCTGTTGAAGTCCCCAAGGGATTTGCATGGACACTCAATGTTTGGAAACACACACCTGACAAAAAGCCTTGGCACTGAGTTCAGAGCATGGGAGCACAGTTCTGGTTGTCTATGGAAATCACTCCTCCCCAACACTGGCTGGGATGTGTCCATTAGAATCAAGATTACAGCTTTATCATTGACATTGGTCACCCCCCAGAACATCCTTCGGATGCTACATGTGGCATGGTGCCACTGTGAAGATCCAAGAACATGTCTTTTACTAGAAACCAGGAAACAAATACAATTCCTGGGATAAAGGAGAATCCAGTGAAAGGGAGATGAAGGAAAAATGGGCCTTGTCCTTCCCCAGGTCTTGAAGATGTTATTCTATGACAAACACCCTTCTGATCTCTCTCTGGTCTGGTATTTCTCTATTCCATTTCCAAATGTTGAGTTGATTTTTTTCCCCACCTCTTATCTCTGACTTTTAAAAATTTGGCCTTCTAGGTTTTTTTTCCTGCAATAATATTGACTAAATGAGATGATTATCAGAGCCTAATACAGGGTGCCAAGGCTTCTGGCAGAAGAAACACCCTGTGTGCCAGCTGCTCTCTTGACACCAGCAAACCCTTCCCTCTACCTATCTGTGTCTCACCCAGAATGCCTGTGCCTCTATAGATGCATTTACCAGTGCCAACCCTGGGTCTAAAGGTGAGAGGTTGAATGTAGCTAGGAACAGAGAATAAACCCCAAACTTCATATTCTCTCAAGTAGCTCACATTCTTAACCTGATCCACACACTTTAAAAGAAAATTGTTTTAATTTCAACCTGGAAAAAATCCACTTTATGCAAGTACTGTACAGAAGAGTTGGTGAACTGTGTACGTTTGTCCCTCAGAATGTATGTACTCTAGCTTGACACTCTATTCAAATAAGCTTTCTTGTCATATTTCCAAGCCATAATAAATTAGGAAAGAAAAACAACTTACTGCATGCAGGCCTACCATAACTGCTTTTTGCAATGGAGGATGAAGTTTAAAAGCAGAAAGCCCACTCACGCCTTCACCTCCACCCTCTCAATCACACACAAACACACACACACACACACACACACACACACATAGACACATACACACACACCCCTCTCAATCACACACACACACACACACACACACACACACATACACACAGTAGTTTGAAATCATTTTGTACATGTGCAAAGATTCACACCCATACTTATTTTCTTGACCCTGAGATCATGAGTATATTATAATTCGGTAGCCCAATTAATATACTTCACAATAATACTGTCATGCTCCAAATGGACCTTTCCATAGTGAATGATATATCACCTCTAAGTTATATTTTCTTAATTTTGCCCTTTAATTGTGGTTTACCTCATTTATTCTTACATGATGCCTGAAAGATTTTATCACCCTGATTTTATGGCCAGAAAATAGAACTCAGAAATTTCATAGGGTCCCACAGTGATAACAAAATTGTTTGAAAATCCAGAGCTGTCAGATGCCAGAGAAGAGCTGAGTGAGAGAAAACTTGGCATTGAATGACAGATACAGACCTGTTCTCAGGACCATGTGTCTTCTTTCCTCTGGGTTCATTATACCAAGTAGGACCAAAGCACAGAGCTGGGATATGGTTCTTTTTTTTTTTTTTTTTTGGTTTGGTTTTTGGTTTTGGAAGTAGGGGGTGTTGGTGTGTGTGTGTGTGTGTGTGTGTGTGTGTCTGAGACAGGATCACATCATGTAGCCCTGGCTGGCGTGGAGCTCTCTGTGTAGACCAAGCAAGCCTTGAATTCACAGAGATCTGTCTGCTTTTGCCTCCTGAGTGCTGGAATTAAAGGCATGCACCCCCCCCCCAAAAAAAAATCTTAGAAACTGAGACCACTCCAGACCTGATAAATTTTATCTCAAGTTTTTCACTGACATCTGTAATAGATGCTCTCTACACAACTAGAACCTTCCACAGTACCTAATTCAGGGATGGAGGTTCTTTTCCTCAGTAAATAGCACTAGGAGAACAAATTTAGAATTTACCATCAGAAAATGTTTCAGAATCACTGCTGCCCATCGATGGACCAGGTGCCCAGTAGAGCAAGGGTAGCTTATGTGGACAGTGGAGTAGTTCCAAATCACCTTTACCAACATTTACGAAGGTCCTGACTGACAAGATGTTTACAAATACAGAGCACTGTGAACAGGGCGGAAGCATCTGCTCTTCTCCTTCCGGATCCTATTAGCTATCTTTGCTAACTTTTCTTTCATGGACAAAGAGTTCTAACTGACACTAACAAAAGACATTGAGGAACTGACAAACAGAGGAGCTGCAAGTAATGAGTTTCATAAATGAGGGATGATTTTAGAATTAATATATTCAAATGAAGTTTCTAGATCATTTGTTTCATTGTTACTGAAAGCTCTTACAAGTCAAAATAACCTAAATTATGTAGGTGTTGGCGTGCAGGCGTATAATTCAGGCTGGTCAGAAGGACCTAGAGTTCTTGACAAGCCTGGGGTATGTAGCAAACAAACCCCAAAGAGTTGGGGATGTGATTCAATAAAAAAGCATTTGCCTAGCATAAGGAAGGCCTCTTTTTTGAACCACACAATCAAAAATCAAAACCAAACAACTCCCAAATGATCACTGAGATTTTGTTTTGTTTTTTATGATCATGTGGTTTATGTTTTTATCTTTTATTTGGTCAAAATTATTCTGTAATACTGATATTAATTTCTGTTGACTTAGATTTTTGACATGTTTTTCTTTTTTTTTAAACATTTATTTATTTCTTCAAGTTACATCTCAATCATAGTCCCCTCCCTTCTCCCCCTCCCAGTCCCAGGTCCCACCCTCCTACCTAGCTCTTCCCCCTCACCCTCCCATCTGCTTTTTTTTTTTATTTAAGTTATATCTTTTCCCCTCAACAGTTCTCCCTTTTAGCCCAATAAAAGGTTCTTTTTCTTACAACAATAAATACTATACAAAACAATAAGAATAATTACGCCACAATTATGAAAATTATAAGATGTAACATACATTCCCAATGTCTAGTTCATACATATTTGGCAACTGATATTATTATTATTCTATTATCTTATCTATCTCGATGAATTTAAAGTTCTGTATCTAACTCAGTTTCCATCCTAACTTGCATTACCAACTTAAAAACATCTTCTTAGATTTAGAACATCCTTTTAATTTCTAAGCAACTTAAAATTTAATTGTGAGACTATAACTATCTAGTCTTCAGCCACATCAGAGGCCTAAGAAGGATAAATATATCTGAGGTTTTTGTTGCTGTCATTTTCCTTTTTTCTTACTCTGTAGTTAGAGAGTATAAGAAGGAAATTCATTTAACTTGTATAAGATTACAAAAAGATATATATATATATATATATATATATATATATATTCCTGCTTTTTTGTGTATATTTCCAATGTCCTGATCAAACCTGGATATAATGTAACACGAGTTCCTGAACGTTTTCAGAGTCTAACCAAAAAGGAGTCCAGAAATGGCCATGAAATCAGACACAGAAAGAGAGAGAATAAGATTAGGTGTGTGCTTCAGGATAGAGAGCTACTAGATTCAGGACTGGAGTTCTTTGCAGCCAAAAGTCCCCAGGTCACTGCAGGGCAGATGGCATTAGTCATAGAAAGTCAGGCAGGGCTCCACGGTTCACCTTGCACCTGGGGGCATGACCTTAAACAGCTTCTCCTTCTCTCCCTTCCTTCTCACCTGCAGCATGAGAGACATACAAGATCCTGGAGCAGATTTGGGGATAACCCTGGTAACAGCTCTGGAGCCTAGTAAGTTAGAATTTTACATTAAATTTTTCTCTGACATTGGGGCTGTCTGGAAGTTTCTTTGTTTTCAACACTTTCATGGAGTTTGAAATGTCAAGCCATTGTGAAAATGCAGTCCCCAGACTTCCAGTGCCTAGCCAATAAGGCAAACAGCAACCCATGTGTATTGAGTAAGATAAGGGCTTATTTTAAAATAGAACAGTCTTGCCCCATAGAACTTGTGTCACTGTGAAGACTGAGAAACAGCAGAGAACCATTTCTTACAGTTTCCCAATAGTCGTAGAAAAGGTTAAATAAAAGGGACAGATTGCCCAAGACTATTCCTCTCCAAAACACAAAGTGGCAGTCACATATGGTGATTATCAGAATCCAGAAAGTCCTGATATGAAAAGCTAGTGTTTGCTGGAGCTCAATGGCGCTAAAATGTAAATGTACATTGTGAGCTAAGGAAGTGGAGAATTCTTTTGGTGAGTATATAGCACAGGTGGACAGCATAATGTGAGCAGGGATAGCATAGAAGCCTAAGAGACAACCAGCTTCACGATGGGCTCTTATTAATCATTGTTAATGATACCTTCTTCTGTATTGTGTTCTATAATTGATAAAGCATCTTCATACATTGTCTTGAGACTCAGTAAACCTTGAGGTAGACAGGAGAGTCTTACCCAGTGAAGCACCCACCTCAACATCCCATGTGAGCAATGGCCATAGCTCACAAAAGTTAGCACAAAACCCCCACAGGTCACATGATGTGTATTTTGAGGTCAGCTGACAACCATCTTCCTACTTCCCAGACCCAGAAAGAATCAACTCTCAGACTCTCAAGACCATGTGCATGCCGGTTATAGGTGTCCAGGGGACAGAGGATAAATGAGGTCTTTATTACAACAGGGCTGCTCTTCCAAACCAGAGCCCTTAGAGACTGTTTGCACTTATATAAAATATTCTCAATAATAATATGAGCACCACTGCCATTCAAAGCTTACTGATATCCAACTGCATGTGCAGGCCCAACCCAGGCACCATAGGTCTGAAGGTAAAGGAAGGCTGAGACCCTTCCTCCAGGACTTTGTGAGAAGAGAAGATAGAAAATCCCCTCACACTCAATGGAGATGGGAAAGATGAGCTTAGTTCAAATGGCACAAGGAAAGAAAAGAAAGCATGTTTCCAAAGGCTCTTGTCATGGGCTCTTGCCTACCTTCCTGCTCACAGTTACCCCTAACTTGGCCTTGGGCTATACAGTGTCTGAGTGTTTGATTTATGATAGTGAACCTGTTGTGCAAGGGAGATTGTTATATAAAGTGCAGCCTGAGGATTTTTGCATTTGATCACATGTACTCTGGAGCCATGTTTTCTCTGTCCCAAGGAATGAAGCAAGCCTAGCTACTCCCCACCCATAAAGCATGGTTTGGATGAAATAAAAATACAAGAATTGAAATGCTCCTCAGAAACATGGCTTGCTGAAGCAACAACCACACTGTTCTATCAAATTGTAAACTTACCCAACAATCAGAGCTTTCCTTATCAGTTAGAAACACCTAAGGCAAAACTCAAAACGATTGGAGGATAGATAAGTGATATTAGCCACAAGGATGAACCAGTAGAATAGCAGCAAGACCAAAGGCAACAGCAGATTAACCAACCCGCTGGGCCTGGCTTCCAAGCCAGACTCTGGAATGCAAGGCCCCTGCTTGACTTGTTCATATTGTCAGACTTCCTTCT
This sequence comes from Lophiomys imhausi, assembly GCA_907164525.1. Classification (NCBI taxonomy): domain Eukaryota; kingdom Metazoa; phylum Chordata; class Mammalia; order Rodentia; family Muridae; genus Lophiomys; species Lophiomys imhausi. Next base: position 414,033 of record CAJQZJ010034282.1, on the reverse strand, counting down.
GGTTCCTCTATAGCCTGCTATGGTATGGTACAGTGATAGGGCAGTCATAGAGAGATCCAAGCTTGAGTACAACAGAGCCATCACCTGTACCCCAGTCTCCAGATCTGTAAAATGATAGAACTTATGCAGACATTAGTCATGAGCCCCTCTGTCCCTGTAAGGTATGACTACATCGAGACAACATAACTGGAACATCATGATTGTTCTAAAACTTCACTCCTTCAACACATTTTAACTGTGTGAATTCTGTCTATCATCTGTCTGTCTATCTATATATATATATATATAGTTATATATATTTATGTATACAGACACATACATATACACACATATGTGCATATCAGTACTAATCAAAGAGGATATTAACTTCAGTAGGGCATGAGAGGAGTTTGAGGAGGGTTAAGGGCAGGGAAGAGAAGGAGGGGAAAGTGATACAATTTTTAAATTTAGTGAAAATTGTTTGAAAAATAAAATAATAAAATTGGTGCCATTTACAAACATCAGATACATTTGATCTCAAGAATGGATTCCTGCCTCTTGAGAGACTGGATTAGTCTCCGTGAGTAAGTATGGGCTCTTCATACTGAGTTAGCTACTATGAGAGCAGGCTAAAATGACCCTGTTAGCCCTGTTCCCTCTCTCTCCAGCATGTGCTTCTGTCTCACATAAGTCTGTTTTCCTTCCTATTTTTTTTTTTTTTTGTTTCACATGGAGCAGCTTGAGGTTCTCACAAGAAGGCAAATAAATGCCAACACCATGCTCTTAGATTTCTGAAATGTGAGCCAAATAAACATCATTCCATTATAAATCACCCAGCGTCAGGTACGTAACCGAAAACACACCAAGGCAGTCCCCGCCCCATCACTGGGATTCTTTAGTGGATACCTGCTTGAAAGTCTTGACTCAAGTCCCATCAGGTGTTTCTAAGAGGAATCCCCCAAAGGGGCCCCAGATTCACCAGCAATAATGGGACTGCCCTGGGTTATCAGTCACTCCCAAATGAGGTTGTTCACACTTAAGGCTCAGAGTCCTCCAAGTTGGTAAAGAGTTTGAACACTGAGCTTTGCCTTGTTATTCTCAACACACAAACCTTCGAAGTAAGATGGCCTTCTTAGCACTCAACACTCACATGTGTTTCCCCTGCCCAAGCAACTGGGATAGTTAGGTGAGGATGTCATCCTTTTATGCCTTGTCTTTAACAGGCCTGTTAAAAAATTATAAATGGTCATTGAACTGTAGAAAGAGAGGTGAATATTTATAGCCCAGAATTAAAGGCTTGTCAGGGTTCTTTTTCATTAGTTGGTTCCCTCTAATCCTTTGCTTTGTTGTAACACAGAGGTTTTTCTTTGATGACACAAGGATAGGGGTCATGTTTTGTTTTCCCTGCTCCCCAAACTCTCATTGTACCAGTTTTTCACTGTCTTCACCATTCTCAAATCCTCAACTTTCTAGTAATATGCCAATGTATGTGTTGTTACCCTTGAAAAAGTTACTATTTACAAATGGCCAATCACAAACATAATTCATTGGGGGCTGGAGAGATGGCTCAGCAGTTAAAAGCATTAGCTGCTCTTCATGAGGACTCAGGTTCCATTCCCAGTACACACATGGCAGCTCATAACCATCTGAAATTCTAATTCCTGGGGAATCTGATGCCCTTTTCTGACCTCCTCGGGCACTGCAATTATGTGGTATGCAGACATACATGCAGGCAAAACACCTACACACTTAAAATAATAGTTAAAAGTTAATTAAATGGAGACCTAAATGAAAGAACAGCTTGTGAGAAGGTACAAAGGAAGGACTCTCATAAAGTTCCTGTCACTAGATTAAACTTTTATTTTAATTTCCTTTAGAGACTAAAAACAAAGCAAACCTTTGGTAGAGCAGTAGATTTAATGATAGATAGACAACAGGCTTTTGAAATCTTTAAATGATGGTGACCATTTTCTTTCATTTTCTCTATCATCTTAGGCTGGAAATGCAGAATATAGTGGAGTAATTGGAAAATAAAGAGAAGTTCTCAGAAAAAAAATGAACTAAGTCCACTCAGAACTGGTTTACTTGAGGCTTCTGGTTATTTGGAACTACTAGATGCCTATTCAAGCCTTATTGACAATTAAGTAATTATGAGGGAAATGGTGGTAAAGTATGTAAGGAAAGTACAGTGTATGGGACTGCAGTCAGTTAGAACTAAAAGTTTAGGGAGAGTACAACTCTAATCTTAGTCGTGAGGAGGTAGAGACAAGAGGACCTCCAGCCTATTTGAGTTCCAGGCCAGTGAGAGATATTCCCTAAATAAACATAGGTATATTATGCCTGAGGAACTACTCTTGCTTTTGTCCACTGATCTCCACATGCATGTACACATGTACACATGTACCCCCATTTGAATCTACACACAAACACATTTCTATTATTTAAGAATTTTTCATTCTGCACTTGAGTTCCAATATTGGGTTTAATATAGCATTTTGTATCCAGATTCAAAACTAATTACAATTTAAAGTTACTAGAAGGTTTTCAAGTATCCAAATATTTGGTGCAATTCAAATAGTTTCTCTCCACTTGTTAACATGTAAACAGTGAAACATATTGTGTAAGAGCACTAATAGTTCCATCTCTCTATAGCAGTGATTCTCAACCTTCCAATTGGTATGACCTTTTAATATTTTTTTCTCATAATGTGGTGACCCCCAACTGTTGAGGGAAGGTCTAATATCATTGTTTCTGATAGGTTGAATTCAATGCTGAGTTCTGATTACTGCCCTTTCTGAGGCATTCTCTTGATTGGTTAATAAAAGTCACTTATGGCCAATTAGCTGGGCAGAAAGAGTATAGGAAGGTGGGACTTCCTGAGATTAGAACAGGAACCCTGGGCACACACAGAAACTCTCTCTCTCTTTTCCATTGGGAGTCACAGAAGGAGACAGATGTCTGGAGAATGCTAGAAGGTAATCGCAGGCACATAGCAGTTTGGGATTAGGTGATCTGGGTTAACTTAGAGTAGCTAATTGAGAGTCTGCCCAGCTAAGGGCTAAGCATTAAAACATTAAAAGGTCTTGGTGTATTTAATTATTGGGGAAAAGACTGCGGCGGCTTATAGGCCCTCAGTCCAAGCAGTCCCGGGCCATTGGACTTCCAGACTCCTGGACTCCCCTCGGGCCCAGGCAAAGCTCCCGCCAAGCTGCTGGTAATTCTACTGACCTAATATAACAACTTATATTAATTAACAGAGTTTAGGTTATAGGTGGTGTAGGCCACCCTTGGTCCCAGGACTTTTTCTCCAGGATAAGTTAGGCAACCAGTTGAGGCACGCAGGCCAGGCCGCTCCTCCTCTGCCAAGCTGCTGGCCTAATCTTACAGTTTATATTTACTAATAACTACAAAAATTAATTAATTTGCAGTTTCGCCCAACTATAAAATTATTTCATTGCTACTTTATAACTGTAATTTTGCTACTGTTATGAGGTATAATGTAAATATCTGATATGTAGGATATTTGATATATGACCCCCCCAAAGATCATGACCCACAGATTGAGAATCTCTGCTTTATAGACTGTTTTTCGCAAACACTGAAAAGTGTTAAATTGACACACCTCACAAAGCTATTGGTCCAAAGCTGGATATTAAGTTCAAACCCAATCAATCATCAGTGGAGTTTTGGATGCAAAATTTCACTATTAAAAAAGTCAATTCAGACCAAGGAGGGTAACACAGACTTTTAATCTCAGAACTCAGGAGTCAGGGGCAGGCAGATCTCTCTGTGGGTTTGAGGACAGCCTGGTCTACATAGTAAGTTTCAGGACAGCCAGAACTACATGTCTCAGAAGAAGAAAAGAAGGAGGAGGAGAAGGAGGAGGAGGAGGAGGAGGAGGAGGAGGAGGAGGAGGAGGAGGAGGGAAGAAGAAGAAACAAAAAACACCTCATATCTATACTCTTTGGAAAAATGAGTGATTTTTTTCTACTAAATATATTTCAAAGCACATAATGATTTCATAGCCACAGAAAATATGAGTAATTGAGTGTTCCTTGTAGAATTCTAAACAGAGACTAAAGCCATGGACAATTTATTCATACCAACTCTGAGTATTGAATACAAAAGAAACCATTTTTTAAAATTTATTTATTTTAGATGGAAGCTTTCTTCTCAGGATGGTCTTAGGAGGACAAGCATTCAAGAATTATTGAGGACTGAGAGATCAGACATGGGTAGTATCTTCTCTGGATATTCGGCTGTTCTCCTGGTTGGCTCCATTTCAGGAACTTGAGGTTTGGATCTTTATATTTATTAGCTAGTTTATAAGAAAAAGCAAACAGCATGGACATAGGGGTGAGAGACTCTCTGAGCACAGATGTGATGGTTCTGACAAACCCTGGTCTAGCAATCAGTCCAGGCAGCACCACCTGTCCTCACCCAGACCATTGGTGATCTGGTCATTAGACATCAAGCTGCCAAGGAAATGAAGGAACAAAGGCTAGTGGCCACCAACTGGTTGTCCATTCTTCTGATGTTTTTGTATTTTCAATTCCAGCTAAACAGTTACCTTCAGAGCATCTCAAAGGAAATGTGCATAAGAAGCTAATTGCAGGGTGTACATGCCTGTAATCCCAGCACTTAGGAAGGGACAAATATTACTAACCACTAGCGAAGGTGAAGTACCAAACAGGCATGTCACTCAATGCACCTTTTGAAAGTGTCACAAAGGAGCAGGACACCAGAGCTCTCCTGCAAACACCAGGCTCCAGGAAAACCACCAGAACAGAAGTGGCTCCATTTAAGGGCCAGCTCCTGGGGTGGTTGGCACTGAACACACAGGACACATTGTGTCCCCTGTTTGTCCATTCCCACACAGGGAAAAGACCTCCTGGCTCTGAACTCCAAAGCCATTTCCTGCTGAGTTTCTCAGGACTGTGATTTTTCAGGGGTAAAATTCTGAGCATTAGGAGAAGCTCTCACATGTCGCCACAGTAGAAACGAAGCCAAGGCTCTTGCGTGAATCACGCTTCCAATTCAGACGTCAGCACAGTTTTGGAAACAATCTGTTTGGGTAAATTCACAGTACAACTGATTTCTCCATCTTTTAACTCATTAGCCTTGAAGACAGACTTTTGGGGGAGGTAAGAAAAAGTTCATTTCATAACACTACTTTATCATGCTTTGGGTTGGAAGCAACATCATTAAGAAGGGACAAACAATCCCTAACTCCAACATTTATATAGTATGCTCAGATCAGCAATTCCTTTAAAAAAAAAAATGATGTCAAAGACTCAGGAGATGGCTTGGTAGATAGGGACACTTGCTGTGCAGGCTTGAGGCTCAATTTAAATTCTGAGCAACATAGAAACTGGGAAATGGCCATGTAGCAACTGTAGAGGGCAGAAAACAGGAGGCACTCCTGGGGCTGTTTGGTGGCCAGCCTAGCTCCAGGTAAAGTGAGAGACCCTATCTCAAGGGAATGAGGCAATGAACAGTATCTGACATCTTCTTCTCACTGCCATGAGCATATCCATAGGTCTGTGTACCCACATGCACACATGGGCATGCAACACATATATGCACAGGCACACACAAGCACACATTCACATACGTGTGCAGTGCACACACAATGACTCCATTTGATTTCAGAACAAACACCCTGCAATGTAGGAATGGGGATATTACTGTCTTATATTTACAGAGGAAGAAAGTCAGGGATTTAGACTGGCTAGACAGATTGTAGACTCAAGGTCCACCAGGCCAGCCTCCCTCCTCAGCAGTACTGGGGACCACCCACTGTCTCCTGTTCCTTTCCAGTATTCATAGTGCCTCTCAGGACCCACGAGCTGTGGTCAATTCCAGACAAAATCTATAAGGGCAAACTATAACTTTTTCTTTCCTCATCCAAATGTTGCTCAAAGTGAATATCAGCAAATGTTTACTGATGACTCCCCCTTTATTTATTTATTTATTTATTTATTTATTTATTTATTTATTTATTTATTTATTATTTATTCATTCATTGACATACAAGTAACAGGCTTGCATATGGTGTTTTCATACACTTAGTCTCAGTTCCTTCCACCAGCCTCCCCTCCCTGATATCTCTGTCCTAAAGGAATTAACAGGCTTTTAATGTGGCCAGCGACAGGAATGGTGACCTGAAAATTATATAGAACCATTGTGTGTTTATGCTTTTATACATAAGGCTAAACTAAATCAGTGACTACATTTTCCCTCACCTTTCATTCACATATTTTGACAGCTTACATAGAAAGACTGAAGAAGAGAATCATCCTGGGATCTCCATCCCCCAACCCTTCCACAAAGGTCTCCTATGACAAGAAGCACTGGGGGATGCCTACAGCAGTGCATTCTTAAATGTAATACTGCCGGGTAAAGCTTGAACATGTCCTTCCACAGGGCAGACAAAGTCTTCCTTGGGTACTGACCATTAAAGAGGATGAAGTATCTAACAGGTTTATTACTCAACGGGCATTTGGGAAGTAACACAGAGCAAGGGAACACTCTCTGGAACACTGCAGGAGTTTTCCTGCAGATAAGTGGCTGCTCCAAATGGCAGGTGCTTTTCTGGGAATACATGGCCTGGCAACCTTTGACTGAGGGATATAATGAATCATCTGTATACATCCTACCTACTTTGCAGCACACACACATATACACACATACATAAAAAATTACAAACATACACACATACATACATACACACAGATACAAACACACACAAGCACTCACAAACACAAACATGCACATAGAAACATACACACAAATATATATACAAAGACACATAATACAAATGTGTGTACCCATAAAACACACAGGAACATAAACACAAATATACTCAGACAAACAAAGACACAAACAACTATACACACAAACCCACACATGTACACGCAAAGACAAACACAAGCATCAACGTACACAGGAACATAAATACAACAAACAAAAGCACACGACATGTACAAACACACATAGATATACAAGCACAGACCATGTTTACATGTCTCACCACTGCTCCAGAAACATTACAGCCAAGTGACTAGACTGAAATCTCTGAAACCACATCCAAGTATATCCTTCCTACCTAATTTGGCTTTATTGAGAATTTTGTCACAGAGATGAAAAAGTGACCACCAAAACATGTCACCATAAAAGTGAACTGATTGAGGGAGCCTGAGTGGTCAAGGACACCACAAGTAGGCCTACAGAGTAAACTAACCTGGGCCCATGGAGGCCCACAGAGACTGAACCACCAACCAAAGAGCATGCATAGGCTGGGCCTAGGTCCCCTACACATATGTAGCAGATGTGCAGCTTGTTCTTCATGTGGGTCCCCTAACAATTGGAGCAATGGTGGGTGGGGTGCTGTCTCTGACTCTGTTACCTACCTTTGGATCCCTTTCCCATAGCTGGGCTGCCTTATCCAGCCTCAGTGGAAGAGGATGTGATTAGTCCTGCTGTGACTTAATGTACCAGGGTGGGTTGGTACTCATGAGGGGGGTCTCCTCTTCAAGGGAAGGAGGATTGTGGAGAGGAGTAAGGGGGGGACTGGGAGAAGAGGAGGGAGGTGGGCTGTAAAGTGAATAAATAAATTAATTAATGAGAAAAAGAGTGACTTGTTCTACATAGTCTACAGTTGGGATTTTGTCATCTGAATGTCCCACCTCCAGAAATCCTCAAGACTCTGGAATGCAAGAGGGGGGGCGCTAGCTCCATCATTTCTAAAAATAGCAACAAACTGGAGAATATTGAATTACAAACTTGGTAAATTCACAGTCAGATCACACACAGGATGCAGGAAGAGCCCAGGACTTCAGCTCGGACCACCTGTTGATTTGGCTTCCTTGTGTGCTGGGTTTGTTCAGGTGGGGCTTCCACGCCTCAGTCAGTCACACTCAGTAGTCATTGGCTTTACTCAGTTCCTGCATCCAGCACTGATCCTGACCAGGGACGGGACATGTACTAACTGGCTAGATACTCATCCAGTGTCTGTCCCTAGGTTCAGAGTGAGGGCTAATTCTACCCTCAAATACAGACCCATATTGAGACAGTCTAAAATAAGGACATATTCCTCCTACCAGAATTACTAAAATAAAATTACTACTAATAAAATAAGTGTAAATAAAATGCAAAATAAATAAAAATTTTGTAATAATAAAATAAGTAAGTAAAGAAAATTTCAGGAATTAGCCTATTAAAAAGAAAGAAAATAATTTTGGCTTCTTTGTCAAAAATGAAGTGACCATAGGTGTGTGGGTTTATTTCTGGGTCTTTGATTCAATCAGCCTAATCCTGCCAAGAAAGGGTAAGCAAGTCCTTCATAATTCCCCCTTTACAATTAATGTCTGTCAGAGATACTGGGCCAAAAAGCTGAAGATAGATGCTCCAATGTATTGCAAAAAATTGAGGACTGCCCAGGTAGCCAGTTGTCTGTCATTTCTTAGTTTTGGAAGCTGCTGGCTCTATACTTCCTGTATATTCAGATATATTTATCCTTCTCAGGTCCTCTGACATGGTTGAACTCTAGATAGTTATAGTCTCACAGCTAAATTTTAAGTTGTCTAGGAATTAAAAGGATGTTCTAGGTGTAAGAAGATGTTTTTAAGTTGGTAATGCAAGTTAGGATGGAAACTGAGTTAGGTATAGAACTTTAAAGTAATTGAGATAGATAGATAATAGAATATTAATATCAGTTGCCAAATATGTATGAACTGGACTGGACTGAAATGTATGCTATACCTTATAATTTTCATAATTGTGGCCTAATTATTCATATTGTTTTGTATTGTATTATTGTTATAAGAAAAAGAACCTTTTATTGGACTAAAAGGGGGAGCTGTTGGGGGGAAAATATACACCTTAAATTTTAAAAAAAGCAGATAGGAGGGTGAGGAGGAAGAGGGTAGGAAGGTGGTGAAAGACCTGGGAGAGGGAAGTCCCTTTCCTGACACTTGGGATATCACGGCCACCCAAAAACTCGCAAGAGACCTTCTTGATGCAATCCCAAGAGGTTTATTTTGGGGATCAGTGCACTGAGGACACAACTCATATCCCACGCAGGAGTAGAGGAGTTCACAACCCCAATTTGGGGGAGAGTAGGGTATTTAAACCACAACCCAAGGGGGTGAGGGGAAATACAAGTGGAAAGTACCAGCCCATTGTTTAGTTAGTCAGCAGGAAACATCCTATACTTGTTTTTCTCAGGAATGAATTTAATCTTGCTTTACTATCGGCTTTGTGGTTAGCTAGTTCCTGGAGCCTGGGGCTCATGACCTGACTGACCTTCATTCTTGATTCCACCTTTTTTATGGTCAGCTAAGTTCCTAGAACCCAGTTGGCCTGGCTCCACTACCTGCCAAGGGGGTCTCTAAAATTTTCATTCCTCTCAGTGGGACAAGGAGGAGGAGGGAGGAGACTGTAATTGAGATGCAATTTGAAGAAATAGATAAATGTTTAAAAAAAATAAATGTGTAGAAAGAAAGAAAGAAAACAACAATAATAACTCAGTATGGCATGTTCAGAAAGACATGGACTTCAGTCCCTAAGTCACTATTCTCAAAGGGGCCTCTCAGTCCTGAACTAAGGAGCAGACTTCACTTATCTCAGATTTTTCACTGAGATAAAAGAGAGTTCCTTGACACGGTGATATCTGTATTTCGCAGTGAACCTTAAACTATTATGCTTATATGTAAAGGGCTTGGCTTGAATCCAGTCATGGGAATTTGTTTATATTATTTTGTAATGCCATTCTCTCCCCTGCACTGTGTGTGTGTGTGTGTGTGTGTGTGTGTGTGTGTGTGTGTGTGAGAGAGAGAGAGAGAGAGAGAGAGAGAGAGAGAGAGAGAGAGAGACAGAGATGGAAAGAACCTTGTTTTTTTGTTTGTTTGGTTTCTTGTTTTTTAAATCTCTTCCTTGGTCTGGAGCTCACTTAGGCTAGGCTGGCTACACATCAGCTCCTGGGGATCTGCTGAAGTGCAGATGTAAGAACTAGAGTTCAGAGCCCCCAAACCCACACAAATGTTAGGTGGGCATGGAAACTCATCCTCAGTCCAGCTTCAGAAGACACAGGAGAGCCTTGGAGCAAGCTGGGAGCAAGACTAGCCATAGTGGTGAGCTCTGGGTTTAACTGCAAGACCTTCCCTCAATGAATGGATGAAGAGGCAATCAAGGATCCACATAAATGCATGCATATGTACAGGCACTCTCCCACACAGGTGTTCACAATAAGCAAATACACACACACACACGAAAAATAGAAAAAAAAGTGTTTCAGTCAAATCTATGCCTGAACTGGTGGCAGTTTGTTTGTTTATCTTGGCTGTCATCCAACGTGATGCTTCCTCTTCAGCATTCAGACAAGCTACTGAAAGAGCACTGATTTAGAAACAGCTGCATTGGTATTAAATGGTTTTACATTTTTTTATATAAAGGCAGAGGACTTCCCTTGTAATACAGAAATAAGACTTACTACCTCATCACAAACACTACTTTTTAAATAATTTCTGCAGTAGAAATAAGTCAGAAATACAATTCAGGTATAACAGTTTTTTATTACTTCTCCAATAGATGACATTTTGGAAATGGAAAACCTAGAAATAAAATTCTTTTGTTCCTACTTTGTTGAATGAATGTCAAAGTAATTTCTACCCCCTACACAGATGGGCCAATGAATTCCCTGAAGACTTTACCTCAGAAAACAATGTAGAAGACCAAAACATATGTGTTGTTACTTTGATTCTAGGTGACTGGATATTTGGTAGGAAATAAGAATGGGAGGTATGTTCAAAAAGTGAGTTGGGTTTTGTGTAATTGAATAAGCTGATTGCTTGGGATCAAAGGATGTCCTTGAGAATATAAAATCACCACTTTCGGGAGCATCTGAATTAATCCCATCCATATATGGGGCAGGAGAAATCAGCAATTCATCACTGTTTCCTTCTCATTTTCCTGTCTTGCTGGCCACTCAGCACACTTCTGGCTTATGTTACCCATTTCCCACACACACCTTCTGGGATTCGCAACTTCCCTTTGGTATTACCCAAGCAGAAGACAGGTGTGGTGGTCTTCCTTGTCAATGGCCACATAATTATAGGAGGAGCAGGAGCCATTTCTAGAGCATTCTGGCCAATCAGCAAGACTACTGGGTGGGGCTGGGAGCACAGAGCTGGGAAAAGGGACAGAAGCCACAAATCTCTAAACAAAGTAAGTTTAAGAGGAGTTCCTGAGATCCCAAGATGGCTCCAACCAGCAAGCACAGTTATCTGAGTGGCAGGAGGCTGAGTTTAGTCACTGTGGAAAGAACATGAGGCCCCACTGCTGACTTTGAAACACAAACTGTGCCTGTGTTTCTCCAGCAAAAGCTGGGACTGGCCACTCCCCTGTGCCCCTGAGCTCCAGGAACAGCCCACCTTAGGCCCACCCACTGACTCTGCCCTCCCTCCTGGGTGGAGGTCCCAGACCATGGTTTTCTAGTGGAACTCAATAACAGCTGAATGAATGAGCAGCCAAGCTACTGAACCCAAAACTACCATGTCTATGAGGAGAGAACCCAGGTTCCAGTGATGCACAGATACAGCATCTAGTCCACAACTCTACCTGCCTTTCTAAGGATACCTGACAGTTCTCAGGACCATACGGTTTAGTTCCTCCGACTTCAATCCCATGCCTATGGGTCACAACCAGCTGAGGAGAGCTGCAACTACTCTATAAGATCCAGCCTCTATTACATGGACCTACCCATCATCTGGAGGTGTACGTCCAGATCACAGGATCAGCTAGCCTCCAGAACAGGGGTCTTTCCTGGACACCAAGGCCAATGTGCACCAGCTGAAGGAACAACTAGACAACCCCAGGGTCAACCAGATGGCTAACAGTCACCATAAGAACACTATCAAAAAAACAAAGCAAAAAACCAAGGCAATATGGTGTCTCCAGAACCTAGCTATAATGCTACATAAAGCCCTGGAAATCCTAGCACAACTGAAACACAAGAAAATGATCTTAATCCTATGCTTATGAAAATAATAGAGGGCTTAAGGGAAGAAAACAGACCCCTCAAAGAACAACAAGAAAATATAGAAAAACAGGTAATGGAAATGTGTAAAGTCCTTAAAGAAGTGCAGGATTTAGTTTAACAGGAGAGGGAAAGGAATAAAATGTTTTAAGACCTGAAAAGAGAAGTTGAAGCAATAAAGAAAACACAAGCTGAGACATCCCTGGAACTGGAAAACCTAGAAAAAGAAAAGGAACTACAGACACAAGCATCACCAACAGAATACAAGAGATGAAAGAAAGAATCTCAAGCACAGAAAATAAAATTGGAGAAATTGATACATCTGTAAAAGAAAATGTGAAATATAAAAAAGTCTTGACACAAAACCTTCAGGAAATCAAGGACACTATGAAAAGACAAAGCCTCAGAATAATAGTAATAGAAGTAAAAGAAGACTCCCAACTCCAAATACAAGAAAACATCTTCAACAAAATCATAGAAGAAAATTTCCCAAACCTAAAGAAAGAGATGCCTATAATCATACAAGAAGCCTACAGACCTCCATATAGATTAGACCAGAAAAGAAAATCCTCTTGCCACATAATAATCAAAACACTAAATGTACAGAACAAAGAAAGAATATTAAAATCTGCTAGGGAAAAAGGCCAAGTAACAAACAATGTCAGGCTATCAAAATCATACCTGACTTCTCATCAGAGACCCTAAAAGCCAGAAGTGCCAGGACAGAAATCCTGCAGACCCTAAAAGAGCACAGATGCCACCCCAGACTACTATGCCTAGCAAAACTTTCAAACAACATAGATGGAGAAATTAAGATATTCCATGACAAAACTAAATTCAAATTCAAAAATATCTATGCACAAATCCAGTCCTTTAGAAGATACAGAAGGAAAACTCCAACCCAAGGAAGTTAACTACATCCAAGAAAACACAGAAAGAAAATAACCCCACTGTAGCAAAACCAAAAGAAGAGAAACTCACTCACACACTGCCACCACTAATATCAAGATAACCAGAATTAGCAATCACTGGTCATTAATAACTTTCAACATCAATGGAATCAATTCCCCAATAGAAAGACACAGACTAGCAGAATGGATGCAAAACCAAAATCCATCATTCTGCTGCTTACAAGAAACACACCTCAGCAACAAAGATAGACATTATCTCTGAGTAAAGGGCTGGAAAAATATTTTCCAAGCAAACAGACCCAAGAAGCAAGTTGGAGTAGCCATTCCAGTATCTAATAAAATAAACTTTTAACCATTGTTAATCAAAAGAGATAGGGAAGGACACTTCATACTCATCCAAGGAAAAATCCATCAGGATGACATCTCAGTTCTGAACATCTATGCTCTTCAAGGGCACCCTCATTCATAAAAGAAGCATTACTAAAACTCAAATCCTACATCGAAACCCACACACTAATAGATGGAGACTTCAACACACTGCTTTCACCAATGGACAGATTAATGAGACAGAATCTAAACAGAGAAATAATGAAACTAACAGATGCCATGAATGAAATGGACCTAAAGAAATATCCACAAAACATTTCACCCAAACCAAAAGAATATAGAGTCTTCTTACCACTTCATGGAGACTTCTCCAAAACTGACCATATAGTCAGTCAAAGTAACTCTCAACAGATACAAGAAAGTTGAAATAACCCCTTGTATTTTATCAGTCCACCATGGAATAAAGTTGGACTTAAACAATAACAAACACAACAGAAAGCCTACAAGCTCATGGAGACTGAGCAACTCACTACTCAATGATCTCTGGGTCAGGGAAGAAATTTAAAAAAAAAAAGAAATTAAAGACTTTTTAGAATTCAATGAAAATGAAGAAACAAAATGCCCAAACCTGTGGGACACAATGAAAGCCGTGCTAAAACGAAAGCTCATAGCACTACGCATCCTCATAATGAAACTGGAGTGATCTCATAAGAAAGAACACCTAAAAGCTCTAGAACAAAATGAAGCAAACACATCTAAGAGGAGTAGATGGTAAGAAATAATCAAGCTCAGAGCTGAAATTAGTAATTCACAAACAATCAAAGAATCAATGAAACCAAGAGCTCGTTCTTTGAGAAAATCAGCAAGGTAGACAAACCAGAGAGACAGCATCCAAATTAACAAAATCATAAATGAGAAGTAGATGTAACGACAGGCACAGAGAGGATGCAAAGAATCACTGGGTCTTACTTCAAAAGCCTATATTCTACAAAACTGGGAAATCTCAATGAAATGGATGATTTTCTTGATAGATTTTCCTTACCAAAGTTAAATCAAGATCAGATGAATAATTTAGACAGTCCTATACCTCTAAAGATATAGAAACAGTCACCAAAATTCTCCCAAAAAAGAAAGTCCAGGGCCATATGGTTTCAGAGCAAAATTCTACCAGACTTTCAAAGAAGAGTTAAAACCAAATACTCCTCAAACTATTCTGCAAAATAGAAACAGGAACATTGGCAAACTCATTCTGTGAAGCCACCGTCACCCTGATAACTAAACCACACAAAGACAAAACAAACAAGGAGAATTTTAGACCGATTTCCCTCATAAATGTTCATGCAAAAATACTCAATAAAATACTCACAAACTTAATCCAAGAACACATCAAAAATGTCATCCACCATGATCAAGTAGGCTTCATCCCAGGGATACAGGGATGGTTTAACATATGAAAATTCATCAATATAATTCATCATATAAATAATCTGAAAGAAAAAAACCACATAGTCATCTCACTAGATGCTGACAAAGCCTTTGACAAAATCCAACATCCCTTCCTTACAAAAGTCTTGGAGAGATCATGTATATAAGGCCCATACTCAAACATAATAAAGGCAATGTACAACAAGCCTGCAATTCGAGTTCTTTAGTGAATTATTAAGAGATTCTGGCATGCAGATTACCCTGGTACACAGCAGCATATGGTCCTGGGCATAAGAAGGAAAGCCTGGGAAACTGAAAAAGGACTTCTCAATGCAGTCACATTTTGAAAGACTCTAGCTGAAGAGTGGGGTCAAGGTGAGCAGAGCCCAAATTGGACTGAGGCAACGTGAAGCCTCATTTTTAAGCCATAGAGACTGGCTCCATGAGAGATGAAGACAGTGCCTTGTTGAGAGACATGGCTGCAAAGCCACAGAGACCTTGAGAAAGCATGCTGTGCTGAAGGATGTGGCCAGGGACCCTGATCGTGAGAGAGCTCCCTCACAGAAGGGCATACCCAAGGATCATGAGGGAGCCTGAGAACTGTAAGTTACCATGAAAATCATGCCCTATTTAAGCCCAACAGAGAAAGACCCTTGGAGAGAGAGAGAGAGAGAGAGAGAGAGAGAGAGAGAGAGAGAGACATCCACATGAGAGACGCCAAAGTGAAGTACACCATCTGCCAGCCCTGTCGGTAAGAAGCGGGTATATAGAAACCTCAGCACATAATCTGGGAGGTGGAGTCTGAGAGAGAGACTCTTGCCATGAGCCAGTCCAAGGAGGCCAGCAGAAAAGGCAAAGCATAGAACTGGCTGAGAGAAAGTTCGTGAAAACTAGGCACTGAAGACATCAGTCCATAGTCCTGAGAGCTGCCAAGCAACTGAAGAAGGTGCAAGGAGGCAAGGGGAGCTCTGAGGCCTCAGTGAGGACTTGAAAACAGGTAAGAGGGTAACCCCTGTCATGTGAGGGTGGGAGATAGGCCCAGCCAAGCTAATTAGCCCTAGCAAGGCCTCAAAGCTAAGGCAAGGTTGTGAGACCAAGGACTAAACCATGTGGCACATCCCCTGAGGGATTTAGCTAGTTCAAACAGCGGCCTGAGGTATCCATGGACAGTCTCAGCTGACTGAAGCAGGCCCCAAGCTGAGTGGTTGAAGCAGGCTATCCACACGAGCCAGTGAGCAATGCTAGGCCCTGAGCCTGAGGAGGCAGCCTCAAACCTAAGCTGAAATAAGACTGCCATAACTATGCCAGAGACAGACTGCTGATTCCCATTTGAGGTGTGCCTGCTGATAGACGACTGACAAGTTTGCCCTTAAGGCCCCACAGCTTTGATATCCTTTCAAAGGGGTTAGTTTAGGGTTGTTTAAGTGTTGTTAGGTACTAGGTGTTTATTAGGTATTAATAAATATAGTTTAATAAAATTTCCATTTACTTAAGCTGATAGCCAACATCAAATTAAATAGAGAGAAACTTAAAGCAATTCCACTAAAATGAAGGACAAGGCAAGGTTGTCCATCTCTCCATACCTATTCAACAGTACTTGAACTTCAAGCTAGAACAATAAGAAAACTAAAAGATATCAAGAGGATACAAATTGGAAAGGAAGAAATCAAAGTATCCCATTTGGAGATGATATGATAGTATACATAAGCAATCCTCCAAATTCTACCAGAGAACTCCTATAGCTGATAAACACCTTCAGCAAAGTAGCTGGATACAAAATTAACCAAAAACAAAACAAAACAAAAAACAGTAGCCCTCCTTTACACAAACGATACATGGGCTGAAAAAGAAATTAGAGGAACAGCACCCTTCACAACAGCCACAAACAACATAAAATATCTTGGTTGGTGTAAGTCCAACCAAGCAAATGAAAGACCTGTATGACAAAAACTTCAAGTCTCTGAAGAAAGAAATTGAAGAAGATATCAGAAGATGGAAAGATCTCCTATGTTCATGGATCAGAAGAGTTAACATAGTAAAAATGGCCATTTTACCAAAAGCAATCTCCATATTCAATGCAATTTCCATCAAAATCCTGACACAAGTTTTTATAGATCTTGAAAGAACATTCTCAACTTCATATGGAAAACCAAAAAACCCAGAATAGCTAAAACAATCCTCTATCATAAAGAACTTCTGGAGGCATCACCATTCCTGACTTTAAGTTGTACTACAGAGCAGAAATAATAAAAAAAAATGCATGGTACTGGCATAGAAACAGATTGGTTGATCAACAGAATCAGATCTAGACTGAGAAATTAACCCGCACATCTATGGATACTTGATTTTTTTTTACAAAGAAGCCAAAACCACAAAATAGAAAAAAGAAAGCCTCTTCAACAAATGGTCCTGGTCTAACTGGATGTCTGCAGTTAGAAAAATGCAAATAGATCCTTATTTATCACTCTGCACAAAACTCAAGTCCAAGTGTATCAAAGATCTCAACATAAAACCTGACACAGTAAACCTATTAGAAGAGATAATGGGGAACAGCCTTGAACTCATTGGCACAGGTGACAACTTCCTGAACGAAACACCAGTAGCTCAGGCTCTAAGATCAACAATCAATAAATGGGACCTCGTGAAACTGAAAATCTTCTGTAAGGCAAAAGACACTGTCAAGAAAAAAAAAAAAACTGGCAGCCTACAGATTGGGAAAAGATCTCTACCAACCTTACATCTGATAGAGGGCTGTTATCCAAAATATATAGAGAACTCAAAAAAGTAAACTCCAACAAACTAAATAATGGGGTTCAGAGCTAAACTGAGAATTCTCAACCGAAGAAACTTAAATGGCAGAGAAGCAATTAGAGAAATGCTCAATGAGCCGGGCGTGGTGGCAGACACCTTTAATCCCAGCACTCCGGAGGCAGAGGCAGGCAGATCTCTGTGAGTTCAAGGCCAGCCTGATTTACAAAGGAAGTCCCGGACAGCCAGGGCTACTACAGAGAAACCCTGTCTCGAAAACCAAATAAATAAAGAAAGAAAGAAAAAGAAAGAAATGCTCAATGTCCTTAGTCAGGGAAATGCAACTCAAAACAACTCTGAGATCCCACCTCACACCCATAAGAATGGCTAAGATCAAAAACTCAAGTGACAGCACATGCTGGCGAGGAGGTGGAGAAAGGGGAACACTCCTCCAATTCTGGTGGGAGTGCAAACTTCTGCAACAACTTTGGAAATCAATCTGGTGGTTTCTCAGAGTAATGGGAATACTTCTTCCTCAAGGCCCAGGTATACCACTTCTGGGCATACACCCAAAGATGCCCCACCATACCACAAGGACATTTGCTCAACTATGTTCATAGCAGCTTTATTCATAATAGCCAAAAACCAGAAACAAACTATTGGTGTCCCTTAGTCGAATAATAGATAATTAAAATGTGGTACATTTACACAATGGAATACTACTTGGCTGTTAAAAATAAGAAAATCATGAATTTCACAGGCAAATGGATGGAACTAGAAAAGATCATCCTAAGTGAGGTAACCCAGACCCAGAAAGATACATATGGTATGTACTTAGCCATAAGCGGATACTAGCCATTTAGTACAGGATAGCCATACTACTACAATCCACAGACCCAAAGAAGCTAAGTAACTAAGAGAGCCCAAGAAAGGATGCTTGAAACTCACTCAGAAGGGTAAAGAGAAAAGATAGTGGAAGTAGATGAAGAGAGAGAACTGGGTAAGTGAGGGAAAGAGGAAGGAGAGGAGTGGGGGATCAGCAGAGGAGTGGGGGATCAGCAGAGGAGTGGGGGATCAGCTATGGGGAGAGAGGGACAGGTGGCAGATGGGATGAGTGAAAGATGGGAAACCAAGATGGAGGATCTCTGAGACAACCTGATGGCCAACGACAAGGTAGGCCTCTGGGAGGAGATGGTGATAACTCTAGTTGAGACTCCTACCAGCAGGAGATATGGAGACTGAAGAGGCCTCCCAGAAGCTAGGTAGGACTTCTAGGGGAGGGAGAGGATAACCAACTCACCCACAAAACCTTCAATCCAAACCCTGTATACAACATGTGCAGAGATAAAAATACAGCAGATAGTGAGGGAATGACCAACCAATGACGGGTCCAAACTTAGACCTACCCCAAGAGAGAGATCCAATCCCTATCACTATTTTTTAAACATTTATTTATTACTTCAAGTTAGGTCTCCATTACTGCCCCTTCCCTCCACCCCCTCCCACCTTCTACCCCAGAAATCATGCAATTTGCAACCAAATGGATGGAACTAGAAAAGCTCATCATGAGTGAGCTAACTCAGACTGGAAAGATACACATGGCATATATTCACTTATAACTGGATTTTAGCCATTATAGTACAGGATAACCATCCTACAATCAATAGATCCCTATCACTATTAATGATACTCTGCTATGATTACAGACAGGAGTCTAGCATAACTGTCCTCTAAGAAGCTCCATGCAGCAGAGGATCCAAATAGAAGCTGAGGCTCACCACCAAACATTAGGCAGAATGCAGAGGATCATGTGGAAAAAGAAAGGGAAGGATAGAAAGACCTGGAGGAGACAATCACTCCACAAGAGGATCAACAGAGACAACTAACCCAGCTTCATGGGTGCTCACAGAGTCTAAACAACCATTCATAGGGCATTCCTGAACTGGACGTAGGTCCCCTACACATATGTAACTGATGGCCAAGTTGGTCATCATGTGGGCCTCTAGCAAGTGGAGCAGGGGCCGTCTCTGACAAGGACTATGAGGCCTCCTTTTTGATCACTTCCCCTCAACAGGGCTGTGGTGAATGGCTTCAGTGGAAAAGGAAGCACTCAGACCTGGTACAAATAGATATGCTGGGGTGAGATTTGGCGGGGGGAGAGGACAATCTTTCTGTGGAGAAGGGGTGGGGGGATGTGAGAAATGGACAGGAGGGTAGAAGCAAGAGGAGGGGAAAGAGGCGGCTATGATTGGGATGTAAAATGAAAACTTAAATTAAATTAAATTTTTAAAAAGGAGGAATTCCCCTTACCCGAATACAGGCTGTATATGTAAGTCCACAGTTAATATTGTAACTAAAACAGAGAAATCGGGACAATTTGGTTCTAAGTACAAGGCAAGAACATCAACTCTCACTTCTTCTGTTCAACACAGTACTAGGAAGACTAGTCAGCAATAAGATAAGAAAAATAATGACTCTCAAGTAAACAGGAAGAAGAAAAAGTACCTTTGTAGATGGCATGATCAAATGTGTAGACACCAGTAGCAAACATCAGTAGCCGAAGCAGCAGCAGCAGTAACAAAGCCTGCTAAAACAGGAAACGTATTTATTAATGTCAGAATTAAAAGAAAACTAAAATAACAGTCAATGTCATTTCTATAACAAGAAATCTTCTCAGAGGGATAAAAGGACTGAACCATGGCGTGCCCATTCAAACAATGATTCAAAAAGAAAAAGAAAATTTCAGTGAAAACAGACTAAATTAGCAGGTTCAAATAAAAGACAAGTTTTTTGTCTTTCTCAAACAAGACAAGAAGGAAGAGTGTGAGAAGGTGAGGTTAGTTGATAGATTAATCTTTTTAGAACAACTTACTCCTCCAGGCACTTTCCAGGGCTGGGGGGGGGGTGAACCTGTCAATTTATTCTAATACCAGCACCCCCAATTTCCAAAGCACCTTCCACTAGCCCAGTGTCCATGTCGCATACAAGAGCCATTCACCCCCATCCCCAAAGCCTTAACTGAGTGAAGAATCTCTCAACATTCAGGTCCAAAGTCCCATTTGTAACCTGAGGCAAACTCCTTTGATCTGGGAGACTGTAAAATCTAAAACAAAATCTGAAGCAGGATGTGGTGGCTCGTGCTGTAGTCACAGCACTTGGGAAGCTGAGACAGGAAGATTGCTGTGAATTTGAGGCCAATCTGGGCTACCTCGTCGTGAGTCCTATTATAGCCTGGGCTATGGTGTGAGACTTTTGTCTTTGTCTTTTCTCCATAGTTCAGAATTCAAAGGTGAGACAAGGCTAGAACAAGCATTCCTATTTAAATTCCTGTTACTGAACAGTAATCAGTACAAATCCAGATTGAAACCCAGCAGCAAAGACCTTGCCACGCAGTATACCTAGCTGGGAGTGGCCCGGCAGTCTCAGGAATACCCACCCCACAACTGCTGGGTGGGGTCTGTGTGGCAGCTTTCTCAGTGGTACCTTGATTTCCGTGGCTTTCACAGACTGACATTATATATGGCTAACTTCCTGGCGACTCAAGAGTAACAGTGGCACTCCCGAGGCTTCAGCTGGCATCCCTGTGGAGAACCACTCTGCCCCTGAAGCAGACCTCTTCCAGGCCCAGGAAGTTCTCTTTTGAAATCTCAGCTCGAGCCACTATGGCCCCGTAACTCTTGGGTGATGTCTGCCTGCCGAATCAGCACACAGAGATGCCAAAGTTTACAGATTACACCCTTTGGAGCAGTAACATCGGCCACCCCAGAGCAGCTGAGACCAACCCAAGTGGACCCGGGCAGGGAGCCCACGGACAGCATGAAGGACTGCTTCTGGGAAGCCTCTCAAATCCTGAGGTGATATCTTTCTTTTCCATTTTCTCTCGTGTTCAGGACTTGCCTTTCTTTCTCTGGCCTAATCGCTTTAGCAAGCAATTGCTGACCACACTCTTTCTCAGCATCTGTTTTTTTTGCCCCTTTTCTGGTTAGGCTGTGAATTTTCTAAATATTTTTGCTGTGCTCTTTTTAATTTTCCCTCTGCCTCACGACATTGCTCCCAAATCCTACTGAGCACAGATAAAAGTAACCAAAGAGCCATCTGAAAGCTTTGATGGTAGAGATTTCTTCTACTAGGTGACAACTTCCTGCCGTTTTCAGCACTCTTTTTTTTCCATTTTTCCCTTTATTTTTTATTTCTTCAAGTTATATCTCAATCGCAGTCCCCTCCCTATTCCCCCTCCAGTCCCACCCTCCCACCCTCAACCCCCCATCCTCTTCCCTTTTTTTTTTAAGTTTAAGGTATATCTTATTTCCCCCTACAGTTTCCCCTTTCAGTCCAACAAATGGCTCTTTCTCTTATAATAATAAATACAATACAAAACAACAGAGGTAATTAGGCCACAGTTATGAGTGTTATATGGCTTAGCATACATTCCCAATGTCCAGTCCATATGTATTTGGTACTTGACTTTAACATTCTACTATCTAAACATCTCCATGAGTTTAAAGTTCTATATCTGACTCAACATTCATACTAACTTGCAACACAATTTTAAAAGCATCTTCTTAGATCTATAACACTCTCTTGACTCCTAAACAATTCAAAATTTAACTATGAGACTCTAGCTATCTGTTCTTCAACCACCTCAGAGACCTGAGAGGGATAAATATATCTGATTTTATAGGAAGTACAGGGCCTGCAGCTTCCAAAACTAAGAAATGACATACCAGTGGCTGCCTGGACAGTTCCTATTTTCTCTCCATACATTACAGCATCGATCTTCAGTCATTTGGCCCCGTTTCTCTGACAGACATTGATTGTAGAGCAGGGGTTATGAAGGACTTACCTACCCTGTCTTGGCAGAGCTAGGCTGTCGACTTACCTGCTTCCAGGTTTTGTCCATTTTCAGCACTCTTAAGTATGGCCTCTTACCCATACTTAAGCAAGCAATCCTAACTAAACCTAAGTAAAAAGAAGTCATGAAAGTCAGAGGAGAGACTGGAAACAAGAAAGGCTAAAAGCAGATGGGTGAGATGGCTCAGCAAGTAAAGGGACCTGCCACTAAGCCTGATCATGGAGGACCCACATAGTGGAAGAACAGAACAGACGTTTACAAATTGTCCTCTGACTTCCACACATTCACTGTGGCATGCATGAACCCACAGTACACCTGTGGACATCACACACAAACATGCAAGAAAAATAAAGAAAATGTAAAAAGAAAATATACATAAAAAAAGAAAATAAATTCTTTGGAAACTTGACAGAAAACAATATGCAGTGAGGTGAGATGGCTCACACAGAGCTGCCAGATATCCAGTTCCCTCAGGGATTTATTTTAATCTGAACAATCAGGGCCCACCAGGAAGCTCCACTTTAAAATAAACAAATAAATAATTTTTTAAAGGAGAAATTCCACTTTATTTGTACTGACCCTAACTTCCTCAAACTCAGCATCACCACACCTGGCTGGGGAATTTTTGCTCTTTGCTGTGTGTGCCCACTGCAAAGTTGAGTGGCATCTCCTTCATACCCAGGAGATCTCAGGAGCACCACATAGTACCTACTTTTCTCTATGCTGTGACGAGATAACTGAGAAAAAGTAACTTGGGGATGAACTATATATCTTGACTGGAAGTTTGAGGGACAAGTCCAGCATGGTAAGAACATGAGGCAGCTGGTCACATTGCTGAAGCAACCAGGAAGTAGAAAATATCTAGGAAGTGGAGTCAGGCTATAACCCCTCTAAGGCCTGCCCCACAACTGCTGTGGTGGCTTGAATGAAAATGGCCCCAGGAGGCTCATAGTGAGTGGCACTATTAGGACCTGTGGCCTTGTTGGAATAGGTGTGGGCTTGTTGGAGGAAGTGTGTCACCGGGGACAAGCTTTGGGTTTCAATAGCTCAAGCCAGGCCCAGTGTCACTCTCTCTTCCTGATGCCCTCAGATCTGGATATAGAACTCTCAGCTACTTTCCCAGCCCCATGTCTTCCTGCATTCTGCCATGCTTCCCACCATGATGACAATAGACCAAAACCTCTGAACCGTAAGTCAGCCCCCAATTAAATGTTTTCCTTTGCAAGAGTTGGCACGGTCATAGTGTCTCTTCATCACGATAGAAACCCTAACTGAGATAGTGGCCCACTTCCTCCAGTGAGGTTCCCCTCCCTAAAGATTCTACAGACTTTAAAACAGCATCACTAGCTACGGACCATGTGTTGAAACACCTGCAGCTATGGGGACATTTAGCATTCAGACCACAATTTACCTCTTCCGTCAGTTTTGACAACCAGTGATGTCTGGATCAAATTTTACTTGGGTACCAAAACCTTTCTGGTTGAGAACTACAAGTTTATATGTACATATTTATGTATTTATGAGTGGCAGTGACTGGTTTTAGTAGTAAATATTTGGGTAACCAGCTCCCCACAGGTGCCAAAAGCCTTTGTTTGCAATGCTTGTCGATTTCAATGGTGTAAATACTCCCTCAGTGGCTACTAATGCTGTTAGCCTGGCTTGCAAAACGACCATGAAGTTAACAGCCAACTTTCACCAGCCAATAATAGCCAGCTCCATCTCATCACAGATAAGGGCAGAGAGGGCTGAGAGAACATTCTATCCTAGAATATCTGCAGCTACTGATGTCCGCGTGCTCCATGCAGACAGGGCCCAAAACTCCAACTTCCATGGTCTCCATTCATTTGGGACCTTGCCTCCTGCTCTCAGGATTCCCCATGGAGTTCTAACCAGATGTGTTTTCCTTTGAACTTTTTCTTCCTGGAAGCTTCCAGAGTCAAAGTCTGCAATGGAAAAGGCGCCCTTATTCTAGCAGGACTGAACTCACAAGGCTGCCTATTTTCTCCTGGCCAGTTAAGGCAACAAATTGGGTTCAAGGACTCTAGAGAAAACCCTTTAACCATGTGGGCTGAAGGTCCTGGCAGATTCTGCTCCTCTTACACTGCTATTGAGTAATCAGTCAACCGGGTTGGACTTCTGTAGCATGAAATGGACTAAGGGAGAGTGTGTGCAGCAGGAAAGTGGAGTCAGGCTATAACCCCTCTAAGGCCTGCTTCACAACTGCCTGGTGGCTTGAATGAAAATAGCCCCCAATGGGCTCATAGCCAGTGGCACTATTAGGAGGTGTGGGTTTGTTGGAATAAGTGTGGTCTTGTTGAAGGAAGTGTGTCACTGGGGGCAAGCTTTGGGTTTCAGATGCTCAAGCTAGGCCTGGGATGGCTGTGTAGAAATTTGGACATGGGTCAATCTTAACTCTCTGTTCTGAAGGGACATGTGGTGATGGACATGCAGAATCAGAAAGCAGGGTCTTCAGAATCATCCCTGAAGACCCACCTCCATGCTCATGTTCCTGAGTGGCTGAGAATTGATGGCAGTCAAAGTTCATCTTTGAGCATGAAGCTGGTATCATCATGAACATGAACATCATGTCAGCATAAATCTATGGAGCCTGATCATAGGCAATGCATTGCATCATCATTAAACTATTTCAATATGTGAGTGGACAGTTTGGAGAGTTGGTCTTGTAGACTCTGTGGTACATCTACACAATGGAATACTACTCAGTCATCAGAAACAGCGAAATCATGCAATTTTTAGCCAAATGGATGGAACTAGAGAAGCTCATCATGAGTGAGCTAACCCAGACTCAGAAGGATGCACATGGCATTTATTCACTTATAATCAAATTTTAGCCATATAGTACAGGATAATTATACTACAACCAATGCACCAAGGGGAATATGAACATAGACATTGTTTCCTATCAATGAGACACTTTGTCCTAGTGGTGCTGTCTTGTAGGCCCCCAATGTATGAGGAGGCTCTTGGCCCTCATATGACTGCTGAACTGGGGTGGAGGACTGATGTGTAGGGACACTCCACTCCAGAGGAGTGTGATGGAAGGGATAGGGGGTAGAGGATGAGAGGGCAGGACTGGGAGGGGTGGGAAGAGGACCCTGTGTAGGGAGTTAGAATAATTAAATTAGATTTAGAAAATATATAGGGGTGTCTGATACAGTCTCTTAATTTGGGGCATGAAGATCAACTTGGCTGTGAGTGATTTAGCTTATCAGCTTGTGGAAAAACAAGGATGAAGTCAGGTGAAAACAGGAAACAAACAGGAGACTTAATGGACTGAAAAAACAAGGTTGAAGTCAGGAAAAACAGGAAAGACTTAATGGACTGAAACACAAGGTTGAAGTCAGGAAAAACAGAAAAGACTTAATGGACTTAAAGAAACAAAGCATCTGGCCTAACATTGTTTTCAGCTGCTAAGTGAGTGGAGCCTAAATTAAGCTGAAACAGAGTTTCTCCTATTTAAGGACAGTGCATGGAGCCCCATGAAGAAGAAGAGGCCCCTGATGCTAAAGAGCTCCCAGAGTCCTGCTGAAAAAAGTGCTGGCCATCATTTGATGGCCAGCCCTGAGGCAGAAAGAAGCTTGTGAGCAAAGAAAGCCTGAGCAAGACACCAAAAGGCCAAGGACTAAACCGTGGCTCAGCTTTTGCCTAGAGGGGTTTGATCTGTCCAAACAGTGGCCAAAAGGAAACTGTGCCTGGCTTTAAGGACTCTGAGGTAGAGTGACAGAATTGCTGATGTGAAGGGGCTGGGGTCTCCCAGAAAGAAAAAAAAATCAAGCCTTATTTAAGGTGAGGCTGCAATAACCAACTTACGCTGATGAATCTACATCTGAGAGATCCAGAAAAAGGACTGCTAAGTGCGTTAAAGAATCTACAACAAAGACTGTGTTCCTGATGACTGAGGACCCGCCCCAGAGACTGTATCATTCTAAAAGGTTAGGAAAATAATTATCAATTTTTTGGTTTAGTGGATAGGTTAAAGGGGTTGTAAGAATTTGTAGGATTAATAGTTAAGAAATTGTTGGTATTTGTTATAAGTGAATATAGTAATAAATAAGTGTTAAATAATAATTTTAAAATTCAGTTACAACCCTGAGATGGAGAAGTAACCTGAAGTAATAAATAAATATTAAAAAAGAAATAATTTTTGATAAAATGACACCTTGACTTTACCAAGGATGACAAAAAATTCATTAAACACTTAAATAAGGATAATTATTAATAATGTTACACTAAAACACAAATTCAAGGAGAAGCAAATGATGTCTGTGGAAGTATATCAGATATATATGTACATGTATGAAAATGTCACAATAAAACCTATTATATGAGTGAAGCAAGGAAAAACACCCAAAGTGAAACCATCCAGATGTATTAACTGTTAACATTTTGATAATTATTTATTCATGCATGGGACCACACCACAAATAATTTGTATAGCTCCATCCATTTGGTTGTGATTTCCTTGTTTCTGATAGTTGTGTACTATTCCATTATGTATATGTACCACAGTTTTTTTTAAATTAATTCTTCAGTTGAAGGAAATCTGAGTTGTTTCCAACCTCAAGAGATCTGTAGAATATGGAATTTAAAGATGTTTCTTAACTTAAGATTTTTTTTTATATTGAGACATGTAAGCTTCTGACAGCACCCTCCCATTCTACTCCAAGTAGATGCTGAGCATCAAAGTATCTCCATTTGGAGATGGCTATATTAGTGGCAAGCTTGTCAGTGGGCAAGAGAAAGTCTTTACTTCAACTGTAGATAGAATGCTGTCAGAAAAGGACAAAACTTGGAAGCAAGTAAGTTGACAGCCTAGATCTGCCAAGACAGGGTAGGCAAGTCCTTCATAATTCCTGTTTTACAATTGTCTGTCAGAGATACTGAGCCAAAAGGCTGAAGATGATTGTTATAGAGAGAAATTGGAGACTGTCCAGGAAGCCAGTTGTCTGTCATTTCTTGGTTTTGGAAGCTGCCTGCTCTGGACTTTCTGTTTATTCAGCTATGTTTATCCTTCTCAGGTCTCTAATGTGGTTGAAGACTAGATAAGTTATAGTCTCATAGTTAAGTTTTAAGTTGTTAGGAATTAAAAGGATTTTCTAGGTCTAATAAGATGTTTTTAAGTTGGGAATGCAAGTTAGGATGGAAAATGAGTTAACTATAGAACTTCAAACTCATTGAGATAGATAGATAATAGAAGATTATTATCAATTGTTAAAAAAGTATGACCTGGACATTGGGAATCTATGTAAACCTTATCATTTTCATAATTGTTACCTAATTGTTCTTATTGTTTTGTATTGCATTTATTGCTATAAGAAAAAGAGTCTTTTGTTGGACTAAAATGGTGATCTGTTGAGAGGGAAAGATACACCTTAAATTTAAAAAATGTTGATAGGAGGGAGGGTGTAGAGAGCTGTGACGTGTCGCGCCCTAAAGATGGCGCCGGTTTCTGCCTTCCACCAGCCCGACGGTGAGCGCTATCAGTGGTAAACAAGTCCATATTTGGTTAAGACCGCTGATCTGGCTTGCTTCCGCATACGTGGGCCTCTAAGATAGCACCACGTGGCTTTACTTGATTGGCAGTTCATATAGTATTTAGCCTGTGGGTTGGGTCTTCCTGGGCATTCGGAAGACTGTTTTCAAGGGACCTGAATAAACTGCTGGAGAAGAGCTTTTGCGAGTTGCGTTGTCCTTGCTGGTCGAGGGGGAACGCGACAAGTGGTGGCCCGTACGGGGAACCAGAAAAGACTCAGAACTCCTGTAGTCAGGGGTAGTGCACTGGTAAGTTCCCGAGATAAGTTGGGACAATAAAGTTTTGTGGAAATAGCGAACAAAGGGTAAAGTTTCGCGGAAAATAGTGAACAAAAGGTAAAGTTTCGCGGAGATTGCGAACAAAAGGTAAAGTTTCGCGGAAAATAGCGAACAAAGGGTAAAGTTTCGCGGGGAAGCTGTGAACAGAAACTAAATTTTTAATCATGGGATTGTCTCAGTCACATCCAATTTTTCTGGCTCTTCAGGAGCTACTTTTAGCTAGGAATTTGAAACTTAAAAAGTCAACCCTAGAGAGATTTTTGAATGACTGCGATTCCGTGGCTCCGTGGTTTGCGGTGTCCGGGAATCTTACGGTATCCTGCTGGGACAAATTAGGCAGGGACTTGGATTTTGCTTGGGAGCAAGGGACTCTGAAGCATGGAGTAAGACCGATTTGGAAGATGGTGAGGAGTTGTTTAGAAGATCAGAGATGCTGTAACGCAATCAAGGAGGGAGAATCAGCCTTGGAACTGCTAAAAGGGAAAAGATCTGAGCAGGCAGACAGTGAAAAGAAAAGTAACAAAGGCGAAAGACCTGAGCAGGCAGACAGTGAAAAGGGAAGCAAAAGGAAGGTCCCTCTCTATCCCGATCTTAGAGATTTTAGAGATTTTGAGGACTCAGAGGGTACGGATTCTGAAGGGGAGATACACGCTCTAATAGA
The DNA here is from genome assembly GCA_907164525.1 of Lophiomys imhausi. Lineage (NCBI taxonomy): Eukaryota > Metazoa > Chordata > Mammalia > Rodentia > Muridae > Lophiomys > Lophiomys imhausi. The sequence continues at coordinate 385,261 of CAJQZJ010034282.1, read as the reverse complement.
ACAGTTAGAGAGGACTGCTATTAGAAAAAGGGAAAAGAAAAGGGTAAAAGAGAAAGACACGTTGGCGGCAGTTGGTGTAAGTGAAGCCGTTGCCGCAGCGCCTTCAGCCACGTTGGCGGCGGTCGGTGTAAGTAAAGGCGTTGCCGCGGCGCCTTCAACTCCCCCTCCATACCCAGAAGCCGTTCAGATAGATCAGCCTGTTCAGTCCCTGAAAGTAGGGAGATGTTTCTGCCCGGGGATGTGGACACAAGTAAAAACAGAATTACAGTTTGCCTATCCAGTATATCAAGACCCACAAGGGAACAGGTACGAGGAACTGCTTGATTTTAAAGTAGTTAAATCCCTTGCAGAGTCGGTTCGTACCTATGGCATTACCGCTTCTTTTACATTGGCTCAAGTAGAAGCATTAAGCAGACATTGTATGACTCCAAGTGATTAGAGTGGCCTGGCCCGTGCCTGCTTAAGTCCAGGGCAATACTTAGACTGGAAAGCTTTCTTGATTGAGTATGCCACTGAGCAAGCAGCCATTAATCAGAGAGATGGAAATCCAGCCTGGGATAGAGATATGCTGCTTGGGCAGGTGAGATTTGCCAACCAGCAGACAGGATATCCCAATCAGGTTTATGAACAAATAAACCAGACAGCTATCAAGGCTTGAAAATCCCTTCCTAACAAAGGGGAGGTGAATGGGAACTTAACTAAGATTCTACAGGGCCCCATGGAGCCCTTTTCAGACTTTGTGGCACGATTGGTGGAAGCGACAGGGAAGATTTTTGGTGACCCGGATGCTGCCATGCCACTAATAAAACAGTTGGTCTATGAGCAATGTTCCAAAAAAGTGTAGAGCCGCTATCACCCCTTACAAGAGTAAGGGGCTAGAAGCCTGGATGAAAGTGTGTAGAAAACTTGGAGGGCCGTTAGCTAATGCTGGTCTTGCTGCCGCAGTAGTACAGTTGACCAGAAAAGGTAGAGGAAGTTCAGGAGTTTGTTTTAAGTGTGGCAAGATGGGACACTTTAAAAGACTTCCCCCCTTGCCCTGGGGGAAGGAGTACAGGAAGTACAGGAAATGTACAATGCCCCAGGCGGCCGGGGTTATGCCCAAAATGTAAAAAAGGAAACCATTGGGGTAATGAATGCCGTTCAGTGACAGACATCCATGGCCAGCCTTTGACTCAAGGTTATGGTGGCGCTCGTCCAAAAAACGGACAGCGGGGCCCACGACCCCAGGGCCCACAAATATATGGGGCAGTAGAGAATCAGGACAAAGAACAGAATCAAGAGAGATGGCCAACCCTCCGCCATCCGAGAGACCGCGGAGAGCCACTACAGGCTCAGCAGGATTGGACCTCTGCTCCACCACCAGACTCGTATTAACACCCCAAATGGGGGTCCAGTTAATTGAAACAGATTTTAAAGGACCCCTTGAATCTGGTACAGTTGGTTTGCTGTTAGGGAGGTCATCATCAGCCTTGAGAGGACTTATTGTCCATCCTGGGGTTATAGATCCAGATTATACAGGAGTGGTTAAGATCATGGTAGACTCCCCCCGTGGTATAACAGCTATCTCTCCTGGAGATAGAATTGCTCAGTTGATCATGTTGCCGAGCTTACATGATCGCTATGCGGCAAAGGATCGAGAGAGAGGAAAAGATGGTTTTGGGTCCACAGACACAGATCTGACTTCTCTCCCCTTGGATTTGGACCAACGCCCCATCTTGGAGTTAAAAGTTGATGGTAAAAAGATCCTTGGCCTTTTGGATACTGGGGCTGATAGGAGTATCATAACAAAGAAAGACTGGCCTTCAAGTTGGCCCGTACAAGCCTCTTCTCAAACACTTCAAGGCCTGGGTTATGCTAAGACTCAGATATGAGTGCAAGATTATTAAAGTGGCAGGACCAAGAAAACCACTCAGGAGAAATGCAGCCATATGTACTTGAGCTCCCTATCTCCCTTTGGGGAAGAGACCTTTTAAAGGATATGGGATTTAAATTGAGTAATGACTATTCTGATTCAGCCCAACGTATGATGCAAGATATGGGATATGCTCCAGGCTTTGGAATAGGAAAATATTTACAGGGGTGGAAGAGTCCCATATCTATGCAACAAAGACAAAAGAGACAGGGCCTGGGTTTTTCCTAGGGGCCACTGAGGAGGGCATTCCCATAACTTGGAAGACGGAGGACCCAGTATGGGTTCCTCAGTGGCCACTTTCCTCTGTAAAATTGAATGCGGCCAAAGAGTTGGTGGATGAACAGATGTCTTTAAAGCATATAAAACCATCTGTATCTCCCTGGAATACACCTATCTTTGTCGTTAAAAAGAAATCTGAAAAATGGAGATTATTGCATGACCTGCGTGCCATAAATCAACAAATGCAGATCATGGACCCAGTGCAACGTGGCTTGCCGCTTTTATAATCTTTGCCAGCCTCATGGCCCATTATAGTTATAGATATAAGAGATTGTTTTTTCTCCATCCCTTTGTGTGCCAAAGATAGTGAGAGATTTGCATTTACTGTTCCATCCTGTAACCATGAGGAACCTGATCAGCGGTTTGAATGGGTAGTATTACCTCAGGGCATGGCAAACAGCCCCACTATGTGCCAACTGTATGTGGGGGAAGCCATTGCTCCCTTGAGAAAGAATTTTCCAGATTTGAGATGTGTTCATTATATGGATGATATCTTACTGACAGCTAAGAGTGAACAAATGTTAGATCAGGCCTATGAAGAATTAGTTCAATTATTAAAAAAGAAAAGGTTGTTTATTGCTCCTGATAAGGTTCAAAAGGAAAATATGGTTGATTATTTAGGAGCAAAGATTGGACCTGAAAAGATAATACCTCAAAAGATTGAGATAAAAAAAGATAATTTAAAGACTCTAAATGATTTTCAAAGGTTGTTAGGAGATATCAATTGGGTAAGAGGCTATTTAAAGCTACCAAATTATAAAATAAGACCCCTATATGATATTTTAAAAGGTGATTCAGCACTTAATTCACCTAGGAAATTAACAGAAGAAGCAAGAAAAGCTTTATGTAAAGTGGAAGAAAGGTTGCAGAGTACCTTCCTAAAGAGATGGCAGGAAGGACAGCCCATTGCATTGTGCATATTTGCCACCTATGGTCAACCTACAGGATTGCTATGGCAGGACGGACCATTATTATGGACCTATTCAAAGATTTCTCCAAAAAAATCCATAGAACATTATCCCACTGCAGTTGCTGCTTTAGCCTTGAATGGTATCCAACAATGTTTACAGTCTTTTGGAGTTGCTCCTACCAGTATAATAGTGACCTATTCCAGTCATCAAATTAAGATTTTGTGTGGCACTGTAGATGATTGGACAATATTACAATGTAGCTTTAAAGGAGTGATTGATAATCATTATCCTAAGCATCCATTGCTATCATTTTTTAAGGAACACCCAGTGATATTCCCTAAGGTTACTTCAACAGTACCACTTCAAGGGTCACCAAATGTGTTTACTGATGGCTCAAAGACAGGCTGTGGAGCCTATTTGATAGAAAGACAAGAGCCCGTGTTATGTCAATTTCAACTGGGCTCCCCCCAAATAGTAGAGTTGAAAATAGTAATTGAGATGTTTAAAAGATGTCAATTTGCATTCAATTTGATCTCAGATTCAGTTTATGTGGTCAACGCAGTAAAAGTATTAGAATTAACAGGTCCTATTAAAAATAGTAGTACTGTATGTGCCTTATTACAAGAGTTACAAGTTTTAATCTGACAAAAAAAAAGGTGTTTTTATATTCAGCATATCAGAACACATACAGGATTACCTGGACCATTAAGTGAGGGTAATGATAAAGTTGATCAATGAACTAAGATGACATGCATTTTTTGGAGCTCATTCCTGGACCAAGCCAGACATTTTCACCAATTATTCCATGTAAATACAAAAACTCTACAACAGAAATTCCATTTGTCTAGAACAGATGCTAGACAAGTGGTTTTGGACTGTCCTCAGTGTGTGATTCATCATCATTCTCCCAGTGTGGGAGTGAACCCTAGAGGGTTGATGCCACTCAAAATCTGACAAATAGACGTTACCCACATTTCAGAGTTTGGAACCTTAAAATATATTCATGTATCTGTGGATACCTGCTCAGGTATCATACATGCTACACCTATGAGTGGAAAAAAGACTCGCAATGTCATAGGACATTGCTTAGAAGCCTGGGCTACATGGGAAAAACCACAACAGCTAAAAACGGACAATGGACCAGCCTATACGGCTCAGTCCTTTGTCTCCTTCTACAACCAGATGGAGGTACAGCTTAATCACGGATTACCATACAATCCTCAAGGACAAGGAATTGTAGAGCGTGCTCATCACACCTTGAAAAAATGCTTACAAAAACAGAAAGGGGGAATAGGCCAAGGCCGTACCCCCAAGGAGAGAATGTCTTTAGCCTTATTTACTTTAAACTTCTTCAATTTGGATGCTCAAGGCCACTCAGCAGCGGACAGATATCAGGATTCCCATGGTCCACCTAAAAGCATGGTGAAGTGGAAGGATATTTTGACAGGCTCTTGGCGGGGGCCTGACCCCGTGCTAACATGGGCGAGAGGGTCTGTTTGTGTTTTTCCTCAGGATCAACAAGATCCAGTGTGGGTGCCTGAATGCCTTGTGAGGAAGATTCATCATGAAGACCTTCCTAGGGATCCTGGTGATAGTAGCAGTGAGTATGTCAGGAATGACCGAGCCGAGATGGGGGATCCTGTCGATATTCCCAAAGCCGATGCCGGTCAGACATGATGCAACTGTGTTTCCACACTTATTTAGCAGTAATAGAAGCCTAGGCTTACCCTACCTTCCCTTTGATGATCAGAGAAGCCCTATAGAGGGTAATAGAAATGTCAGCTTGAAGGGTAGTCTGTGCTTTTTAATGAGCTTCAATGGGTCAGATGATACAGAATGCATTAAATTGTCTCAGCAGTCAGCAGATTTTTTACCACAACTGAGGTTTGGGGGTAGGAGTGGTGGTTTGTTTTCAGGCAACGGTTCTCGCCTTGAAGGATGGTGGCCCACACGAGTCTCTGACCAGGACCCCCCAGACAGCCACGCTGGGCACCTTTTTGTAGAGGATCCACAGGAGAGGAAGGACCTTTTCCCTGGACTGGATGTCAATAGCGCAGAGCAGTTTGGGTTCAACAAGATTATTTTTCCTTTAGCCCCATGATTAGTAATATAGTGAATAAGTCTTGTACAGGAATGCTTGATATATCTACTAGGGATCCTCAACAGACTGCCACCAATCCTTTCGATTTGTGGCTTTTGTGTGGGGTAAATGAAAGTTGCATGGATTTGGGACCTGTCATTATGCTTGGGGGAGGAGTTTATCAAAGAGGTAATTTTTCCCTAGGGTCCGCTACCAAATTAGATCTTTCTAGCGGTAGTGGCTCTGGTACTTGGAAATCTTTGTTTCATTCTTACTGCAATAAGACCTTTTCAGCCTCGCCAGTGTGTCTCTGGCCTCCTTTTCTGTGGATTGTAAGTAATGGGAGTGCATCCTTGGGTGAAGGAAAGTTAGTATGCACTCCGGGCATATGTTTTTATGCCCTGTGCTGGAATGCCACAGCCTTTCCTGTGGCTGTGGTGACTAGAATGCCTCGATATGTACCGGTTCCTGTAGAGGCCCCTAATACCATGATACTATTCAGGTTTAAAAGAGATTTTGGCATCACTGCAGCTATTGTTACTGCCATCACTGTTGCTGCTGTGGGAGCTACTGCCTCAGCTATTGCCTTGTCTAGTTCTATACAGATTGCCAATGCCCTGAATAACATCTCAGCCACTGTAGCACAGGCATTGGATACTCAGACCTTTATAAATTCTCATCTCAAAGGAGGCCTTATGATAGTTAATCAATGCATAGATTTAATACAAGAACAGATTGATTCTCTTTGGCAACTAGCACAATTGTGGTGTGAGTAGAAAATACAAGGTTTGTATGTTACTTCCGTGCAGTATCAAAATTTTACAAAGGCTGCTAATTTGTCTAGACAATTGTCAAAGTTCCTCTTACAGGATTGGTCAGCTGAATTTGAAAATTTGATGAGATAGCTGAGAGCGACAATCGTCCACATCAACTCCACTCGGGTGGATTTGAGCCTGGCTACTGGTTTGACTTCCTGGATACAGACGGCTATAGATCATCTTAAGGAGTGGGCGGGCGTAGGCTCTTTGGTGATACTGATGATACTAGCCTCTCTGGTTTGCCTATGGTACATCTACAAGATGAGAGCCACGCAGAAGCGTAATGCAGCCATGATTATACAGGCCCTTGTCGCCATTGAGGCGGGCTAGTCCCCTCAGGCATGGCTCACTGCCGTGAAGCCTTAAATCTTCACTGAACATAGTCCCTGCCCACTGAGGTATTCGTTCCACGGATATTAGGGTCTGACAAGTCAATGACGGAGTAGACGGGTAAGTCTCGGCCACCTAAGACAGGGCAGTCCCGAGTGGGGAGGCTGACCCAGAGATGGGTAAGAGTTTGAACACCGCCCTCCTACAGGCTCAGGCCCACCGTGAGATCCCCAGATAGGGGGATTACAAAGCCTTTCCAGGGACTTCTACCAACTAAAAAAAAAATAAAAAAGGGGGAACTGTAGAGAGCTGCGACGTGCCGCGCCATAAAGATGGTGCCGGTTTCCACCTTCCACCAGCCCGACGGTGAGCGCTCTCGGTGGTAAACAAGTCCATATTTGGCTAAGACCGCTGATCTGGCTTGCTTCCGTATACATGGGCCTCTAAGATAGCACCACGTGGCTTTACTTGATTGGCGGTTCATATAGTATTTAGCCTGTGGGTTGGGTCTGCCCGGACATTCAGAAGACTGTTTTCAAGGGACCTGAATAAACTGCTGGAAAAGAGCTTTTGCGAGTTGCGTTGTCCTTGCTGGTCAAGGGGGACGTGACAGGAGGGGGTGAAGAGGGTAGGAGGGGCTATCAGGAGGGGAGGAGGGAGGAATTGTCATTGAGATGTAACTTGAAGAAATAAATAAATGTTGGGGAAAAAATAAGTACACTATAAAACCCCAAGAGCAAAAAAAAAAAAAACCTATTATATGTATAGTTAATATATGCCAATAAAAACTTCTTAGATATTAAAAAACACTACTATATAATCACAAATACCTATAACAATACATGAACCTGATGGAGTCCATTTATGTTTTCTATCTACTTACATGGTCCTCAGTAATGAGTAGGATCACACTGCCATTTTCATTATACCTAAGATCCTTTAAGGCTGCAATGAGTTTTGTTTACTTCTTTATTTTATTCTGGACTTTTATTTTCACCATCTTGCCAAGGAAGCTGCAGCATCAAATTATTTTAAAGGTTAATTAACTACCTTGAAGCACATTCCTGTTTTCATCTCTTAAATGCTTAACTTTATTCAATCCTTTGCTAAGTGAAGGCAGTCAGCTCCCTTCCTCCCAGCTCCATCTTTGTGGTGATAAATACATGGAGGCTGGATGAGACTCTGCTTTGGGAGGCTGCAATGTTATGAAGTAGACAGATATGAAATTATATTATATTGTAATATAATAACAAATATATTATAATATAGTTCAGCTTATAATATGAATGAGATCTGATAATGCACTCTCAGAAGGAACTTTAGTAAATTCCATGGGGAAAGACTTGGCAGGCTTCACACACTTGAACTAAATTTACTTACTCTGTGGCCCAGTGATTCCTCCCTGCTATGCAGACAGGTGAACCGCACCTGTATCCCTCGCACTGTACATGAGAAGTAGCATTATATAGATAGCCCAAACAACCCAGACGTCCCTTAATTTATAAATGAGTCAATAAAATATAGAATTTTTTTTACAATAATGGCGTGTTATAAGAATAGACTACTATAGGAATGAAGGACTGATATATGTTTCAAAGTGGGTGAACCTTGGAAATATTTGGCTAAGTAGAAGTCAGTTACAAAATCCACATATATACAATCCCATGTCCATGGGATGTCTAACACAGGCAAAATTGGCTGAGGCTTCTGAGTGGAAGAGTAGTAGGTTGCTAACAGCTATTGGGTATGGAGCTTCCTTTGAGATGACTAAATTATTCATTCTAAGGCTGAGGACAATTGCACGATGTCTTAGTTAGGATTACTATTGCTGTGATGAAATACCATGATCACAAGAAAGTTGCAGAGGAAACAATTTATTCGGCTTACACTTCTACATGGCTATTTGGCTACTTCTACATGAGCAAAGGAAGTCAGGACAGGAATTCAAAACAGGGTAAGAATCTGGAGGAAAGAGTGAATCAGAAGAATGGAGGAGTGCTACTTACTGGATTGCTCCCCTTGGCTTGCTCAATTTTCTTTCTTAAAGAACTTAGAATCACTTGCTCAGGGATGGAACCACCCACAATGGGCTAGGCCCTCCCACATCCATCATAAGTAAGAGAGAGCATGGGGAGAGAACTGGAGTCTGGTGGGGATGGGGGCATATCTGGGAGGAGCTATCCTAGAACAATGGAAATTCTCAGGAATATATGAGGGTGACCCTAGCTAAGATCTTAACAGTGGGGGATATGGAGCCTAAAATGGGCATCTCTTGTAACCAGAAAAGACTTTCAGTGCAGAGACTGGGACACCAACCCAACCACAGAACCTTAGACCCTCAATTTTCCCTGCCAACAAGATATGCAAGTGTAAAGATGGAGCAGAAGCTGAGGGAAAGACCAACCAATGACTGGCCCAGCTTGAGAACCATGCCATGGGAAAGAACCCACCCCTGACACTATTAATAATACTCTGCTATACTTGCAGACAGGAGGCTAGCATAACTGCTATCTGAGAGGCTTCACCTAGCAGCTGATGGAAACAGATGCAGAGACCCACAGCAAAACATTAGCTGGAGCTTGGGGAATTCCAACAAAGGATTGAAAGAGATAGAGAGGTCAAGGACACCACAAGAAAACCTACAGAATCAACTAACCTGGGCACATAGGGGCTCCCAGAGACTGTGAGACACAGAGACACCACCAAACAGAGAGCACTCATGGGGCAGAGCTAGGTTTTCAGCACATGTGTTATACCACTGGGCCCTCATGTGGGACTTCTAGCAGCAGGAGCAGGAGCTGTATATGACTCTGTAGTCCACCTTGGGATCCTTTTCTCCCACCTGGGCTCCTTGCCTAGCTACAATAGGAGAAGATGTACTTAGTCCTACTACAACTTTGATATGCCAAGACAAGTTGATATCCACAGAAGGCCTCCCTTTTTCTGAGCCTCTTCTGAGAAGAAAGGGGGATAGGGAGGGAGGTAGGTGAGGTTGGCAGGGAGGTAGGTGAGAGGGAAAGACTGGGAGAAGAGGAAGGAGGGGAATATGTGATCAGGATGTAAAATAAATAAGTTAATTAATAAAAAATAAACACCTCATCCTAAAATGGGGTTTCCCTTTTTTCCTTTACAAACCACTATTTTCCTTTCTCCCTTTCCTCCCCTCTCCCTTGTTCCCTTCTCTTTATCCCTAGTCCTCTATCTCTTGCCTTGTTCCTTATCCCTGCCCCTTGTCCCTCTGTGGAAAATAAATCTCCTTTGTGCTGAAAAAAGAAACAGAAAAATAAAATGTCCTACAGGCCTGCGTATAGCCTGATCTTATTGAGATATATCCTCAACTGAGGCTTCCTTCTCTTCAATGATTCTAGGTCATGTCAAGTTGACATAAAACTTGCCAGCAACCATGTCTCTGTGAATATAATAAAAGCTATTTAATCATCAATTTATTTTTATTAATTTTGGAATAGGGTCTTGCTAAATTTCCCAGACTGATCTTGAAACCCTGAGTAGATGGGATTACAAGTGTATCCCACCATACCCAGCTCCATAATTATATAGTTTAATATCTGTTTTCATGTGTATGTGAGGGTCAAACCTGTGTGTGGCTATACATCTTCATATATGTGTGGGTGCAGTCTCTGTGCATGTTTACAGAGGCCCAAGGTTGACACTGGGGAGTTTCTTTGGTCAGTCTCCACCTGATTCATTAGCTGAAGCCAGAATTCACAAATACAGGGTAATTTAGTTAGCCACCTTGCTCCTAGGAGCCTGTCTCCACCTCCCAGCCCTGGAATTACAGGCAGTCACCCTGCCCACCTGAATGTATGTGTTTTTTTGTAGACACTAGGTCCAGTCATCACACCTGCAAGACAAGCACTTTATCCAGGAAGCCGTTTCCCCAGCCACAAATTACACATGTTAAGCAGCTGACCTGAGTGTGAGAGCGGTCTTAATGTGTAAAGCTGCTCTGTATCATCAATTATTTCCTATACATAGCTCTCAAAACAATGTCTGGCACACAGAACTGCTGCACAAGGGTTGGCTTGTTATTATTGCTGTTATATAAAATCAAGAGACCGTTTTTCACTTGCTACATTAGAAAATATTAAATACTTCATGCGGTAATGGCTAGAATAACTGCACTTGGATTCTCCTGCACTGTAGGTGGGAAGGTAAATTTGTGTTGTCTCGTGGCTTTACTTACCAAATGATAAATATTCATATTTTAGTTCAATAATTTAAGAGAATTTCTCCCTGCTCCTTCTGGTGATGTTTAAATTATCAAAAGACCCAGAGAACTATTAATACATGTCTGGTTATGTAAATGATGGTACAGTCATACAAGCCAACCTTATGGGGATGCAAAAAGAGAAAACGGGGAGCTTGTGCAATGAATGAATTTAGCTCTAAGATATATTACTAAGCAAGGAAAATTACAAGGCTTATGGTGCACTGACATTATTGTATAAAGTAATTTATGTATGTGATGCCAGATGTTTATGTACATGCATTTACATACATATTTATGCTTGTATTTGCATGGACTTTGTAGAAGGAAGCAAAAGGCAATTTGTAGGGACTGAAATCTCAGGTCCTACAAATACTTTCGTTTGGTCCCACATGTTTGAATTCTGGTTTTAGTTAAAAAAAAAAAAAAAGAAAAGAAAAAAAAAGACAAATTGACATGTAGCCCTGGCTGATCTCAAACTCACCAAGTAGCTGAGGATGATCTCAAACTCCTGATCCTCCTGGCTCTACCTCCTGAGTGGTGGAGTGTAGGCCACCATACTCTGTTTCTGTAGTGCTGGGGATGAAAACCAGGGTTTTCCACTTGCTGGTTAAGCACTTTACCCACTGAGCTATATCCACAGCTCCAATAAAGTATTACTTTCAAAATCTGGAAATAAATGAGAAGAATGAGAGTTGAAGTAACAAAGGGAACAGAAAAGCTCAGTTAACAATACTGGAGCTTAGTGTCCAGGAGCTGTGAGCTTTTATGATAGCGACTGGCATGGCCACTTGACACCAACACTCTGCAGCAGGTGGAAGGTCTCAAGGCTTTTGAGAGAAGACCCACAGTATCCTAACGCTCACAGCCTGCCACTGGACATTGGAGGATGCTTTTTACAGTGATATCTGAATAGTTATTTGTGTTTGGAACTAGTTAATAGATCCTGGGGCACAGAAGGTTCCCTTCCTTCACATGGCTACTGATTTATCCATTTTTCACTCTGGGTATAGAATTGGCAAGTTTATTGTTTAATGAAACACACAAGAGAGTGTTGCATAATCATTTATAGCCTCTTAATGTTCAACATTATTAGCAGAATATATAATATCTTGTGATGATAAGGGAAGACTAATTTTGAAACATGGCCCTCCCATTCAATGACAATCTGCATTTATTGTTGCAGGATCTAACACAGTCTTTCTCCAAATGCAAAGCTGTAAAGGATTCCCTTTGTCTTTGGATATGTGAGATGATGTAACAGCTGAAGGGAAGTGCGCTGCAGCTACCCAAATCATCCTCATGATGATGCCCGAGTTATCTGTGCTTTTACTTCATCCAGCTTTTTGATGTGTCTTTGCAAATAACAAATCAATGTCTATAGTAAGCAAAGAGGAAAATGCTTGGTAGACTTGGTTACCTTACACTAATATTTTAGTAAGATCTTCTTGCCATTCCCACAACTGTTGATAACACCCAATGATCTGTACTTTTCATTCTTAATTCCTTCACTTGTATAGTAAGAACACTGGATTCTGCTTATCCCATGGAAAGCATCACCAATATGCAATAAGAAGTTACAGATGTTGAGAGAAACAAGTTTTGTTAAACCAAATACTGAATTATTATGGTCATATACTTCAGTTTATTGCTTTCACTTAACACTAAATATTATATATAAATTAAGGTTTATGTACATGTTCATATGCATGTGTGTGTGTGTACGTGTGTATGTGTGTGTGTGTGTGTGTGTGTGTGTGTGTGTGTGTGTGTGTGTGT
>CAJQZJ010034282.1:258357-272924 GCA_907164525.1 Lophiomys imhausi | reverse complement strand
AGATATAAATATGCCACATTTATGAGAGTTAAATGGCCCAGTATACCTTCCTAATGTCCAGTTTATACATATTTGGCCCCTGACTTTAACATTCTACTATCTAACCATCTCCATGAGTTTAAAGGTCTATATCTGACTCAACATTCATACTAACTTGCAACACACTTTTAAGAGTATCTTCTTAGATCTATAACACCCTCTTGATTCCTAAACAACTCAAAATTTAACTATGAGACTCTAGCTGTCTATTCTTCAACCACCTCAGAGACCTGAGAGGGATAAATATATCTGCTTATATAGGAAGTGCAGGGCCTGCAGCTTCCGAAACTAAGAAATGACATACCAATGACTGCCTGGACAGTTCCCATTTTCTCTCCATACATTCCTGCATCAGTCTTCAGCCTTTGGGTCCTGTTTCTCTGACAGACATTTGTTGTAGAGCAGGGATTATGAAGGACTTACCTACCCTGTCTTGGCAGAGTTAGGCTGTCGACTTCCCTGCTACCAAGTTTTGTCCTTTTTGGACAGCAGTCTGTCTGCAGTTGGTGCAAGGGGTTTTTTCATGCCAAGAGATAGGCATGCCACTAATTCAACCATCTTACAGTGGAGATTCTTCGATGCTTATCTTCTACTTGGAGTAGAATAGGGGGTGCTGTCAGGAGCTGATATGTCTCGATATCAAAAAAATATTGATTTAAGATAACATCTTTGAATGCCATATTCTGCAGATCTCTTGGGGTTTTTGAAGATGCCCTACCCATCTCTTGTATTTAGATAAGCAAATGTTGCTTGTCTCTTAGCAACTTGATTACTGGGTAGTTTAGAGAATATCTGTGATAGACTGTCATAGTAGCTAACAAAGTGACATGTTTGCATGACTAGGAGTTTGTTTTAACTACCCTAGACCGTTTTAGACGGTTGGTATCAAGAGGTCAGAGCTTCACATTTTATTTTTAAGTATCTCTAGGTATGATACCATTAGGAAGCGTTACCTTTAAATTTGTATCAATATTCAAAGATCTATTCAATTGTGGTTAAATATACTCTTAATTATGTATCAATATACCAAGATCAATGCCTATGTAGCCCAATATAATCTTAATATTACGTCCATATGCAAGGGTCAATACCATTGTGGCCAACTATAATCTTAATTTTGTATCAATATACAAAGATCAATACCAATGTAATCCAATACAATCATATTTTTGCACAATAAACAATGGTAAATAGCACTTTAGCCAAATAAATTACTAATTTTGTATCAATATACAAAGGTATAAGGGCATATTCAATAATCTGCCCCTTCTTCTTGGAACTTCCTGTGCTATGTCTATATCTCCTTTTTCTCAAGCCCATGCACTCCTCCATAGGAGAGGAAGAAGGATACAGAAAAGGAAAAGTAGGAATTCCCTGGGGCTAACCTCCAAAACCCATTAAGACAGGACCATTTATCAGCTTGTAGTCTCTTCCCCTACATATCAGAGTTTTCAGTTATCCTTCAAATAACCTAAAAGAAGGGCGGAGAAACACCTTCCCCATCCAATGGGCATGGGGCGTCGCTCTCTTAAAGTGACTTTCTGCTGATTTGGGTCGTAGTAGACCTGTTTGGGGCCCGAACCCAAATGGGAAAAATGATTAAAAATGTTAGTACACTCCTTTTATGTTCAGTCCTTCTGTTCTCAGCTGTTTAGATGACCTAAGGGGTTTATAGGCAGAAGCTGATCTTGCAGGCTTCACTGAGGTTCCTGTCGGGGCATTGTGTAGAGCTGAGCGGTTCCAGTGACATTGGATTGCTGTGGTGGTTGCAGGCCCCCGATGGAGACAGTTATTGAGGAAGTCTGCCAGGCAGAATCAACTGGGTCACTCGTCCTCCTTGGTGCCTGATTCTGCTCTCTGCTGAGGATTCCGCTGTCCAGCCATCCCCAGGCTCCCCTAATGGACGCCTCAATTCTCCTGGAATGATAAGAACAGAGCCCTGCCCCAATCCCAACCCTAGGACAATTGCCCTCTTTTTTTTTTGGAAGGGGGGGTGGGGGGGGCTAGGTAGTACTTCTCCTGAAGCAAATTTGGCCTTCTGACAACATACAAAGCGTTATCTTTCAATCCGGGTTAAAGAAGAAATCATTCTGTCACCTTGGAGCTAAACCAGCTCTAGTGTATATATTTTGAGATCCCAAAGGACAATCTGCCTGCATCGAGACGGCCTTTTGTAAGTAGCCTCCAAACCTAGGTCCCTCCAAATCCCATGTGTGTGTCTCTGAACTCTAATTATTGGGATCAGGGACCTGTGTTTCCCATCTGAAGGGATCAAAGATGTGTTCCACCACTCCTGGATCGAAGTCTTTCTCTATTTAGAGTTTGCCCAGCATCAGGCTGATCCTGAGATCCGGGATCTGCCCGTTTCTGTCTCCAGTGTGCTGGAAGCTGGGACCAAGGGTGTACTCTTCTTGAATGGTGGGACCAAGAGTATGCACCCTCACCACCCCGCTCCCTATGACTCCAGAATACATAAGACCACCAACTCTATGGTGCTCCCCCCCCCCCCCGTCTCCGCTGAAGTCAAAGGCATGGGCCAATACCACAATTCTCTTTTATTTTACCTTAGCTCCACGTCTTCTCTACACCTGGAGGTCTGCAAAACGAGGCCGAATGGTTGTATCCTCTATTCCATTCACAGTGTTTCAGCCCTGCCCCCTGCCTTTTTTTTTTTTTTTTTAGTTAATAAATTTATTTGTTTGTTGCTTCAGGTTACATCCTTATCATACTGTCCTCTTTTCCCGCTTCCCAGCCCCACCCTCCCATGCTCTACCCCCTGACCCTTCCATCTTGTTCCTCTGGGATGGAGTGTCCCTGCCTAACAGTCTCTCACCACTGATCAGGAGTCATATGAGGGCCAAGAGCCTCTTCATTCACTGGGGGCCTATAAGGGAGTACTGCCAGTGAATGGTGTCTCATTGCTACTGGGGGGATACTAAAAAAAAGACCAACAAACACACAAACCCACAAAAACAAAGAATATCAACAAAAAAAGAGAGGAAAAAGAGAAGGGAAAAGGAAAAAGAAAAAAAGAAAAAAAGAAGGAAAAAGAAAAAGATAAAAAAAAAATTATGTCCTTCTTCCTTTTGGTGTGTTGGTTGTAGTACAGATATCCTGTACGATATAGTTAAAATCCTACTATAAGTGAATAGATGCCATGTGCATCCTTCTGAGACTGGGTTAGCTCACTCAGGATGAGCTCCTCTAGATCCATCCATTTGGTTGCAAATTGCATGATTTCATTGTTTCTGATAGCTGAGTAATATTCCATTGTATAGATGTACCACAATTTTTTAATCCATTCTTCAGTTGAGGGACATCTGGGTTGTTTCCAATTTCTAGCTATTACAAATAAGGCTGCTATGAACATAGATGAGGAGACTTCCCTATGTCTCCGTGAGAGGTCCTTTGGGTGTATACCCAGAAGTGGTATGGCTGGGTCCTGAGGCAAGGTTATTCCTAGATTTCTAAGATATCGCCAGACAGACCTCCATAGTGGTTGCACAAGTCTGCACTCCCACCAGCAATGGAGTAGGGTTCCCCTTTCTCCACACCCTCGCCAGCATGTGCTATCATTTGAGCTTTTTATCTTAGCCATTCTAACAGGTGTTAGGTGGAATCTCAGGGTCGTCTTGAGTTGCATTTCTCTGATGATTAAGGATGTTGAACATTTCTTCAGGTGTCTCTCAGCCCTTAGGGATTCCTCCTTTGTGAATTCTCTATTTAGCTCCATCTCCCATTTTTTGATTGGATTATTTGGTTTCTTGGCATTTAGTTTCTTGAGTTCTTTGTAGATTTTAGATAATAGCCCTCTATCAGATGTGGGGTTGGTGAAGATTTTCTCCCAGTCTGTTGGTTGCCGTTTTGTTCGAATGACAGTGTCCTTTGCTTTACAGAAGCTTTTCAGTTTCATGAGGTCCCATTTATTGATTGTTGATCTCAGGTCCTGAGCTGATGGTGTTCTGTTCAGGAAGTTGTCACCTGTGCCAATGAGTTCGAGGGTTTCTCCTACTTTTTCTTCTAGTATCTTTAGTGTGGCTGGCCTTATGTTAAGGTCTTTGATCCACTTGGAATTAAGTTTTGTACAAGGTGATAGGTATGGGTCTAATTTCATTCTTTTGCAAGTGGACATCCAGTTGGACCAGCACCATTTGTTGAAGATGCTGTCCTTCTTCCATTGTGCGTTTTTGGCTTCTTTGTCAAAGATTAGTTGGCCATAGGTGTGTGGATCCATGTTTGGGTCTTCAATTCGATTCCATTGATCCACTGGTCTGTTTCTATACCAGTACCATGCTGTTTTTATTACTGTTGCTCTGTAGTACAGCTTGAAATCTGGGATGGTGATACCTCCAGATGTTTTTTCATTGGACAGGATTGATTTAGCTATTCTGGGCTTTTTGTTGTTCCATATGAAGTTGAGAATAGCTTTTTCCAGGTCTATAAAGAATTGTGTTGGTATTTTGATAGCAATTGCATTAAATCTATATATTGCTTTTGGTAGGATAGCCATTTTTATTATGTTGATCTTACCTATCCATGAGCATGGGAGAACTTTTATCTTCTAAAGGCCTCTTCCATTTCTTTCTTCAGGGGCTTGAAGTTCTTGTTATATAGGTCCTTTACGTGCTTGGTTAGAGTTACCCCCAGGTATTTTATGTTATTTGTGGCTATTGTGAAGGGGGTTGTTTCCCTTATTTCTTTCTCGGTATATTTGTTTGTTGTATAAAGAAGGGCTTCTGATTTTTTTGAGTTAATTTTGTATCCAGCCACCTTGCTGAAGTTGTTTATCAGCTGTAAGAGTTCTTTGGTGGAGTTTTTGGGGTCGCTTATATATACTGACATATCATCTGCGAATAGGGATAATTTGACTTCTTCATTTCCAATTTTTATCCCTTTGATCTCCTTTAGTTGTCTTATTGCTCTAGCAAGGACTTCAAGTACTATATTGAAGAGATATGGTGAAAGTGGACATCCTTGTCTTGTCCCTGAGTTTAGAGGAAATGCTTCAAGCTTCTCTCCATTTAATTTGATGTTGGCTACTGGCTTGCTGTATATTGCCTTTATTATTTCTAGGTATGGTCCTTGTATGCCTGTTCTCTCCAGAACTTTTAGCATGAAGGGGTGTTGGATTTTGTCAAATGCTTTTTCTGCATCTAGCGAGATTATCATGTGTTTTTTTTTCTTTCAACTTGTTTATGTGGTGAATTACATTGATAGACTTTCGTATATTGAACCATGCCTGCATTCCAGGGATGAAGCCTACTTGATCATGGTGTATGATACTTTTGATGTGTTCTTGAATTCGGTTTGCTAGTATTTTATTAAGTGTTTTTGCATCTATGTTCATGAGGGAGATTGGTCTGAAGTTCTCTTTCTTTGTTGGGTCTTTGTGTGGTTTAGGAATCAGAATGACAGTGGCCTCATAGAATGAGTTTGGCAGTGATCTTTCTGTTTCTATGTGGTGGAAGAGTTTGAAAAGTAATGGTGTTAGTTCCTCTTTGAAGGTCCGGTAGAATTCCGTGCTAAAGCCATCTGGCCCTGGGCTTTTTTTGGTTGGGAGATTATTAATGACTGTTTCTATTTCCTTAGGTGTTATTGGGCTGTTTAAGCTGTTAATCTGATTTTGATTTAGTTTTGGTAGGTGGAATTTATCGAGGAAATTGTCCATTTCGCTTAGGTTTTCAAATTTAGTGGAATATAGATTTTTAAAGTAATGCCCGAATATTTTCTGGATCTCCTCAATGTCTGTTGTTATTTCTCCCTTTTCATTTCTGATTTTGTTGATTTGTGTTCTATCCCTTTGTCTTTTAGTTAATTTGGCTAGGGGTCTGTCTATTTTGTTGATTTTCTCAAAGAACCAACTCTTGGTTTCATTGATTCTTTGTATAGTTCTTTTTCATTCTAAGTTGTTGATTTCAGCCCTAAGTTTGATGATTTCCTGCCTTCTGCTCTTCTTGGCAGTGTTTGTTTCTTTTTTTTCCAATTCACCCAGCTTAGCTGTTAGTTCACTAATATGAGCTGTCACAATTTTCTTTTTGAAAGCCCTTAGTGCTATGAACTTTCCTCGTAGCACAGCTTTCAATGTATCCCATAGGTTTGGGTATGTTGTGTCTTCATTGTCGTTGGATTTTAAGAAGTCTTTGATTTCCTTCTTTATTTCTTCCCTGACCCAGTGGTCATCCAGTAAGGAGCTGTTCAATTTCCATGTGTGTGTAGGCTTTCTGTTGATTCTTTTGCTGTTGAAGACCAGCTTTATTCCGTGGTGGTCTGATAAGATACAAGGTGTTATTTCAATTTTCTTGTATCTATTGAGACTATCCTTGTGACCAATTATGTGGTCGATTCTGGAGAAGGTTCCATGGGGTGCTGAGAAAAAGGTGTATTCCTTTGTGTTTGGGTGAAACGTTCTGTAGATATCTGTTAGGTCCATTTGTTTCATGATCTCTATTAGACTCAATATTTCTCTGTTTGTCTTCTGTCTTGATGATCTGTCCTTTGTTGTGAGTGGGGTGTTGAAGTCTCCCACTACTAATGTGTTATGATCGACATGCGCTTTAAGTTTTAGAAGTGTTTCTTTTACGAAAGTAGGTGCTTTTGTATTTGGGGCATAGATGTTCAGTATTGAGATTTCCTCTTGATGAATATTCCCTTTAATGAGTATATAGTGCCCTTCTTTGTCTTTCTTCATTAACTTCAGTTGGAAGTCTGTTTTGTTTGATATTAGGATGGTTACTCCAGCTTGCTTCCTGGGTCCATTTGCTTGGAAAACCTTTTCCCAGCCCTTTACTCTGAGGCAGTGTCTATCTTTCGTAGTTAGATGTGTCTCTTGTATACAGCATAAGGAAGGGTCTTGCTTGCGGATCCACTCTGTAAACCTATGTCTTTTTATTGGGGAGTTGAGTCCATTGATGTTGATGGATATTAGTGACCTGGGGTTGTTATTTCCCATTAGTTTGGTATAGGTGGTGGTCCTGTGCCTCTTTTGGTTTAGTTGCTGAGGGGTTTTCTATTCCCTTTGTTTTCTTGGGTGGAGTTTTCTTCTCTGGGTTGGGATTTTCCTTCTAGGATTTTCTGTAGGGCTGGGTTTGTGGGTAGATATTGTTTAAATTTGATTTTGTCATGGAATATCTTGTTTTCTCCATCTATGTTGATAGAGAGTTTTGCTGGGTAAAGTATTCTGGCTGGGCACTTATGATCTCTCAGGACTTGTAGTATATCTGACCAGGCCCTTCTAGCTTTTAACGTTTCTGGGGAGAAGTCAGGTGTAATTCTGATGGGTCTGCCATTGTATGTGACTTGACCTTTTTCTCTTACAGCTTTTAATATTCTTTCTTTGTTCTGTACATTTGGGGTTTCAATTATTATGTGGCGAGAGGAGTTTCTTTTCTGGTCTAATCTGTTTGGTGTTCTGTAAGCCTCTTGGATTTTTATTGGCATCTCTTTTTTCAGGTTTGGGAAGTTTTCCTCTATGATTTTTTTGAAGATATTTCCTGGACCTTGGAGTCGGGAGTCCTCTCTTTCCTCTATACCTATAATTCTAAGGTTCCGTCTTTTCATTGAGTCCTTGATTTCTTGGATGTTGTGGGTGAGAGATTTTTTAGCCTTCTCATTTTCTTTGGATGTTGTACTGATTTCTTCCACTGAATCTTCCATGCCTGAGATCCTGTCTTCCATCTCTTGCATCCTATTGTTGATACTCACATCCGTAGTTCCTGTTCTCTTCCCTTGGTTCTCCACTTCCTCTTTTAACTCTGACTGTGTTTTCTTTATTGTTTCTATTTCTATTTTCATGTCTTGTATGGTTTTGTTCGTTTTGTACATTTCCTTCTCTAGCTTGCTTGTTTTTGTATGAAAATCTTTCATGGCTTTTTCCTTTTCCTGTTCAAGCTCTGTCACCTTGGCTTGGAGCTCTTTAATGGTGTTGTTCCTTGTTTTGATTTGTAGAATTGTGGCTTCTTTGAATTCCTTCATAGATTTAAGTTCTTCTTGCAGGGACTCTATCACTTTCCATAATGCAGAATTGTCAATGTTTTCATGTGTTTCTGTTGGTGTGTGGTTATCCGAATTGGATGAGCTAGGAGGATTCTGCTTTGTTGGAGTCATAATTCCTTGATTACTATTTTTTTTTTGACCTTTTGCCATTGGATGCATTTAGCTGTCTGTTTTCTGTGCTTGGATACACAGTGGATGATTTGGTGCAGGGGACAAGTTACTTGGCTATCTGTCATTGCTTAAAGGGGGATTTCAAGGTCACTGTGGTTTTAATTCCCTGAGGCACTGTGAGCTGGTGCAGCCTATTCCCAGGTTGTGAGTAATGGACCAGGATTTTTTCACTGCTCCCAATTCAGACTTCCCTATGTTGCACTCTGGGTTATCAGTCTATAATGGTTCTGATGGTATGGGCCTGTTTGCCCAGGCACAGATTCTGTGGGCTTTGTTTGTTGTCACGGAGCCTGACAGGGTCTGGCTCCACACCTAATATGTCTGGATTTTCCAGGATACAGCTATGGTCCCGATTTCTGGTTTCTCTCTAGGCTTCTCGCCACAGGGCTGGACTCTGTGCCTGATTCCCTTCCTGTCTGCGCCGCCACGGGTCCCGTGGGTACCCCAAGCCCCGGATCCTCAGGCTGCCTGAGTGCACCTCTCATCCCAGCAGCTCAGCCATGGGTGCACGCATCCCTGGCCCCGCCCACGCCTGTCTCTCTCCCCAGATGACCTGCTGTGGGTTCACGGGGCTTTGTCCCTGCCAGCCGTGCTCCCTCTCCAGCTGTGCTACCGTGAGTGTGCGGGATTCGGCCACTCCCGCCCGCCTTTGTGTTCCCAGCTTCCCGCACTCTCTTGGAACCTCCCGCCCTCCGCTTCACGAGCGGCTGCGGACCACCTGCTGAGCCCCCTGTTTGTTCCTTGCTAAGCCTTCCACTATCTCGCAAAGTTTTTTAAGTGGGTATAAGTTCAACCTGATGTGTGGGGAGCCCAATAGGCCAGCGATCTATGACCAAGTGGACCCTGATTCTGCCTGCTGTAAGTTGGGATCGATCTTACCACGCGCCTCTCCAAATGGGAGTTCCGAATCCCGGGTTTAGTGGCTTCCGTGTCTGTGAGAGATGGGGAGAGCCTTGCCCTGGGACTTTTAACAGTCCCTTGGGAGCTGTGAGTGTTCGGGTGGGGGGGTCTAGCCCCTCCGGTTTTTGCACAGTGCCCAATAACTGTGTTTTTTATGGCTCTTTTTTCCCCCGCGTTCAAAATGCGTCAGTGTAGGTCGCCGCCATCTTCCTAAATTCTTTAATTTCTTTTTTTATTATTTCTATCTTGACCCATTTTTCATTCAGTAGTGAGTTGCTCAGTTTTCATGAGTGCAAACTTTCTGTTGTTTCTAATATTGTTAATACCCAGCTTTAATCCATGGTGGTCTGATAGGATGTAAGGAATTATTTTGATTCTTTTATCTGTTGAGATTTGCTTTGTGTCCAAGTAGCTGATCAATTTTGGAGAACGTTTCATGAGGTGCTGAGAAGAAGGTATATTCTTTTGTGTTTGAATGATGTGTTCTGTAAATATCTGTTAGGTCCATTTGGTTTATAATGTCAGTTAGCTCTAGCGTTTCTCTGTTTAGTTTTTCGGCATAATAGCCTATCTATTGATGAGAGAGTAGTATTTAAGTCTTCCACTATCAGTACATGATGGTCAATATGTGACTTAAACTGTAGTAATGTTTCTTTTTGTTTGTTTGTTTATTTGTTCCTTTTTTTGTTTGTTTTTTATTTTTCTAGACAGAGTTTCTCTGTGTAGACCTGGCTTCCTGGAACTCACTCTGTAGACCAGGCTGGCTTTGAACTCACAAAGATCCACCTGCCTTTGCCTCCTGGGTGCTTGGATTAAAGGCATGTGCCACCACACCCTGCACATGCAGAAAGCTGCGAACTGTCATGTGGGTGCTGGGATTTGAACCCCAGTCCTTTGGGAGAGCAGCCAGTGCTCTTATCTGCTGAGCCATCTCTCCAGCCTTGTAGAAGTGATTATTTTACAAACTTGAGTGCATAGTGTTTGAGACAAAGATGTTTAGAATTGAAATGTCATTTTGGTGGTTTTTTTCTTTAATGAGTATCTAATGTCTTTCCCTATCTCTTCTGATTATTTTTGGTTTCAAGTCTATTTTGTCAGATATTAAAATGGTTGTTTGCTTCTTAGGTCCATTTGCTTGGAATCTTTTCCCAACCCTTTACCCTAAGGTAATGTCTATCCTTGATGTTGAGATGTGTTTCTTTTTTTTTTTTTTTTTGGTTTTTCGAGACAGGGTTTCTCTGTGTAACAGAGCCTGGCTGTCCTGGACTTGCTTTGTAGACCAGGCTGGCCTCAAACTCACAGAAATACACCTGCCTCTGCCTCCCAAGTGCTGGGACTAAAGGCGTGCACCACCACACCCGGCTGAGATGTGTTTCTTAGAGGCAGAAAAAGGCTAGATACTGTTAGTATCTGTCTTTTTATTGGGGAATTGAGACCATTGATATTGAAAGATATCAATGACCAATGGTTGTTGATTCATGCTATTTTGGTGGTAGTAGTGGTGGAGGTGTGGGGTGTGTTTCCCTTATTTTGACTTTGCTAGTCTGAGATTATTTATTCCCTGTGTTTTCATGGGTATAGTTAACCTCCTTATGTTGGATTTTTCCTTGTAGAACCTTCTGTAGTACTGGATTCATAGATAAATATTGCTTAAATTTAGCTTTATTGTGGAATATCTTATTTTCTCCTCATTGGTGATTGAAAGTTTTATTGGATATAGTAGTCTGGCCTGGCATATGTGGTCTCTTAGAGTCTGCAGCACATCTGTCTGTAGCCAAAGCTTTTTAATTATCCAATATATACATTCTGCTTTATTTTACTATGCTTAATACCTCTACCTCCCTTCCACCTCTCATTCCCTTCAACTCTCCCAACCCTAGGTGGGAGAGAAAGAAGGTTAGAGGGAGAAGGGACATAGTTCTCTTTAAGCTATTTCCTGCTGGTTAGGGTCATTGGATTCTTTGGGGGTAATACCAGTCTCAATAGAAGTCCAACAAACCAGAAAATCAGGGGACAGCAGCAGGAAAAACAAGCAGCAGTTTGGGGGAGCACCAGCAGCTGGGAGAGCAGCAACCTCTTTCTTCCTTATAGCCCTTTCTCTTCTTTGTAGAAACCCTTTTTCTTCTTTATAGAGTTTTCTCCTACTTTTTTGTAGAGCCTTTTCTCCTATTTTTTTTTTTTTTGGTAGAGCCTTTCTCTTACTTCTTTGTAGAACCTTTTCTCTTACTTCTTGGTAGAGCCTCTTTACTCTTACTTCTTTGTGGAGCTCCTTCTCTCTTTTCTCTTTGTAGCCCACTTCTCCTTGGGGCTCTGGCTTTTTTTCCCCTCCTTTCCAAGTCCTCAGAGTAAAACTTGCTCAGTTGGTTAAGCCATGCCCCTGCTAGCTCACGGAACTTTTAGTACTTTACACCTGTATCTTAAGCAGCCTCACACCTGAGATTAAGCAAAGTCTTACCACATCTGTCCAGGCCTTTCTGGATTTTAGAGTCTCCATTGAGAAGTCAGGTGTAACTCTAATAGAGTGGTTCTCAATATGTAGATTGTGACCATTTTCAGGGGTCAAACTATCCTTTCACAAGGCCACATATGAGATATCCTGCATATTGGGTATTTAGATTACAATTCATAACAGTAGCACAATCATACTTATGAAGTAGCAACAAAAATAATTTTATGGTTGGGGATTATCACAATATGAGGAACTGTTTTAAAGAGTCACAGCATTAGGAAGGTTGAGAACTACTCTTCTAATAGGTCTGCCTTTATATCTTACTTGGTCTTTTCTCTTGCAGCTTTTAATATTCTTTCTTTGTTCTGTTCTCTTAATGTTTTAATAATTATGTGCTGTAATAGGAATTAATCACTCTGTTTATATTAACTAAAGTTGGAAATTAATATGGTGGAAGTTATTCCTTAACCTACTATTTTCCAAATAAAAGACATAGAGACCTGTTAGATTTAATATAAGTCTTAAACATATATATAAACACTACAACTGGGCAGATATCAACCCTCTAAGCTGTCTTGTCTGCTTCCCCTGTCAAGAACCCCATAATACTTGCATCTGTTCCTTTTGGGATGTTTCTGCTCCATCATCACCAGTCCTCAGAGCAAGCTGCTCTTGGCCACATGCTTCTAGTCCTTGCTACACAATGTTGACTTCTGTTCTCCTCTCTGTCTTCTCCCCCCTTCCCTCCCCTCCCTTCTCTGACCCCAAAGCCTGGGAAACTTTTCTCCACCTACCTCTCTTCTGCCTAACCCAGGCTATAGGCATCTTTATTAACCAATCAGGAATAAATTGTGGGGTAAAGTTTACATGACATCATTTTGGGTACATGATAATTTCCTAGGACAGCAAGCAGATCTTGCGATACAAAAGTTAACATTTGAATGCATAGCAACTCCAGACCAACCCCAACAATGTGCCAAGGAGATTCCTTTTCTGGTCCAATCTGTTTGGTGTTCTTTAAGCTTCTTGTACCTTTATAGACATTTCATAATTTAGGTTAAGAAAATTTTTCTTCCATGATTTTGTTGAAAATATTTTCTGAGTTGGCCTTTGAATTGGGATTCTCCTTCTATTCCATTATCCTTAGATTTGGTCTTTTCATTGTTTCCCAGATATTCTGGATGTTTTGTGTTAAGAGTTTTTATAGATTTACATTTTCTTTGACTGATGTATTTGTTTATTCTAGTATATTTTCAATGACTTAGATTCTTTCTTCCACTTATATACTGTTGGTGAAGCTTGCCTCTGTAGTTCCTATTTGAATTCCTATATTTTTCATTTCCACCATTCCTTCAGTTTGGATTTCTTTATTGATTCTATTTCCATTTTCAGGTCTTAAATTTTTTTACTCACAGTCAGGCACTTAGGAGGCAGAAGCAGGCAGATCTCTGTGAGCTCCAGGTCACCCTGGTCTACAAAGTGAGTTCCAAGACAGCCAAGCCAGTACTGTTACACAGAGAGACTCTGTCTGGAAAAAAAAAAATTTACCCATTTCCTCCCATTGTTTGTTTGTGTTTCCTGAATTTCTTTAAGGGACTTATTCGTTTCCTTTCACTGTTTTTGTTTTCTTGGGTTTTTTGTTTTGTTTTGTTTTTTAAGGAATTCACTCATTTCCTGTTTAAGACTCTTATAATCTTTACACAGGCTGTTTCTGGTCTTTCTCTTCTGCTTCAGCTATGTTACAATCTTCCTAGGAGTGGAGGTGGGAGGTGTGCACTGTGGTAGACAGCTGGACTCTAGTGGAGACATATTGTCCTGGCTGTTATTGGTTGTGGTTTTACCCTGGCATCTGTCATTGGGCTTATTATTGGTCTAGGGACTTATATCTGATTTTGTCTTTGCTGGGTGGGACACTTAGGAGTGGGGATAGGCTAGAGGTCTGAAAGAGTTCACAGGAGGCAGGAGAGCAGAGTGTTCCATGGGATCTGCTTATTCAGTCTCCTTGAAATGTGGCTAGACAGCGAAGCTAGGTCACCCCAGAAGGTCTGCTATCGAGCTTAGGATCGAGACGGGGAATTGGAGCTGGAGAAACAGAGGAAGGAATAAAGATCTGCAGTCAGTCTAGTTCGGTCTCGGTCAGGTGTGGTCTGTGAGTTATCAAGGAGCGGATGCTAGATTTGGGACTGGGATAAAGCAACAAACCGGGGGAGGAAATTTAGGAGGGAAGACCTTTTAGAGTGAAGCAGAGGGAAGCTGCAGTCGGTGTTCTCCTGCAGAGCTGGGAATGAGAATGCGTGGGATTTGGGGGAACAGAGGGAAAGGTGAAGATTTGTTGTCAGCCTACCTGGTTCCCAGACAGAATGGCTGGTTCTCTCTCTCTCTCTCTCTCTCTCTCTCTCTCTCTCTGCCTCTGTCTCTCACTTTTTACATTTATTTGTATGTTATGTGTATCGATATTTTGCCTGAATCTCTGTATGTGCACCATGTGCATTCAATGATGGCACAGGCCATAAGAGCACATCAGGTACTCTGAGACTGGAGTTACAGATGTTTCTGAAATACTATGTAGGTGCTGGGAATCAAACCTGCATCCTCTAGAAATACAGCCAGTGCTCTTAAACACTGAGCCATCTCTCTAGCCCTTTTGTGATCTTCTATATCCATGGTTTATTTTGTACCAAAAAATGCTATTTTTTAAAAATATCAGAAAGAAAATTAAAAGGCACTCTAGCGAAAATTTTATGTATGGTATGAACATGACATCAAAATATATTTTTGCTTTTAATGATCTTTTTTAAGTCAATAGAAAATATTTAGGTGTAAATTTAAGTCTCCAGTCTGAGAGCAGGGCAAAGTGGTACATATCTGTCCTCCCAGTAGAGGTGCATCAGGAGCTCAGGGTCATCCTGTGCTCTGTCATGACTGCATGGAACTCAGAAATCAAGGGCTGGGGCTTGGAAAATGGTCCCATGGGTGAAGTGGTTGTTTTGCAAGCATGAAAACCTAAGTCTGGATA
>CAJQZJ010034282.1:112480-166560 GCA_907164525.1 Lophiomys imhausi | reverse complement strand
GCAATCCCACACTCCACCATACCAGCAGGTCCCAAGCAAACACAACCGTGGGGGGGAGGGGGGGCCTCGGCTTGTAGAAAACTGGCTAAATACATTATCTATGTGTAGCTTTAACATCTTTCAGTCACAACACGAAGCTTTGCCAGAAAAACTGTCTTCTTTCTGAGTTACATTATTTGAGATTCTTCAATATAGCACCTCCAAGCAACTGGTTAAGATGGGATCTCGGGGCCAAAACCTCTACCTATCCACTGTTCAGAAAAGAGCTCCATCCTCACTAGCAGATTCATAGCTGCTGGTCTCCACTTTTGTCCCTTCCTTAGCACTATAGCAGCCTCCATTGCTGCTCAGATCAGTGTAAACTCCCACCCTCCACTATCTGTAATTTAATCTTGGGGATACAGGTAAGT
Organism: Lophiomys imhausi; assembly: GCA_907164525.1. Classification (NCBI taxonomy): domain Eukaryota; kingdom Metazoa; phylum Chordata; class Mammalia; order Rodentia; family Muridae; genus Lophiomys; species Lophiomys imhausi. The sequence goes on along the minus strand of CAJQZJ010034282.1, from coordinate 166,150 downwards.
AACTACAGAAAAGCCCTTATGACAATTTTAGAAAACATCTTGAATTTTTAAATTATTTATATTTATTTAAAATGGACCTAAGACTTTTTTTAATGTGTATGAGTGCTTTGCCTGCGTGTATAAGTGCACCACATACCAGGTTTCCTTGGAGGCAAGAAGAGGGCATCGGATCCTCTGGAATTCTAATTTCAGATGGTTGTGGGGCACTATGTGAGTTCTAGGAATCAAGCAGAAGAGCAACCAGAGCTCTTAACCACTAAGTCATCTCTCTAGCCCTACAATATTTTTACATTTATGAGTTTGCATTTTTACATTTTAGTTGTGTTAGCCTTGCTCTCAGCCAATGCATCTTCTAGCTATTGGCTCCATCCTAACACTGATGATCTTTCAACCTGATTTAGAGATTCCATCATATTTCAGCTTTAGAAGAAAAAAAAAAAGATCTAGCCTAAAATCTGAACATACAAAAAAGTCTGCTTCCCTTTCTGGCTTGCAATTAAAATATTAAAATTTAGCACAGCAAATACATTACCTTTCTCTCCTGAAATCACCAAAACAGAGAAGGTACACGCTGTGACTTCAAGATATTGTTATTTAATCTTTGGAGAGTTTCATTTTCTCCCATCTGTAGCATGGTAATATTATTCAGCTCTGTTATTGCTAAAATCACTAAATTCATGATAGAATGAAGATTGCCCAACAAATAGCAAGTAGTCAATCAAAACCATAACAGATAGAGGGGCATTCAGACACTGTCCAGATACTGTTTCCACGTATCTGGAGCCTTAGTGTTTTGTAAGCTACACATGTTTGGTTTTTTACTTACATCGCTTGCAACTATAGCAGATGCCAAACTGTCTTGCCCTAAGGGTACTATTTTGTTAACATTTAAAAATGCTTAACTTCTTTGAACTTAACACCTTTTTTAGTCTATTACAAAGGAAAAGTCCATTTTAGATAGAAAAAGTCAAGCCTCAAGCTGTGCATGTTCAAATAACTTTGAGGAAGTTTGGGCATCTGACTTGTCAAAAGCACCCAGGAGCCTGACCCAGAGCTCATCATGTGACCAAGGCCAGCACAGCCAATCATGACAGAGTGTGGCCGCCACACCCACCTGCCCACCACTTGTCCCCTGGAGAGCAGCCAGCATGCCTACTCTTTCTGCCAGGCTGAATTCAGTGTTAGTTCTTCCTGGAAATCGGTGCACCTTACTTGTCATGCAAAGTGAGACACACACACACACACACACACACACACACACACACACACACACGTATATATAACATTTTATATATATATATATATATATAAATAATATTTTATATATATATCCCAACTTTTGAGTGCTTTCTGGTCAGTTAACTGGAGAGGTCATTTTGAAAATGCATTATAAGTGTCAGATGCCCCTTTATTAATCTCATAAAATCTTGAGGTTCTCTGAAAGTTATAAGGAGCAGTGAGGTCAGTTTGGAGTCATATCAAATCACATTTATGCTTGAAACTAGGCTGTGTGGCTATTCTAGATAAAGCAGTAAGTATTTCTGCACTTCTGTTTTTATGTCTTCAGTCCACTATCATGTTTTAAAATTAGAGCTTCCTATATACTTCTCTTGAAGGTTGGCCACATTCTAGTTATATGCCCTGCAATATCTTCTGCCGTTTCCAAAGTTGTACAGTGGGGTTTTGTTCTTGCCAGCTTTTCAAGAGTCGATGCATGCTTTGGAGTCAGTAATGAATGTGGATGATATGTTGTTTAAGGACTTCAAAGCAAGGTGAGATGGTGAGAAAATGGGGCCAGAACTCATCTACAGAACAGCGTGTTTGACTTTTATTCTATAGTTTTGAGAAAACTTTAAAAGTGGGCCTACATTTAACTGTATAGTTTTCAATCCCCTTAACCTACAAGTGTGTGTGTATATGTGTGTGTGTGTGTGTGTGTGTGTGTGTGTGTGTGTGTTATGGTGAGAAGACCATATTAAAAATATTGAGATCGCTACAGACAGCCAGTTAGATGTTCTGATTTTTTGAGGTGGCTTCTCAGTATTAAGGTGGGGAATTTAATGTGTATTGTCATCTCTAGTGATTCAACACCCTCTTCATTTAAAAAGATACTTGTAGATAGGCATATTATATGTGATTTTGTTTTTCTTCTTACTTTACAAATATGTGCTAATCCTCTTTAAAAAAAACTGTTCATCCGAGCAGAATACAATTCAATATTAATGCATCCACAAAATTGTGCAATGATAATCATAATGGAATTCAGAATATTTCTGTCACCTCCCTTAACGACCCCACCCACACCCCCAGCACTCCATATCCCCTCACCCTGGGCCATCACTAATCTATTTCCTGTCATTGCACGTTTGGAATGGTGCAATGCGTATCTTTTGGAACAACTTCTTCCACTGAGAATCCAGTATAGCTTACAATATTTGACCATGATCTCTGCCTCTGAAGACAGATGTTATTTTTGAGTTTCTCGCTGAATTAGAGGTTCGAGTACAGTTTGCATATGACAAAAGTTAGAAACTAGCTAAAGCAATTGGGCCTTTTCTTCCACCACAGAAGGAAATCCATATTGCCAACAATAAAAAGCAGACCATGCAGGCACCAGGCGCTGAACAGTATATGTTCTAAGGTCCTTTTGGCGCGTGGTGGGGGTGGGGGCGGTACGGGGGGAGGTGAAGGAACTCACAAGATTAACAAAGAAGATTCATCAAAAGAAAGGAGGGATCAGAGTGTTGGGCAGATATCCTTTAAGAGCAACACTTTCCCCCCTCGGAAAACTGATCGTTGAATACTTAACATAAATCAGGGTAAATCCCTCCTCCCTACCTCTACAAGCTTCCCTGGGGGGCAGGTTCCTTGGAGTGGACAAACTGGAGCCTAAACCACAAGCAAGCTTTCCCTCTTGCCCTTTCCCCCTCTTCTCGCTGGCACCACAGAGCCTACAGTTTGCTCAAATATTTAGAAGTGAATTTAGAGTCCTCCCCCCAACATATGATTTTATAGCCAATAGGTGATGAGGCTTATTTGCATATGTCCAGTCACTTAAGCAACAGTGGAGTGGAAACACTGTCAGACTGGATTCCTCCTCCTCCGAGGAATTCTGCCCCTTCTAGTTGCCCTGCCCTCCCCTTTAAAGGTTGACTTGTCCTGAAGTGCTCCACCGGGCTACAACCCTCCGGCGCCTCCTGCTCAACCCTTTGCAAAGCCCGCCAGTCCGCCCGCCTGCGCCGCGCAGTTCCAGCAGCAAAGCAGAAGGACGCTCCTGGAGATGGAGAGCAAAACCCTGCTCCTGGTGGCCCTGGTAGTGTGGCTCCAGAGTTTGACCGCCCTCCGCGGAGGGGTGGTCACAGCAGACGGTACGTTTTTCGCGTCAGGTCCCCTCCACCTGCAGACCTGGCCGGGACCACTTCTTCTCCATCTGAAGATGGGAGCGGGGTGGGGGAGAAAGTTGGAAGGGACACGCACTGAGACTCCGGGGAGCAGCAGAGAAAGGGAGTCCGGGAAAGGATGGCTGGAGTGGAAACCTGGAGCAAGGAAGGGACCCAGCCTCCGATCACACTGCGGCGACTCCGAGTTCCCGCTTTTCTCTTTTTCTCTGGGGTTCCGGCTCTGTCCCCTGCTCTCTCCCGCCGCCGGCCATCGCAGGGAAAGGCCGGGGGTGTGGCGCGTGGGATGGGGGAGATGCAGAGGTAGGGCGAAGCAGTAGTGAACGGTTGTAACCTCCCCATAAGGAGTGGGGTTGCTGAATGCAAGGCATGTGGGCCAAGGTGACCCTAACTTGGCTGGGACCGAGGGTCAGATCCCTCTGGAGGGAGGAGGAGTGAACCAAGTGTGGCCTGGTCGGAGGGCGGGGGTGGGGTGGGGGGGTGGAGGACACGTTGTCTGCGTTCCGACTGCACAGGGAACTGTCGCTCTCAGCCCTGGAGTATCAGCTACTATGGGAGAGGGGGTGCTCGGTGGTGCTGGACTCAGCGACCTGCCAGCGTTCCTGTAATGGGGAGCGCTTTGCGCTCCACTTAGCCCAGTACCCAAGAAAGCCCAGTAAAGGGTCCATCCTCCGGAAAACCTGGCTCAGCCACAAGCAGTCTGGTGCCCCTCTGGCGTGGGGGTTGCCCAGTTCAGAACTGTATCCTTGCAGTCCTCCCAGGAGAGGCTCGACCAGAGCACGTGGGGTTTTCTAGAGCCGCAGGGAGGTTGCGTTCACCACTATGGTCACAAAGGCGGTCACCTCCAGGGCTCTGCCAGCTCTCTCTGCCTAGAGAAGACGAGTAGGGTCAGTTGAGAGTTTCTTTATGGCCTTGAAGTCGAGACCTGCCCACAATTGAGAAGCCTTGTAATTTGAACCTTGGTTGAGTTAACAGAGCAGAAACTCAAAATGTGACTGTACCGGGTCATAAAAGGAGGCTGGAATTTCCTTGTGTTGCTACTGGTGGAATCGCCATGAGGGTGGTGTCCCCAGGAGCTGCTCTAAGGTGGCATGTCCGCGCAGCCTAATTCCAGTCTTAGTGGAGTCTGTGACTGCAGCTAAAAGCTTGCCTTATTTCTGCCTATAGTTGTAAACGTTTTTGCTAAGTTATCAGAGGAGAGAGACTACATCACGACAGAACTGCATGAAAGATAAGAATCTTGTGTGTTTGAGGATACTGTGGATTTTGCCTCTCCTGTGGCAGGTTGTCTTTCTGGGTAGTTTGCAATTCTGGTTAAGAAAATAGGAACAAACTTTCTATTCATATTCATATATTTCAGAAAGTACACCACAGTATAACACAGCTTTACTGAAAACTCCCAAAGAAAGGTCATCCACATTTTAAGGTCTCACTAAAGGTTTCATTAGAAGCTTTGGACTCAGCTTCTCAGCTATTCAATGTCCCCCTTCCGGGTTTAGCTGTGTGAGCTCTAACATTAGGAAAGCTAGCAAGACTCGAAATGCCCTGGGACCCTCTTTTATACTTTGATTTAAATGAACACCTAAGCAATTGCCTAATAGTTTTGGATTTTAGCCAACACCTGATTTTCCTACCAATAAAACGTATTAGGGAATATTATTCCTAAGCAGATGTGGAATTATTCCCTCTTATCATCTTTCCATTTTTCTCTACCCGCCCTTTATAGTGTGCTTCTTCTACAGCAGCACCTTCTAGTCTAGCTCTTTGTCCCACAAATGAATTTACCTAGGGGTAAGACTGTGGATGAGAAAATCGCAGCTTGGAGTGATCCCAGTTTCCCTTTGGCTCCCAGTTTCCTTGTTCACTCGTTTTTGGGGTTTTGTTTTTTTTGTTTGTTTGTTTTTTGTTTTTTGTTTTTTGTTTTCCATGAACAGTGATTGGGTATGAGAAGCATTGCCCTGGTGTGCCTTCTTCCTGGAGCCCCTGCAGCCACTCCTGGCCCTAGTCAGGAAAGCAGAGAGCTAAAGCTCCTGCTCCGTGCAGTCATTTTCCTTTGGGTAATGACAGCAAAGAAGCAAACGAACATTGGAAGACAGCCTGACAAGAGAGTGATTGATTAATAGCTGCATTGAAATGTGTGGGGAGACAAGTGGGGCAAGATTCGCAATGGAAAGATGTTCAGTCTCTTCCACAGAGTGTATTTTTAGCACAGCTTCCCTTTACTGCCGTGCTGCAGAGGGGACTGTTTTACTCAGTTGACTGTTTTTGGTCTGTCTGATTGTCCAACTGAGCAGATTAAACATTCCATGTTGTCCTGTCCCCTTTTCCTCTGACCACAGCCTGTTTCCACATTATCATCACTGAGACTGCATTGTGATACGTGTGTGGCTTATCTGGGAAAACTTCATTGTGATTATGATTGAGTTCTGAGTCTTCACAGGCTTGGTGATTCTTTACTCCATAGCTTTCACCCGTGAAGCCCTTAGAGGCTCAGTGCTGCTTCCTTTCTGAGAGTAGTACAGTCCCCTCTATCTAACCTTACCCTTCTCTGTGGTTCGTTGACTCAGCCTAATTCCATCTCTGAGACTGTTATCCATATCAGTATACATGTCTTTTCTGCGCTATGTGCTACATTTGAGATGTCTTTTTGGAAACTTAGGAATAAAGTTTACTTAGTAAAGCAAACACATTACCTTGTGATTTGCCTACATAAACATGTCATCACAGTGGTAGTATTAATGTGCTCGGTCAAATTGAGGATGGAGAGCCTTTGAACGGATGTACCTCTGCCTCTCTTTCATTCCTTCTCTTCCTCTCTTACTCAGTCCAATCCTCCTTTTCCTTCTTTCCTCCCTCTTGTCCTCTTTTTATAACATGGACTTAATTTTCCAAGGAACAGAGCAAAAGGCAGCCTGGTTTCCTTAGCAACAGTCCCCTCAGCTTAGCTAAAGCTCACCTGTCACTCCAGTAGTCAACCCAGGGTACACCTTGATGATGAAATCTACTTACAGAAACATGCCTGGGGTTCATCTTCTTACCTGTGTCTACATGCTCTTCTCAGTTGCTGCTTCGGGGACCACAGAGGTTGGAAAAGCACATTAATCTTTAGGCTACTGAGCCATTCTTAAAAGGCAGCAAACACTAGCAATATAAAAAACTCCTCCTGCATAGACTAAGCAGCAGAAAGATTTGTGACTTCATATCTAACATAAAACTGAAACTATTGCCTAGCTCATTAAGTGGCACCATTTTCATGTGAAAACCTCACACACATATACACACACACACACACACACACACACACAATCCCTCTCATTGAAAGTTAGATGGAAGTTTCCATGTATAAATCTATGTGATGGTGGATGAATCCCTGCTTTTTTTCTCAACCAGCATCAGATCCTGTAGACATGCTGGTTGTATGGAATCCAACCTGAGCCTTGGATGTAGGTAGCCTAACATGTAGCCATGTTAAACAGGTTTTTTTGGGGGGGTGATTGTTTTTGTTTTATGGAGACATATAACATCAGCCTTAATAATGTCAGAGAATGTCATGGCCATTTCAAAGTCAGCAGCAACACCAAGGCCACTAAATTGCTGAATTCCAGGCTAAAGGATGTCACAAGGGAATGGGCATTTCTGGAGCTGTTTAAGGTAATCTTCTGAGGAAGCAATGCAAAACTGGACAGTAAGGGAGCTTGTCTGCTGGTTTCTTCACTTGCCTCTGCTTGAAAAAGCTGATAATCAGCCTGGCAAGATGGCTTAGCAGATTAAGGCTGTACTCTAAGTCTGACGATCTGAGTGTGATCCCCAGATCCCACATGTTGGATGGAGAGAACTGACTCCAACCTCCACACATATGATGTAGTATGTGTGTGTGTGTGTGTGTGTGTGTGTATGTGTGTGTGTGTGTGCACACGCGCGCGTGTGTACGTCCACACATGCAGACTGGATAAATACATAAATGTAATAAAACTAAAATAAAAGACTGATAATCAAACACAAAACTCAGAGGAGAGTTAGAGAGGAGGATGAACTATTAGAGTTGGAATCAAGTGAGGCTAATTTCCTTTTATATTTTCTAAAACACTTTCTAAAATTAAAGTGACTTGTTGGGCAGAATCAAATTAATTAGGTTAAACGCGTGTAGTATTATTTTTCACCTGCTGAATGTTAGCAGTGTTTTGTGGATTGGAAGAAAGAAGAAAACCTGTGTCATCTAACGAGATGCGAGGTTGCACCTACTCTTGGTGACAGGATTGATTCAGTGAGGTATTAAGGATTTGAAGATCAAGAGTTTAGCATAGTCTCTTCATTGGATAAATGCTTTTAGAGTATTTAGCAACCATTGTGAAACTCATTTCTTTCTAGCAAATATAATCATTTAAGAAATATCTCCTCTATTTTTGGTAGTGGAGATTTACTTGTTTGTGAATTCATGTATGATTGAATTACCGCTTAGAATGAATCACTCAGAAACTAACCACAGCATTTAAAAATAATCTTGAAAAAGGAAAATGCCTGGCTTGCCAGTCCTCAGATAACTACAAATTGGCGAGCCCAATTTCAATGCCTGCCCTTTTGCTTTTTTCAGTCCATCATCTTATTGTTCTTCTTGGCTTGACTCTTGCAATGTCAGTTTCAAATTAGAGGTTTCATATTTTTAGCTATAAAAAAAGGAACAGATTTAGATTGAGACACGGGTAGTGTCTTAATTATCTTAATTGTCCATTTCCTGAAATTTTTAAGGAGAAACATTCAAATTTATATTATTATTTTTATAGTTAATAGCTAGGCTGTGTCTACAACTTGAATGAGAATTAAGTAATTTTCTCCAAGTGCTCCGTGGTCTGCGTTTCCTGTAAAGGATGTGACTGTATTAGCAACTTAACAATTTTTACTTTATACAAATAACCATAAAGATTTATCAGCATTTAGGTATATGTCAAATGCCACACAAGATGTGTGGGCAGTGTCCTCCAGGAGCATGAACTTTGAACTTGAACAAGAAGTCCTAGTTCTAGGAGCTAGTCCACCTTCTCTTTCCCATCTTGGCCAAGCCACTCGAGAAACGATGAAATCAAGGAATTTCCACATAGTAGTTCATTTTGTGTGAATTAAATACAAATCCACATACTCCCTAACTGGAAGGAGCCTGAAAGAAAGGGCGGCAGTCAGATTGCTTAACTCCCAGTTAAGGTCACCTCTGTCCACACTGTCACCACCATTGGGCCATTAATCAGCCATTCTCTTGCAACTTACATTGTTTTTTTCCTTTAAAAAGACTTTAATGTGCATGCGTTTGTGGTAGTGTATCATGTTTGCACGTGTGCTGGTGCGCATGCGTACGTGTGAGTATGGAGCCCTGAGGTAGGTGAAGGGTGGCTTTCCTGATCATGCTTTCACCAAACCCAAGCTCACCAATGTGGCTCTTCCCGCAGCTTGCTCTGAAGCTCTCATCTCCACCTTTTGAGGCTGGAATTACAGGCCAGGTCCTCATGCTCGCACGAAATCATATTCATTTTTGAAAACCTGCTTTAGGAAAAAAAATCAAGGGTGTTGTTGACATTGACTGCTTGTGAACCTAAAGCTTGTCAGTCCCAAGCAAAACCTAACAACCCCTCCAATTTCCTTTCTTGTAGGGGGACGAGATTTTTCAGACATTGAAAGTAAATTTGCCCTAAGGACCCCAGAAGACACAGCTGAGGACACTTGCCATCTCATTCCTGGAGTATCAGATTCTGTGTCTAACTGCCACTTCAACCACAGCAGCAAGACCTTCGTGGTGATCCATGGCTGGACGGTAAGAATGATTCTGGAGGAAAAAGTAGGTTAGGGTCAACCAGATCCCAGCTATTGGAAACCCATAATCTGTATTTTTCTGCCCTCTAACAACTTCCTTCTAAACTTGAAAAGAGGCCATCTTGGTTCATGGTAGCCCTGATAGTCTCAGGTTCATGAACTCTTCCCCTGACTAATTCCCACCTTTATTTCAACACTGGTTGGTACCCTTGAAACATCCATGGAGGTGGAAAAGGATGTTCCACTCAGCACTGGGTAAGGACATGTTTCTGTTTCGGGGAGCCATTGGAAGCCTGGCATGATCCTGATACACACAAGATGAGCTCACCTAGAATGAAGAAATGATTCCTTCATTGATTCATTCATTCATCAAAGTCCCTTTCCTGAAGGTCACCTATGAGAGTAAGAGGAGGCCAGAGCAGAAGACCTGTTCAGATGCCTCTTGGCTGTTCTCCAGCTCTGTGATGTGATCAAATCATTTGTCATCTCTAGGCCTCAGCTTGCTAACCTACTGTAAAGCAAACAAACGGCTTGGACTAGACTTCTCTAAGGCCCCTCCACTTCCAATTTGCCTCAGTTATAAACTTAAGGGAGTTTATCAGGGAGTTATCCGGGAAGAAGGCTGGAAAAAATGCTTATGGAGATAGTTCAGTCTGTAAAGTGTTTATCTTGTAAGCATAGGACCTGAGTTCTATTCTACTACTTAACAACAACAACAAAAAAAAAGCAGGGCACAGAGACATACTTTTATAATCCTGGGGAGGCAGAGACAGAGAGATCTGTAGGACTCACTGGCAAGACAGACTCATTACTTGGTGAAGTCCAGATTGAGATTCCCGTCTCAAAAAAACAAGGTAGACAGCTGCCGAGGAATAACACCTCCCAGACAGACACGTGCGCACACGTAAAAGGATAGGAAGAAAAGTACAAACTGTGGTTAAAACTACTCACTTAAAATATTCATAAATAGCCCCTTCCAAATATGCCAAATAATTGCTTTGTATGATGCTGTTCTTATGTAAAACTTCAATGTGCTTTTATAACATTCAATTCCTGGTGAACAGGCTGCTTTATATATTAAAGATAATTTATATGAAACAGGTGGCTAAAGATGTATCATCTTCCTGTTATTGCCGCTTTTGAGTGCTATTGCTAGATACTGAATTCCTTTAAGAAGAATTAGATAAAAGTGATGTACATCCAATCCAGAGGTCTCTTCCCACAAACTGAAGTGATCTTGTTATTGTAATCATAAGGCAGATGTTATAATTTCCACTGGATATGTCAGCAACACGACTCACGCAGATGTATTTTTTTTTAAGATATCCATGTACTAGAGTGAACCCAGTATGGTATATAGCATATGATGAAAGTCTAAATCCCTAACATAAACGGTAAGGAGGCAAAGAACTTTGAGGTGTTTAGAGACAGTCTGGATGTCCACAGTATGGCCCTTAATACTTCCCAAGAAGTTTAATCTCTACAGGCACACTTCTGCATGGGAAGCAACACTGTGTCTGAACTCTCACACAATTCGCGCATCTGGAATAACTTGGTGCTTTAGGAAGTTTTGGTGGAGCTGGGAGACATTCCTTCTCTTACTAAGATGACAAGAATAATGCAGTTCGAAGACAGTGCCAGATGCCGCCACTGGTCCCATTGCCTCACGAAGCCCACCTGTGCTCTTCAGGTCATGTGTCTTGGGGTTTTGAGTGCTAGGCTCAGGCCCAGTGGCTATGTTTCCCTATCACATAGGCTTGCCTTGTCTGTAACCATAGTAAAGCCAGCTGGTCCTGCTTATCTGAACAAAGGCAGGCTGGGTTCAGTCAAACCATCTGGTACCAGAGTGGACTCTGGTTCAGAGGCTTGTCTGACAAAGGCTTGTTAGAAGAGAAATCTAGAAAACAGGACCTTTTCTGAGTAAAGGAGAGTGGCGGCCTCTTCAACCCCTTTTGTTCCTTTCATTTATATTTTCTGTTGAACCCAAAAAGGAAAGGATTAGATTAGCTGCTACTGAGTTAATACAAGTACCCAGCAGTGTAGGTCAGCTGGTCACCTGCACTTTTCCAGACTGCTTAACTTGGAAACACTGATATAGAAAAAGGTACAACAGAACTTAGAACAAACATCTTGTCAGAGATAAGCTTCCAGGCCACTCAAGGACACAGAATGGGGAAGTCAGGACCCTTGTCTGCCACATCAGGAGAGCTGCCCACTCCCTCTGGAGCTTTGCACTTGCTGGTTTTCAGTGTGGGGTGGGAAGGAGTCAGTACAGCTAACAATACACACTGAAGACATGACTCTGTCTTCTCAAGATCTTGCATGGGAGCTGCAAAAGGCGTTCAGTGTAGCAGGCAGGAAGGGAGGTAGTTAGGACCAGTATCCCAGAGTTGCATAACTACAGTCTGCATGTGTTCAATGTGCTTCTTCAAAGACGCACTCTGAACCCAGACTTGAAGTACCCTAGCTGAGACATGATCAAAGAAGCTTAGCTGGGTTTTTAGTGGACTAACATCATCTTTGTACTTTTTCTTCTTTGCTTTCTCTCCATGCTTAAAATAGTTGTGGAGCTGACCCACAAGGAGATCAGGAACCAGACTGGCCACAAGTGGAAATCTGTGAGGGAGCTTTGAGCTATTCTGAGCCAGCCTTCTGTTACAGGTGTCCCTGGAAGTTAGTTTACAGAACTGATTAATAGAGGAGGTAGAACTGCAATCCATATCGCTAGGGTTGGCCTTGGCCCAAGACAGGGCACAGAAACTAGGTGAAAAGTTGTGCAGTCAGTGCAGGGAGTGAAGTGAGGTTCATGTTTGGGTATTTTAGTCTAGTAAATGCATAAACAATAAAACCGGAGTCTAAAAGAACTCATCACATAAGCATAAAACTCTGAATGGAGCCAGTAGATTTGAGTATCCAGGGATCCCATTTCTCAGCTGGTTTTTGTAAGTGTCCATTAAAAGCTGCCGTAAACACATTTGCCAAAGTATCTTAAGTTCAACAAATAATTGGTAGCCTTTACTGTGGCTGCAGTGTGACCTGGCCTTAACATCCTCAGCAAATGGCTTACACATGCAAACCACTCTTGATAAGAAAAGCAGTGCATTCGCATCCCTTGACCCCCTCTTTCTTATTGTTTAGTTCTGAGTGTTGAGCCTTGGGCTTTGCACAAGCAAGCCAAGCACTCCGCCCTATGCAATGGCCCCAGCCCTCTTTCCACCATTGTTTTCGAGACAGCCTCACTAAGTTCCCCAAGGCTGACCTTGAAATCATTCTGTAACTGAGGCAGGTCATGAACTTATCTCCGGCTTTACTCTCCAGAGCTGCTAGAATTATAGACATGTCTCTGACAGGCCTGACCTTTAAATCTGCTCTTCTGGGAAACATGTGCTAGCGTAATTGAAAGTAATTAAAACAACATTTCATCTCTAAAAGTGTGTAATTTGGCTATAAACTTTTAAAACATTGACCCTGATCTTTTCCTTTTTTTAAAGGTGTAAATTGTTGAAGTCTTGCTAATTGATAAAACATACTTTTTAAAGAAAGGTAATTACTAGCCTGCTGTTCCTGAGGCCAGCACTCTCTCTAGTATACTCACATTTTCACTGGAAAGGGGAAGGAATGGGAAAGAATTACAGTACCCCTTGAGGCTTGATTTTTCAGACTGAACCAATGGGCTTCCATGAAAGTTTGTATTTCTCATTTCATGTATATTTCTAATGAATTATTGTTAGAAAAAAATCCTCTATTATCCTTTTCAGGTGACAGGAATGTATGAGAGTTGGGTGCCCAAACTTGTGGCCGCCCTGTACAAGAGAGAGCCTGACTCCAATGTCATTGTGGTGGACTGGCTGTATCGGGCCCAGCAACATTATCCAGTGTCTGCTGGCTACACCAAGCTGGTGGGAAATGATGTGGCCAGGTTCATCAACTGGATGGAGGTAAGACTGAGGGAAGGAGCCTCTGTGATTAGGATAAAACTCTTGGCTAGAGCTAGACAGATGGCTGATTTTTATTTCATTTTATTGCCTTTTCTCTAAGATCTAAGGTGTTTTCTGGAGCATTTCAAATTTTCACAAGGCCATTTTTGTGTTGTAGTAAGAATGGCTAGATTATGCAGCCAATAAATCATCCTGCCCTACCCTGCCTGGTTCTTTGATATTTCCATGAATAGATCTTCTGGGACTAAGAACCAAATGAGTTACATAAACAAAAGCTTGTTTTCTAGGACAGAGGGAAGATGGCCTGTTCAGCCATCTCTTTCCCCACCAGCTGGTTTGCATGGGAATTGTATCCTAGCATTGACTCTTATTGGAATACCAACCCCTTTAATAAAACTGTTGACAGAGTTTGGCTCTTAGTTTAGATGAAGGTGATTTTGGTGAGACCTATATAGTCTCAACAACAATGGGGGCAGAAATGATCTTAGACAGAGAGACAGTGGGTGAGACATATAGGACATGAGAGGGTCCAGAATTGGAGTTGCCTACAGATTTTACCTGCTTCCTTCTCTTGGGGGTCACAATCTGGAAAGTAACTTTGATTTTTTTTTTTTTTTTGAGCAAAAGAGAAGCTAGTACTCTGATAGGACCATGTTATTTTACACAAGGAATGAGATTTTTAAAAATTGCTGTGTTTATTGGATTAACCATCAAAAACCAAAAGTTCTTTACTTAGCTCTTTTGCTAGTCCCACGGATGAACGTGGAAGAAGCAGATCACTTCCTTGGGTTCCAGACTTTTTACTTGTAGTCTTAGTTAATTTTCTATTGATGTGATAAAATACCATGACCAGAGGAACTTAGAAAACAAAGCATTTGATGGAACTCAGGGTTTCAGAGGGTTAGAGTACTTGACCATCATGGCAGGAACTATGGCACCAGGCAGGCAGGTATGATGCTGGGAATGGTGTAGGTTTTTGAAACCTCAAAACCTACCAACAGTGACATACCTCCTCCAACAGGGCCACACCTCCTAATTCCTTCCAAGCAGTTCCACCAACTGGGGACCAAGCAATCAAATACATGAGCCTATATGGAAGCCATTTTCATTCAAACCACCACACCTATTAATGCAGAAAGTTAAGACATATGTACCTGTGATTTCTTTCCATTTCCTTCTGTCTGCTTTAGTCATGGCTCGGCTAACTTCAACGAATAACAAGACGCTGGATATTTGGACAAGTGTATAATGTGTAAAAGTTTATATATGCACTTATATAGTATCCATATTTATATATTTACATATATAAATAATACAGTTTTAGATGTCTGGAAATTTCTAGTTTCAACCTGTCATGATAGAAAAAAAATCTCAGCACTACAGAATATTTGTCTCCTTTAGCATATGAAATCAGTAAAATTAACTTAGAGTAGTGCCAATATTTTAAAACCAATTTTTATTTTTATTACTTTTAGTTTTGATGTTTAACCAAGGACTACATCAAGATTTTTTTTTTCATTTTATTCTCCCCCAGGAGGAATTTAATTACCCCCTGGACAATGTCCACCTCTTAGGATACAGCCTTGGAGCCCATGCTGCTGGTGTGGCAGGAAGTCTGACCAATAAGAAGGTTAATAGAATTACTGGTAAGAGGCATTTATCACAAGAGACAATGGGACCATCATTCTGAAAGAGAATCAGAGCTACTTTTGTTAGGTACCCACACGGATGGTGCTAGGGGCTTGCACTCAATGCTCATCATCTCTTGTCTGAGCACTAGCTTTCTGTCTACTGGCTGTGGCACAGGCCTAGATAACAGCATTAAGTGCAGAGGTCCACACATCCCTCTGAGAAACAGTTCTCACCTTCCTCTGCTCCAGTTGAGCAACCAGAGTACATATATGCCACCTCCTCTCACATCAGCCCCAGGGAGACTGACAAGGACTGCTTCCAGAGAGCATTTGTAATAAGACAGTCATCTAGGAAGTGGCTACAAATGGTTTGGTGTAGAGAGGGAGAAAAGAATTGATCAGGGATTACAGGTCTTCTCAGATTTAGAAATAACCTACAAGAAGACAGCAGGCTGTTAGGTGTGATAAATCGCTGTAGACTGGCCAGTTTAAGGGATGCCTTTTAGGCCTGATGGTGCATGCCTGTAATACTAACACTCAGAATGTGAAGGCAGCAAGTTCAAAGCCAACAACAGTGTGTATTCAATGCCATCGTAGTAACAAGAACATCTGGAGAAAGGTAGAGGTGGGGAGCTCAAATGTGAGCCACGATGGCATACATCTGTAATCACAGCATTGTGGAACTTTTTGCAGGAGGATCAAGAATTTGAGATTAGCCTGGGAGAAGGAGAGGCAATGGGAGTGAGCGAGGAAAGGAATGAGTGAGATTCTTCTATTTTAGAAGAGCAGTGCCTACTTTTTTGACTCTTAATCGCCGAAAGATCCAACTGTTAAGACAAGCAGCTGATAAGAATTTAAGAGATTTCCTTCCAATCACGTTCAAAAGAGCAGGATGCTGACATAAGGCCTGAGCCTACTGCAGACTTTGAAACCTATGGGCCCTTTCTTTCCCACCAAGGTTTGGATCCAGCTGGGCCTAACTTTGAGTATGCAGAAGCCCCCAGTCGCCTTTCTCCTGATGATGCGGATTTTGTGGATGTCTTACACACATTCACCAGAGGGTCACCTGGCCGAAGTATTGGGATCCAGAAACCAGTAGGGCATGTTGACATTTATCCAAATGGAGGAACTTTCCAGCCAGGATGCAACATTGGCGAAGCCATTCGTGTGATTGCAGAAAGGGGCCTTGGAGGTGAGTGAACCAGAAGTCCTTTAAATGTGAGTTTTGAGGCTTAAGTCTCAATGACCTTGTATCCTGTTCACTGTCTCCACAGGGTGTGGTTTCAGTATACACACTTGTGGGGAGAGAAGATGGCTTAGTGGGTAAAGTACTTGCCATGCATGTGTGAGGACCTGAATTTAAATCACAGAACCCACATAAAAGCCAGATGGACCAGTGCCTCTCTGTAATCCCAGTAGCCCTACAGTGAGGTCAGAGGTAGATAGGAGAATCCCCAGAAGCTTGCAGGTCAGCTAGCCTGGGTACATAATGGCAAACGAGAGACCTGGTCTAAAACAAGGTGGAAAGCAAGAACCAAGTTTGTCCTCTGACTTCTCTACTACTAACTGAACAATTATGCCTTTATGGTGTGGTTTCTAGAACTGTGTGCTTTTAGGAACATGTAGAAATGATAGGTATTTTCAATAAATGGAAATTTGTTTTACTCTGGAGGGGGGATCAACTTCTAACTTGGGTTTTGTCTATTATGACTTTATAAGCATTCATAAATCTAAGATGGCAACTGTCAAAAGTTCTTGTCAACTTTTGGCAGTCAACTTGACAGTTATGGAGGGAGGTGAACAGCTGCCACCAAGAACATCCTAAACATCCTAAAGGAGAGCCTGACACCAAATCTAGTGCAAGGCAATTTCTAGAGAACTGCAAATTCCTGTGTCTCTTTGCCCAGATGTGGACCAGCTGGTGAAGTGCTCCCATGAACGCTCCATTCATCTCTTCATCGACTCTCTGCTGAATGAAGAAAACCCCAGCAAGGCTTACAGGTGCAACTCCAAAGAAGCCTTTGAGAAAGGGCTCTGCCTGAGTTGCAGAAAGAATCGCTGCAACAATGTGGGCTATGAGATTAACAAGGTCAGAGCCAAAAGAAGCAGCAAAATGTACCTGAAGACTCGCTCTCAGATGCCCTACAAAGGTAAGCTGGAAGCTGTGGGTAGGAGGGAAAATTGGTTAGTGTCATCTCTATTATCATGGTCTGAGTCTGTCTATTCAAATAGAGTCCTGAGCCCTCACTTGTGCCTCTGTTAATACAGAGAGATTTTTCACTAGTCCATTTCATCTAGTTCTTGATTCACATACCAGGAAGACCCCAGTGCTCTGCCTTGAGTTTACAACCAGCCTTCTCTGTAGCTATGACCAACCATTAGTACTAGGTTAAGAGCTAATTTGTAAACATCACTTTGAGATTATAAACTCTAGCCCTTTGACCCAATTCAGTCTACCATATGCTTTTTTAAATCAAGTTTTGCTAGAACATGATCAGACACATTCATTTCCATACTATCTAATACTGACTTTCTGCCACAAAGGCAGACTCAAAGAATTGAGACAAAGACCACATAGCCCCACAAAGGCTAAATTATTCACTCTCTGGAACTTCAAAGAACATTTGCCACTTCTAAAATTTGCTTTACGTGAAGTCAAGGACTACCAATATTCATGTATCCCAGGTGTCTTAGTCAGTGTTACTATTGCTGTGATGAAACACCATGACCAAAGCAACTTGGAGAGTAAGGGGTTTATTTGGATTACACACACTTCCACATCACTGTTCATCTTCAAAGGAAGTCATCACAGCAGGAACTCAAGCAGGGTAGGAACCTGGAGGCAGGAGCTAATGCAGAGACCATGGATAAGTACTACTTAATGGCTTACTCCTTATGGCTTACTCAGCCTGCTTTCTTATAGAGTCCAGGATCACCAGCCTGGAGGTGACACCATCCACAATGGCTGAGTCCACCCCCATCAATCACTAATTAAAAATATACTCTACAGGTTTGCCTGCAGCCTGATCGTGTGGAGGCATTTTCTCAATTGGGTTTCCTCTTCTCAGATAACTACAGTTTGCTTCAAGTTAACATAAAATTAGCCAGCACACTAGCGAAGCAACAATGTGCCAAGTCATATGTCCATCTGGCCATGAATTCATTTCAAACTTGAACTTGAAGCTTGGCCTCTTACTTGGAGTAAGACCTAAAGACACACAGGGAAATGTGGAAAGCAGGTTGAATGTAAGATGGGTCTACTTACTGGCAGGGAGTGATTTTGAACAAATTGCCTTTGGTAGAGTTCACGTGGAAGCCTGAGGGAAGGGCAGTTATTAGAAAATAGATTCTCCTGATAAAATATGTCTGCTTCAACAGTACTTTGTAGATGTGCAAGGTGGCCCGGATGTTGAAGCATATGTTATTCGAAGAGATCTTGTAGGTTATTAGAGAACTCTCATGTTCTCTAATTCTAGAACCAAGTGTGAGGTACAGAGGAGATCATACTCCAAAGACAGGGGGAGGCTTACACAGGCACCCAGGCTTCTGTCTGAACTTCCTAGAGACACATGGGTAATCCCCACCCCAAGCCTCTCCTGCAATTACCCTTAGCCACAAGATGATTTATCTTTACTTTTGAGCAGTCATGGGGTTTGGTTTTGTTTTTCTGTTTTTGCTTAACTAGCAACTTATTTTCATTATAAAATGAGCTATGAGGTTGGCATAGTTGTTCATGCCCGCAATCCCAGCCCTTGGGAGGTAGAGGCAGGAAAATCAGGAGTTCAAGGTCATCTTCAACTACATAGTGAGTTTGAGGCCAGCTAGGCTACACAAGATCCTGTCTTAAAACACAGATACACACACACACACACACACACACACACACACACACACACACATACACACACACACAGTATCACTTAAAACACAACAAATAGCTAAACTAAATAAAGATCATCAAAAGAAACCACAGCAAAATGTACTGAAATGTTTTTTAGGAAAATAAATATCCAAAGTAACATCAAAATTCAGTTTTGTCACTCTCAATGTCATTAAAGATGTTGGGTCTCACCATAAGAGAAATTGCATTTGAAAGACAGCAGTATAATAAAAAAGTATGTATAGAAATCTTGGGTTACAGGAGACAAGTATCAGAATGATCCCCATCATAGTCACAGTAGCTGTGTTTCAGACTCAGGGTTTTGGTGGATAAGTGGGGAAGAACAGGGAAGAGGTATGGAAGTTCAAGTTCCTGCTTCTTGATGTCCATCCTAAGTCAGGACAGTCTGGGACATGGCTTTGTAAGACAGACCTCAGGGCTTTTCTGGTGGTTCATAGGAATTCACTGTATTGTGTGTGCCACATGCCTCACTGTGCAGACAGTGAAAGAGCAGAATGAGACAGGGGTTGGGGGTAGTACAGTGTATCCACACAATGGGAAGAAAAAGGCCATACACAGTAATAGTAACACAGTAGAAAATTCCAAGTATGCTTGGTACATATGTGGAAATATGAGGTGGCCAAAGCAAGTGGAGGTCACAGAGAGCTAGCTTTCTGGGTCTGTTCAGCTATTAATTTGGTAGCCCCTTCCAGGCAATTCAGATACAAGTTGGGGTTCTCCCATGCACTGCAGCCACATTGAACAGCACATAAGATCTGCACCACTTCCAACAGAAAGTATTTCCAAGCTGCTTGATGATCCAATATGTGCACTTCCTGTTTGGGTGCTCCAAAGACATCTTCTATGGGTCTGAATCGCTTGATTGTTTGACACCTATAATGTTTCCATAAAGACTGACATGCGTTGTTCCAATGTCTTCCCATACAGTCTTCCATTACCAAGTCAAGATTCATTTTTCTGGGACTGAGAGTGACATTCAGCTCAACCAGGCCTTCGAGATTTCTTTGTATGGCACAGTGGCCGAGAGTGAGAACATTCCCTTCACCCTGTGAGTATCTCTGGGCACACCTCCAGCCTGTGGCTAGGTCACGGCCATGCTCCTTGCAATGCAGAAGTGCACACTACCCCTGACCTCCCCATGGGAAGAAACTCTAGTTTAAGAAATCAGAATTTAGTTGGGTGTGGTGGACCTTGCTTTGAAACCCCAGCACTTGGGAGACAGAGATAGATCTCCATGAGTTCAAGGCCAGCCTACTCAACATAATGAGTTCCAGGATGGCCAGAGCTAGAGACCCTGTTTCAAAATACAAAAAGATGAAAAAGAAATTAGAATTCAAAAATGGAGATCTCGCATCATTTCATATGAGAAAATACTGTTTTGTAATATCTGTTTTGTTTTTGTTTATTCTCTACTTTGTGTTTTCTTTCAACATTTTAGACTTTATTTCTTTTATTAAAAAAAATGCAATGACAAAGCAGTTAAGCTCCCAAAAAAAAGAGTTAACATTATGAAGCAGGGATGTGGCTAGGAGGTGGGGCACTTACCTAACATTTGGATGTGGTCCCAGCATCACCAAGAAAAAAACAATTGTAACCGGAAGTCACTCTATAACATATACAGACAGACAGACAGACAGACAGACAGACAAATAATAGACAGACAGATAGTTGATGGATAAATAGACAAACAGATAGAAAGATAGATAGATAGATAGATAGATAGATAGATAGATAGATAGATAGATAGATAGGTAGGTAGGTAGGTAGGTAGACAGACAGACAGACAGATAGATAGATAGATAGATGATAAAGAAAATGTCATAAGCAAAGTGCCCATGGCAAAGTATTACTCCTTAGGTTTGACTGGGGGAAATTTCATGATACCCTTTAATAACTCCTAAATGAACACATTTTCTAAAATGCACAGTGACTTTGAGGTGACTGAGCAGAAGACACATCTACTGGTGATATCGTTGGTTGCTAGAACTTTCCATGTTAGGAAGGCAGTGAGAAAATAGTTTTCATAGCTGTGATTACAAGGAATAGGATGGTTTCTTTTATAATGTGTCCTGGAGAAATACTCAATAGAATGTTTTTTAAAATGTAAGTGTGGCATATTTATTATCATGGAATACATAATACCACAAACTGAGTATTAATGAGCATGTAGTCAGAGGTCATGTTAGTTATGGTTCATCATGTCAGTAAAATCAATATAGCCTCTAAAAATTAGAATTCTTGAAAAGTGGGTAAAACATGGAGAACATGGAGCAAAGTAACAGGCTGAATGTATACTTTATAATTAAGTGAACATATGTTGCCACATGTATAAATTAAAAAAGGAATATATAAAAATGAAAATTGGCTAATGGCCTTTTTTCCCTTAAGAATGGTACTAGTTTATTGTGTTAGGAGGAAAAGAGGGTGCAGGATCTTAAGACACACCAAATGCTGCTGACATTCACCTTGGATATGTTTTGCATTTTTAAAATATCATCCAAACAATAAAGCTATTTATAGCTAGAGAGGAGAAAAGGCTGATTTCCAGAAGTAACCAAATTTGTGGAATTTTTACTCAGGCCTGAAGTCTCCACAAATAAAACCTACTCCTTCTTGATTTATACGGAGGTGGACATCGGAGAACTGCTGATGATGAAGCTTAAGTGGAAGAGCGATTCCTACTTCAACTGGTCCGACTGGTGGAGGACCCCTGGCTTTGTCATTGAGAAGATCCGAGTGAAAGCTGGAGAGACTCAGAAAAAGTAATTGACCCGAATGCCCCCCACCTATTTAACACAGCCTCCTGTGGAAACCTGGAAGGAAACCTTTCAGGACCCTTCAACATGCAGGTGGAACTTTAGGAAACCCCCTCTTCAGTCCTATGGGTCCTAGTTAATTATTTCAGAAATGAATCAGGAATAGTCTGTCATGGCCACACAGAGGAAGTAGCTGAGCACCAACCACATTTGGGACTGGAAGTGTTTGGACTTGCGTTTGGGATTTTTTTTTTTGGACGGGGGCGGGGGGGGGGGGGGGGCTAAGGTTTTTTTTTTCAGATCTTAGAAAATTTGCACATATATAGTGAGGTATCTAGGGGATAGGATCAACTTGTGATCCACATTTTTCTTATGCATACAGACTGAAGGTAATTTGCACATTTTCAGTAACTGCACTTGGACTAAAGTTCCTCACCTGAGGTCAGGTGTGGAATTTCCCACTTGCAGCATCATTTGGGTATTCAAGAAGGCTTCAATTTTGGAACATTTGGGAATTTAGATTTTTGAGTTGGGGATGCTCACCCTGTAATATTTTTGTATTTCAACTAAAGAACATATAAGCCCTGAACTGGTCACTTATTTGGAATAAGAGCTGGCACCAGAAGTAGGCAATCCCAGTATTTATCTAGCATTATTTCTTCCAAGCACAGAATTGTTACAAAGCACAGAACAAATCTTGGAGGTGCTAACATCTAAGGCCTAAAAGAAACACTACAGGGCTGGATAGATGGCTCAGAGGTTAAGAGCACTGACTGCTCTTCCAGAGGTCCTGAGTTCAGTTCCCAGCAACCACATGGTGGCTTACAATCATCCACAATGAAATCTGGTGCCCTCTTCTAGCCTGCAGGTATACCTGCAGACATAATACTATATACATCATAAATAAATCTTTAAAAAAAGAAAAAGAAACACTACAAGAAGCAGGAGATTCTCAGCCCCGCCCCACACATATCTATAAAATAACTGTCATAAAGAGCTCCATAGAATTGAAATGTTCCCACGCCTGTCCAGGGATTTTGCAACCACACCATTGATAGAAACAATAAAGTAGAATTGGGAAATTGTTTTTGTTACTATTTGTCATTTACTTTTATACCAAAACTTTTAAGACATAGTATGGATAGAAAAATTCCACAGTTGAAGGCTGATTGTCTAATTCTCTGACAGCAATACTAAGAGGTTCTGTAACTAGTCCTCTATGGAGTGAGATGTGACCCGAGTGGCACACTTAACTATTGGAAATATCACCACAGTTAACTAATGTGATCTCATAGGATTCAATTGGTCTTGACCAAACACCTGTTCTGAAGAGTTGTTTTAATTGTTTCATGCGGCATGCTCACATCTACTTTCTTCCACAGGGTTATCTTCTGTGCCAGGGAGAAAGTGTCTCATCTGCAGAAGGGAAAGGACGCCGCAGTGTTTGTGAAATGCCATGACAAGTCTCTAAAGAAGTCTGGTTGGTGAGCCTCTTGACCCACGGCTCTGTGCATCCTATTGAAGTGGCTTCTGCCCAGCTCTTTACCCTGCATGCAGCTCTTGTGGTCACTGTCTTTAGGGCACCTATCTTAGCCCTTCTTTCTTGTGCTCACTTGCTTGCTTTTTTTTTTTTAACCCCTTAAAACTCCCTTTTCTTTCACACCATGCTGACCTTCATCCCAGATACACAAGTTAAATTTTACTTTGTGAGCTACTCACAAGTCCTCCCTTCTGCCTTTCCCACTACTCCAAGTCTTTTAGCTGCATAGAAATTGTCTGAAGAGCAGGGACCACTGTGGCTGCGGGTTCAGCTCCTCCTAGGATATATCCAGGGAAGAAAGTGTCTTATATCAGCTCTAGCTATATAAGCTCTAGCTTATATCAGATCTAGTCATATTCTTTCTCCAGTTGCCACAGACTCCAGGACATAGGACCTCAGGGAAGACCTAAACCATGCCAAAACCCAAAAGATGGAGAGAAAAATGGAGTAAGAGTACAGGACACTGTTCTCCTATCTCAAAACAACTTCTGGCTCGTCCTACATGACCTCTGGGGCTAATCCACATGGTAGCTGGCTGCAGAATCTTTCCAGCACGTCAGCTAAGTGGAGACCAAGCATGTGACCTTCCAACTCCTCTCCCAAGCACTCAGAATATGCTGTTTTCATCCCTCCCTTTGCTCCTCTGCCAGACTCCAAGTGCTAATGGGTTACACATATTAAAGGAAGAATATTAGCTAGTGTCACAAAGGCAGAGACACAGAAATAATGAGAAAGGCTGGTCACAGAGTCAGTGGGAAATAGAAAAGGCATTTGCTTTATTCTGTTTTCTACTTTATTACGGACAGAAGTATCAAATAAAGGTTGCCTCTTCAGAAAAAGAAGATTAAAGATCCTATGTGGAACACCTCATTTAAAATGTCTTCTAGCCGGGCGTGGTGGCGCACGCCTTTAATCCCAGCACTTGGGAGGCAGAGGCAGGCGGATCATTGTGAGTTCGAGGCCAGCCTGGTCTACAAAGCAAGTCCAAGACAGCCAGAGCTACACAGAGAAACCCTGTCTCGAAAACCCAAAAAATAAAATAAAATGTCTTCTTAAATATAACTTATATATGCTCCCTATGGATAGATGAGGAAAATCAGACAAAGCAAAACCAATAAGGCCTTATCAGTAACATTTGACATGTGATTAATAATTTGATTTATAACCTGTCTCAGTATACACACACCGCATATTTATGTTTTCACATTACAAATGTAGAATTATAGCAATGAATGGAAAAAGATGCCACATGGATCCCAAAGATTACTGTGCATGGCTAAAAGGAACTTCCCATTGAGGATAGTTACTGATATTAAGCTGGCAAAATGACTCTTAACTAAGGGGAGAAATTTCCACTAAGCCATAAGTTTTTTGCCTCTTACAAATCATGGATCCAAGGCAACTTCATACTTACCTCCACTTTAAAACAGGGGACTCCAGAATAAAAAATGTAGATATCCACACAAATACACTTATATACACCTACCTCCCCCAATCTTCAACTTTAAGTAGCTATGTGAATATAAAATTAAAGACCCCTTTAATAACTATAAATCCAAAAATTGAGGAAATACTCGCAGTTGTTTATGAAGCATTCAGGTAACACTACAAGAAATTATCTGAGAAGGTCTAATGATGTATCTATGGTCTGCTCATAGGATTTCTAAACAACAGATACACAGGCAGTCATTTCTTGAAAAGCTTTGTGACTTTTGCAAGCATGTGACCCAGTCTTCTGAAGATGATGCTCAAATGGGGGCCTATCTATACATGCATCAAGTGTGTCTGCTGCCCCAGGAGGCTGCTACTTCTCCGGATATATTATCTGCATCTCAAAAGCTCTGTTCTAAATGCCACTGCTTCATTGCAGCCGTGATGTGGAGGGAAGAGTATGTTAAAGACAAAGCAGATTTTTAAACAGCCTTTCTTCTGTTTTTCCTTAGACACTGGCCAAACCAACCAGAGAAGAAAGCACATGAGTTCTCTGAAGACTGAAGTAAACGAAGTAAATTTTATTTAAAAAAAAAAAAAATACCCTTGTTTGGGTGTTTGAAAGTGGGTTTTCCTGAGTATTAATCCAAGCTCTATCTTGTTAGTTAAATAGAAGACAGTCTCAAATACTAAAAGGTGGCTAATACAGGGTGAGGAGTCTAGTGGCCAATAGCGTGTCTTCCAGCATCAGAGGACAGCCGACGGCAGGAGAAGCATGGTGTCTTGTATCCCTTAAGGAGGAATCGTTTGTTCCCACCAATAGGAGACTCCTTCATGTGACCTGTTTGGTCATGGTCTAAAATTAGTGAGAGACTCTTATTTTGATTAGAATTCTGAGGTTTTGAACTGAGACCTTTTCAAAGTTTTCTCCATGTCTAATACAATGTTTTGGGTTTTGTTTTGTTTTGTTTTGTTTTGTTTTGTTTTGTTTTGTTCTGGTTTTTTTGTGGCATGAGTCAGATCTTTAGCAGTCGAAACACCTGACCTTTGTAACTAGTTCTTTTAACATTGGAATGTAGCCTTAAAAAAAAAAAAAAAAAAAGTAACCAGGGACATGTGACTTGACAGCAGCAGTGGAGGGCAGGACTCATGAAACCCGGAGCCTTGGTCCCACCATGACAAAGTGCAAGTCAACAAATGTACTAAACCCAGATTGAGTAATTCTGAATAGACTTGAATTTTTATGGCTTAATTACTCCATCTTTAGAAATTTTGTCTTATATTTAACATTGTTCTCTGGGTAGATCTTGAAAATGAGCTTGTCTTCAGGTGACACATAAATCAAGCTGAAGGACAATAATTCGTAGTTTGATTTTACTTCTATTTTTCACTTTTTTGAGAGAAAAGTCTCACGTGTTTCTCTCTGTAGCCAAGCCTGACCTAGAACTCAACTGTGCAGTTCAGGCTTGCCTTGAACTCCCACCCGGCCTTCTGCCTTAGCTTCCTGAGTGCTGGGAGCTGGCAGAACAATTTTATCATTAGGCTTTTCCTATTTGTTTTCATCAATTTGAACATATTCAATAGCCAATAGTATGTAGTGTGAAACTCATTTTGGCCATGCCTCTGTCACACTTCTAACACATCACATTAATTTCTACTTTAGATGTGATCAAGTTCAAATTCTGAAACATGCAAAGTACAGATTTTAGATCAGGGCCATTTTTACCACGTACAAGTTGAAATTACTAGGAAATGTGCCTATCAATGCTTGCAAATTGTTGTGTGCAAAGAAGGCAAGCCTCAGTTGCAATAACTACAGGAGGCACCAGGAAGGTTGCCACTGTTTTGTTTTACTTAAAAAAACAAACAAACTAACTAATCAAGAGTGAGTGAACAATTATTTATGAACTAGGTCCCATATTTTCAGAATGCTTTTACTACATATTAATATAAAGTGATAAAGAAGTTCTATCTCAGAGGCTATTGCTGGGAACACAAACTGTGAAAGATGTGGGTTCTGAACACCTGCCCACATACAAACCCCACAAGTGCAGTTGTCATTCAATGTCATTTGGGAAGGAAAGAGTCAAGGGACATGCTGGAACAAGTCAGAGAAGTACTTCCAGATATGCTGGGATGTTAGCCCATGCTAGGGGAAAAATGGTTGTGCCTATGTAATATAGAACAAAAGTGACTGGTTTCATCAGGCTTGGAGATAATTCTAATAATACAATTATGTATAATTTGTCACTGGCATCCCCATTATTGCTAATTCACTGCAATATATACATATATATCTCAGTGATGCTTCGGCTTTAAATTTTATTTATTAGCTGTAAATATATGTGTGGATGTGTAAGAGAGCTTGCAAACACTGGAAAGGCTGTTGTGTATCTGCAGTGTAGATCTGTGGTGCTAACTGTGTGTCCGTCTCCCTCAGTGATCATCTGTTTCACTGAGTCAATTTACTCTGACGAAATAGTACAATGAAATAGGCTTTTGAAGGAAGAAAAGAAACTCACCTCTGTGATGAATTGGAATCTGCTTTTAATAAAGTTGACAACATTTTATCATGATACTAAGTCATCATTTTGTATCATTTTGGACCCTCTTGGGTCTAGGGAAATTAGATTTATTCTTAGGGCAGAGTCAGTCAGCAAACTTTGACTGCACAAGCACTGTACTTGCTAAGTCACAGAAGTAGTGTAAGCTTCCCATTAGATGTGTGCCCGACAATCTACTAAGATCAAATGAATCAAAGTAATCTCAACCCCTCTCCTCTTTGACAGTGCATATGTCCAGACTTCCCAGTAAGTTAGTGCCCTACTGTGAGTGTCAACAAGCTCATCACATGTCTTGTCTTTCTTTTATTCTCACACTGCTCTAGACAGGACTCCCCATCTGGCGACTAAGCATGTATGTACATACACACCACAGTGGCCACAGTCCAGGACTCAGTTTCCACAGTTGCTCCAATGACTGACAATTCTTGGTATTAATACCCAGCCAGGTATGCCCAGTGTCTCTGTCATAGATCTGTATGACCAAGAGCATGCTATAAAAGCCATGGCATTTCATCCTAAAAATCAGGTTATTGAGGACTTCAGCTTCCACTGGGCTCTCTCTTTCATGTTGATTCTGTCTGGGAGCACTCACCCGGGGAAACTCTACAGAGGATCATGTGGCACCAACTGGAGCTCAGAACATTCAGAGCTCAGAACTAGAGCTCTGGGCATATGAGTAATTTGAGAGAGCTCCCTCACATCTAGTCAATCTCTATGGGCAGAAGCTAGTAACTAACAGCTTAGCTACAACCTTAGGTGAGACCCTAATCCATCCCAACACCCCCTGATTCCTAGCACAGAGATTGTGAATAAATGTTTTCACCTGCCACAGTTGGGGCTAGCTTTTCATGCAGCCATAAATGAAAGAAACATAGTTTGCTTTATCTGGTTAGTTTATTCCTTGTAAATCAAATATTTACAAGTCCATATTTTGAAAGAACCAGGGAAGGTTATGTTTGAAGGCTATACTTATTTCTATATCTTTCATTTAGTATTCTGAAAAAAATAAAAAGAATTGTCACCACCACAGGTTTAATTTTTATCACTTTCTTTACTTTCTTTCTTTCCTTGTTAATATAGAACATAAAGTTTATTATTACAAAGTAAAGTGGGATACTCTTAAGGGGTAGACAATAGCCACAGATAGCAGGTTGTGTTACATACTACTTCTGGGGAGGTATGGACAAATGGGTACTTGCTCCAGATAGGAACTGACAACAGACCAAAGTAGTGATACTACAAATCCAACTTAAATCAATGAATTTAATGTGGTTACTTGCACGAGTATGAGTGAGGGCTTACTTACAGGAGCTTCATCTCTGAAAAATCCCAGTATAGCTGACAACTCATCAAAGCTCAAACCCAGGAACCCTCTGAGTAACTTGCAGACAGCGCATCAGGTGGGAGAGTCTCTTTCCTCATCAGTCCTTACTACTTTCATTAGCCTTGGGGAGGAAGAGGCCTTGCAACTCTGCTAAGTTTCAGGGCATTCTTGAGAGTTGTAAGATTGTACCTCCTGAATCTTTTTTTTTTCCTGTTTTTTAAAAATTTATTTATTCATTTTATATACTGAATCTTTTTTCCTGTTTTTTTTTAATTTACTTACTCATTTTACATCCTGATCATATCTCACCCTCTCCTTTCCACCTGTTCCCATCCTCCTTTCTTTTTCTTCCTCCTTTTCGCAGTCTCCTTCTATTCAGAAAAGGGGACCCCACCCCTAGCAACCCATCATGGCTCTTCAAGTCACACTGGGACACTTCCTGAATCATAAGAAGCCTTTCTTTAGCATATCAAGCTTTCCTCCAGAATGGAATGTTCTATTTCAAAGGGAATTGCTATATAACAGAACACTACCATAATGTTGTTCTTACTTAACAATTTTCCACAGGATAGGATTGTTTATGAAGACATTCTTAAAACAAATGAGGTTTGGAACTAAGAATAGTCAAATGAGTTACAAACTAAATTCATTTCCTTTTTTCTCGTGTCAATCTGCACACAAACTATCATGAAATTGTTGTGATTTGGGAATTCTATGTCTGTTAGTGGGCCCACTTCCACTTGCCCTTTCAGTAACATAACTGCAAGTTGTTGGGTGCTCTTTTTTTCTAGCATTGAGGACCTGTAGTCAAGTGTCCTTCAGCACAAGAGCTAAAGAGCCAAAAAGCGGTCTTCCTGGGATGTATAAAGGTCTGGGTGAAGGGACAGAAAAGTCAGCTGGCATTATGTCCCATATGGTAGCCAAGCTTACTGAATGGCTCCCCATGTCATTACACTGTGTGTGATAAATAAGCTGTCTGTCTTAGTCTAAATGACTCAGCAACAGGGACGTTCTAGAGGTAGACAATGAACCTTCCCCCCCTCCAGAAGCCTGGAGAGTGTAGCACAGGAAAAGAAGCAATGAATTTATAGGAAGTGCAGGGCCTGCAGCTTCCAAAACTAAGAAATGACATACCAGTGGCTGCCTGGACAGTTCCCATTTTCTCTCCATACATTACAGCATCAATCTTCAGTCGTTTGGCCCCGTTTCTCTGACAGACATGGATTGTAGAGCAGGGATTGTGAAGGACTTGCCTACCCTGTCTTGGCAGAGCTAGGCTGTCGACTTACCTGCTTCCAAGTTTTGTCCTTTTTGGACAGCATTCTGGCTACAGTTGGAGTTTATCCCTCTCAGGTCTCTGAGGTGGTTGAAGAATAGATAGCTAGAGTCTCATAATTAAATTTTGAATTGTTTAGGAATCAAGAGAGTGTTATGGATCTAAGAAGATGTTTTTAAAATTGTGTTGCATGTTAGTACAAAAGTTGAGTTAGATATAGAACTTTAAATTCATGGAGATGGTTAGATAGTAGAATGTTAAAGTCAGGTGCCAAATACATATGGACTGGACATTGGGAATGTACGCTAAGCCATATAACCCTCATAACTGTGGCCTAATTACCTCTGTTGTTTTGTATTGTATTTATTATTATAAGAGAAAGAGCCATTTGTTGGACTGAAAGGGGGAACTGTTGGAGGAAATAAGATCTACCTTAAACTTAAAAAAAAAAAAAGGAAAGAGGATGGGGGGTTGAGGGTGGGAGGGTGGGACTGGAAGGGGGAGTAGGGAGGGGATTGCGATTGAGATGTAACTTGAAGAAATAAAAAATAAAGTAAAAAAAAAAAAAAGCAATGAAGAGAGATTACCTTCAAGCTCACTCCACTACAGATGAGTTTCCTTTGAGATGCACATGTTTGTGCATAACTCCACAGGATGGCCCCTGTGCTTCCAGACAAACCACAGTTTGTGCCGCCTGACAAGCCTGATGGAGAAGCCTGAGTTCTGCACCAATTTCTAGTCCAGTCATCTTCTCAGGATGTAGAAGCCTTTACTGTTTGATACCATACCTACACCTTCCCGCACACACCTTAAATGTGGTGTTGGCTGTGTATTTTTTTCTTTTTCTTCCTTCTTCTATGTTTCCCCTTTTGGTGTTACTGATCAAACTTGAGGTCTTGGTCACGCTAGACAAACATCCGCCACTGCTCATTTTATTTTGTTTTAAATATTTATTTTTGTTTTGGGGTAGACCAGGTTGTCTGTTCTCAAACTCATGTTCCTCCTGTTTCTCTGTCCTTCAAATTGAGAACACAAGTGTGTGTCACCATGTACAGACTTTCTCCCAGGTCTAGCATGTGCTAAGTACATACTTTACCACAGAGGTACACCCCAAGTCCTATTGCATATTTGCTTCCTTCTTGCCTTAAACTAATCTGAGCATGATCTTATAAAAATATCTCCTGAACTCTTAAGACATTTAGAGACAATTAGGTCATGAATATTCTAGACAAGGCATTCATTTTGTCCATTAGATTTTTGGAGCTCAGAGTTATAATCAATAAGTTACTCCTAACCCACACATCAGGCAAGCCTTAAGCTGTCTGTCATCTCATAAGCACTAAACCTGCCAGCTGGGTGTAAGAAATGCAGTAACTATGTCATGTCTGGTTGTCCTCATTGCCACTCTATAAACTTCATGAGACTGCATTAGGACACTAATTCATTCTGACCGGGAATGCTTAAACTTGGCATTGTAAATATTTCCCATGGCAGAGTTCCAATAGGGTAAAAAAAAAAAAAAAAAAAATCCTCCACTTGATATTCTAGGTCTTCATATCAAAGATTGTGTTACAATAAGGCTGAGTGGAAAGCCCTAGAAACATAGGCCTATGAGTAAAAGTTATCTCTAGAAAGAGCTGTCTTAGCAAAGGCTTTACACCCAAGCTTGAAACACTGCCCCTCCCAGCTGTGAGGCTTTTGCCTTTTGAAACAGGTCAAAACAAGCAAAGAGTTGGGCAGGAAAACAGAGGTGTGGCCAGAACAGCTTTACATACTCAAGTTGGTTTTAAGACACAGAGATGCTAATAAAAGATATGATAACTGGCAGCTCGAAGGCTGCTAGAAATGTTATCCATGAGGACCTGCGGTGACAGTTTGATAAAATGCCTCTAGTACATGCAAAAGGACCTGTTTGGGTACCCAGACCCAGCCCTCTTACAGCAAGGAGGGAAGTGGAAACTGGAGAATGCCTAGAAACTCTCAGGCTGACTAGCCTGAAGGATGAATGTGAGGACTAGTACTCAAAGTTGGCCTCTAACCTCCATATGCATCCAGCAGCATGAGCATACCTGAACTCACAGGCAGTATACTACATATGGTCCTAAATGAACACACACACACCACTTTTTTTTTTAATTAAGAAGAGAAAAGCAGTTGATACTGGCTTTGTGGTTCTAGATGGCCATGTTGTTCAGTTCTGGAATATCAGAATGGCAATAGAAGTGAAAGAAGCCTTAATTAAAAGCTATCTCCGTATAAGAGACAATGTAGAGTCTGAGGATTTGCTGACACATTATTTACTGTTCCCAAGACGCCTACTAACACTGACTTTGACTTTCAGGAAACAGTTATCAAAACTCAAGCAAAATACAAGGAATCAGGTCAACTTGTAAGTGTGAACTTGTATGCATGTAAGCCAAGGGTAGCAGTTGAAGTAGGCATGTGAGTTAATGACGGCATCATTGTCCCTGTATTGTGATGGCTACAAGCACAGCCCTAGCTGATGGGATCATGATGGTGGAATGTATCCTCACAAAGCCACATTGAGGCTTTCCCGGTGTCATTTGAATCATAAAACTTCTATAGAGTGGTCTGCTGGGCACAGCTGTGGAAAATTTGTTCACACGTCAAATGATTTTCAAACCTTTCATTTCCACCTCTTTAAATTCTGATGGTCTGAAATATTAACCACACTATTTTCAAAATTGCAAAGAAATGTGTTCAAATGACAAAAGCCACTTTTACTTAATAGGCTGGCATTTTAACTGGCCACAAGTATAAAAAATTATGTTAGAAAAGCATAATTACTTTTCGCATTATTAAATATTTAATTGAAACCCAAATTTAAATGGTCTACATTTCTGACACTTGAAATTGTTTTGCTAAAATGCTCTTCCAAACAAAGGTGACATTTCAGTCTGTAGAAAGGCAAGGTCATTGAAAAGAGCCACAAATGCAAAGTGAAGAATACAACAAAAGATAGCTGAAGTGAAAAGACAGTTGATGGCCAGAAGACTGGGTATGAAATCCCAGGACTGCAGCTTATAATAAGACAGTCATCCCAAATGTTCTAGAATCATTGTCTTCTCACCCAAATCACTGTTTTCTGCTCCCTGTCCAAGTATTGTTTTTACGCAGTTGTTAATTTCTCAAACACACGAGTGCTTAAAGACAAGGTGGTGAGTTACTATGTTTTATACTTCAAAGACTTACCAGGTATTGTGTAGCAAATGGTAACAGGCAGAGAAGCTAAGAAGGGTGAAAAGGAAGAGATTAGAGAGAGAGAACAGATGCAAACAATGAACCAGAGAAAAAGAGGAGAGAAATGGAAGCCACCATGACTGAGAGGCTCTTAGGAGGTAGGTGAAAATGTCTAACATCATTAGAGCAAAGGCTATGATAAAAGTTTATTTGAAAAATGGTATGAAAAGTAAATAAATAATATGGAAGCTAAAATGAAGTAATAAAATATGCATAATTCAAAAAGAAGCAGAAAAGGGGAAAGGGAAGCAATTCACAAATGAGATTAATTGAAAACAAATTGGTACACAATATGGCTAATCTAATCATGCCAATCATGTTAATATGCTACAAAGAAGCCAAATGAGGTGCTTGTATCGTCGGGTAACTTAATGCTAATGCTGAGTAACCTGAATGCTCATCTATTGAAGATGAGGATGTAAAATGAGAAACAGTTCAAAATAACACCTACAAACCACACAGTCCTCCATTTACATGTATTAAACATTAGTGAAGAGAAATGAGAGCTTATATCCACACAACTGTGTGTGACAGTTCACAGCACCTCTATCTATAATAGTTGTAAACCAGATACAACCTCATAACTCTCAACAAGAGAGAGTAAAGAGATTTTTGTTATAAACACAAATTTTTGCTTTGCCTTCCAGATTCCATGAAGTGATCAGCTCTGTCATTATGTGCTTCCTGCCATGATAGTCTGCCTCAACTCAAGCCTAGAAACAGCAGAGTCAAGAGTGTAGACTGAAATCTCTCAAACCATATGCCCAAACAAATCTTTTCCTCCTTGAAGTTGATTTTCTAGAGGACATTTTTCTCACAATGACAAAAAAAAAAGATTAACAGAAGGTTTTTATTCCTTTGCATGTATGTGCATATGAATGTGTATGTGTATATGCATATTTGTGTGTGGGGATGAAACTGTGTGTGTGTGTACATATGTGTGTGCCCAAAGTTGACATCAGATGTCTTCCCCAATGAATAAAGAATTTTAAAGAGTCTCAAAGAGTATAAAATAAATGTATTTATGTTTTCACTTCTATCTCTTCGATGAACAAATAAATAAAAGAATAATGACTATTGTGATATGCACTTTTTAAACTCTGACTAATATACAAAAATGATATTTTCATTTCACTGTTCTACACATAGTGGAAGCAATAGAAACTGACTTGCGTATTCATTCTTCCTGGGAACAAGACATGTAAGATGTTCCAAAAATGCATTGCTTGATTCATTAGAGTGAATTTCTCAAGTATGTAACAATCGTGAATATTATTAGCGTTAGGAAGCATTTTCTCCCATGTGTGCTAAAAGGAGGGAGAAAACGGGAACTGAGATATTGTGCCTCCCCTCAGAAAGAAAATTTAGAAAAGGTGGGTGGGTTGAACTGGGGTTAAAAAGATAAAACCACAGAAAGGAGAAGTCAGAAAATTGGGATTTGGACACCAACGCAGCTGCAAAACCTTCAGCCTACAGTTTGTCATGCCTACAGAGTGCTGGGACCAGAGCCTAATACAATCATCATCACAGACCAGAGAGACTTCTCCCAGCAGCTGATGGGAGTAGAGGCAAAGTACCACAGTTAAATATTAGATCGTGCTCTGGGAGTCAGTCCTGCAGAGGGAGGGGAGGAAGGATTGGAGGAACCAGAGGGTTCAGGGACACACCGCAAGAACACGGCCCACACAATTAATATATATATATATATATATATATATATATATATATATATATATATTATGGCTGACCTTGGAGTTCTTCTGGAAATTTCAACAGTGGGAGCATGGGTGTCCCTGACTCTTTTGCCTACTTGTGGGCCCCTTTTCCTCCTCCTGGGTTGTCTTGTTCAGCCTTGATGTGAAGGTTTGTGCCTGGCCTAGTGTAGCTTGCTATGCCGTGTTTGGTTAATGTCCCTGAGAGGCCTGCTCTTTTCTAAGGGGAGAGCGTAGATCTGGGGGAGAGGAAAGGGGAAGAAGATGAAGGAAGAGGAGGGAGGGAAAACTGCACTCAGGGTGTAATATACAGGAGAAGAATAAAAAAAATTAAAGGACGGAAGAGAAGTATTGATGTTGTATTATTTTTATAGCTTAATATTTAATAATTTTAAAAGTTCTTTCAACCTCTCTGTATGCCAGCATCGAGTGAGACAGTGTTATACGTACCCCAAGGACAGGTCCTACAGGTCAAATGAAGGAAGGCCCTTTGCAGTGTTTATATGCCGTTGTGGACTTGACACTTCGAGATCTAAGTAAGTGCTAAGGAATTAGAAACTGAGCTCACGGATGTCTTCAGGATGACTAACACAGCAATGATGAGTATTTCTTCAGACATGTAGAACATTTTGTCTGAGTTGTGGAGCCAATTATCTCAAAGTGATCGCATGTCCAAGGGTGCACTGTAACACCATGCCGAGCAGATAGGACCACTGGGCTCCTTTGCCCACGATGCTCCATCCACACTTGAGAATATGATGTGAGAGTTTGGATGGAATCTTTTATCACAACTATTGACCAAGAAACATTCCTGGTATATGGTACTTTCTGTGTTAAACATTTGCATTAACTGGCACAGTTTATCTATCATGTTGAACACCTGGGCATATCGTTCCACGAGCAGATTAGTGAAAGAAATTGATGAAACTAAAACCATAGTGTTTCTTCAAGGTTTTTCTAAGTCACTTTCTTTAAAATCCTATCAGAAATATCAATGAAAAAAAAAATGTGACCACTAAAGATAAGCTTTCCGACATATCAAAAAAGAAACAATGGACCTCCAAAACATAATAACCAACCTCCTAAAAAACAAGAAAATCACACACACACACACACACACACACAGAGAGAGAAAACAAAATGGAAACAGAACAGCAAGTATAAAATGACTCTTATCAGCCGGGCGGTGGTGGCGCACGCCTTTAATCCCAGCACTTGGGAGGCAGAGGCAGGCGGATCTTTGCGAGTTCGAGGCCAGCCTGGTCTACAAAGTGAGTCCAGGACAGCCAGAGATATTCAGAGAAACCCTGTCTCGAAAAACCAAAAAAAAAAAAAGACTCTTATCATATAGGTAGATCATCATTGTCACACATAGTAGTTTTTACCATACTAAAATGCCACTTTTTACTGATTCAGATTAGAAGGATCTCAATATTTGAAAAACGCTAGCAACTCTACAAAGAAATAAGAAGGCTCTTTGGTTTTGGTGGGAATATATATTGGCACAACCCCTATAATGGTTACTTAGTAATATATGTCAAAACACACCCACATTTTTCTTGCTTATGGGTTTTTATCTTAGATAAATGCATCCGTAAAAGGACAGTAGTATGTTCTTGCCATTACCATTTTGTTTGTAATGGCAAATCTGTGAAAAGAATATGTGCCCTTCACTTAGGATTATTTTTAGTCATAAACAAATTAAAAGTGAAAAATCATCTGTTCAACCAAATATCCATTCATACTAAAATTTTTCAAAAAACTTAGGAGCAGAAGGGGCACGTCCTCAACACGAGAT
Organism: Lophiomys imhausi; assembly: GCA_907164525.1. NCBI lineage: Eukaryota > Metazoa > Chordata > Mammalia > Rodentia > Muridae > Lophiomys > Lophiomys imhausi. The sequence continues at coordinate 129,821 of CAJQZJ010034282.1, read as the reverse complement.
GGTTTCCTTTCACGTCAAGAAGAAGAAAACGGTGCCTGCTTTCATCACTTCTATTCAGTATTGACTTAGAGGCTCTAGTTGTGGCACTTGGGCTAAAACATGATATTTTAAAAGGAACTGGAACAGAGGGAGAATCAGTCAGATCTAGTCATGCTTATGAATGATAGAAACTGCTGAAGAATCCACTGAAAATCTGTTAACTAAGTAAATAATCTTTTCAATCTGTGGAGATGGAGCAACTGGGCAGCCACAGGCAAGAGGAGGAAACTGGAGCCTTACCTTCTAGGATATGGAAAACCTGAAGCACTAAATTGCATAACACTGAGATAAATCATCATGACCATCTTCTAATAAACTCTTAAGCCAAGTCCAACAAGGTTATACTCTACAAGATAAAGTTACAAAAACAATGCAATATACATATACCTGTAATAACCTAAAAATAACATCCACAAACACACCATTTATGATCAGAGCATCACAATAAAAAAAAAAACCCTTAGGAATAAATTTAACAAAAGAAGTCAAATGTTAGAGATTTTGGTGTGTTTTGAATGTGAAGCAGCTGTCTTGGGCTCATGTGTGTGGACACTGGGTCCATGACTTGGATGCTGTTGTAAGAGGTTTTGGAACCTTGGAGAGGTGGAGACTAGCTAGAAGTAAGTGGCTGGGGTGAAAGTTTACAGCTTGTGATGTTTCCTGTCCTGTGTCGGCTCTCTGGCCCACCAAGTTGAAAGCAAGCAGCTTTATAGTCCTAACACCATAGCAGAGAAAAGCTGCACCCCATGCTTTCCCCATCACAAACGACTTATATCCCTTAAACCATGAGAAAATATACCCTCACCCCTTAAGTTGCTTTCTTGTCAGGTATTTGATCATAGCAAGGAGAAAAGCAATGACTGCATATTGAGACTACAGAGCATTATTAAAAGAAAACTTAGAGGACTTAGTAATATATAATGAAAAAATTCAGGTTTATGGATTGGAAAACTTAACAGGTATTAAAATGGAAATATTTATTAAATTTCGTGTACAGAGATGGTGAAATTCCTTTCGGGCTCCCAGCTATCTTCTTAGTAGATACCCACAAGTGGATTGTAAAATTCATATGAAATTACAAATGTCCTAAAATGCCAACATGATCTCAAAAAAGGAACAAAATAAGGAAGCTCACATTTTCTGATTTTACAATTTACTACAAGACAATTGTAATCTAAATACTGTGGTGTAGATGACAGGGTGAAAATATATATCAATTTAATAGAGTTAAGAGCCAATAATAGACACACACACACACACACATATATATATGCAACTAATTTTCAATAAGAATTACAAAACCATCCAATGGAAAGAATAGTCTTTGTAAGATAATGAAACAGGCTCACCCAGTGGTGAGAACAAAACTGACTATATAAACAAAAGAGTAAAGAAAAGCTTAGGTGCAGCAAGTAAAGACAGCACCAGTGATAATTTTCGAAGCAGCATCTCCCTGGATGTAGAAATCACAGGGCTTTTATTTGAGAAACTCATCAGCTTGTGTGGAAGTGGGCACAGTCCTCAACATGCTCAGTTTGAAGTCATATCTCTTTATACATCACATGTTAATAAAAAAGAAAAAATGGAACCCTTAGGATTGAGAGCTTAGAGAAAGGCAAAGTTCGCTTTAGGTCACCTTCAACGGGAGGGGCAGGATGACTTGGCAATTTTAGCAGTTTTTCTCTGAAACAAAAGCCACTTTGAAGAAATTGTCATTTAAAGGTGCAACCCTCTCTACTCCTTCAGGAGGAGAGTCTTTAAAATATACTTACTGGCAGCAAAGAGTTTAAACTCCTGAAGTTGGGGCAAACTGGATAGCAATAGAATAAAGAACGAAGCTCATGGGAGCTGGAGAGGTGGTTTAGTGGTTATGAGAACATATTACACTTGCAGAGGACCCGAGTTTGACTCCCAGCACCCGCATCGAGAAGCTCAGGAGCACCTGTAGCCCCAGCTCCCAAGTATCTGATGCACATACAGACAGCACACACACACACCCAGAGCACACAAACACAGACACACACACACACAGAGCACACACACACATACACACCCAGAGCACACAAACACAGACAGACATAACACACACACAGAGCACACACAGAGCTGTGGTGGGGTTAGTGATAGCATTTAGCAGCATAGGAATCTTGGAATAGCAAAAGCCTAGACTTTCAGGTAAAAGAGTTACATCTGGATGTGTTGTGTCTTTGGGAGCCCGCCAAAAAGCAGATCATGGGCCGGATGACAAACTGTTTGAGGGCGTACCATGCAAAAGCCCACCAGGAATCATAGCAACAAGAGGCCGAAATTCACACCGAGATCTTTGCGACGCATACAACACAAGGGATTTAAAGTTGGAAGCCCACATGGCCTCTCCCCGGCTTTCTCCTCATCTTGCCAAAAGGGTTCACCGATTTCCTCCCGTACCACCCGCCTTCCTCCTCATCTGGCAGAGCCGCATCACCACCTTGCCAGGAGGCTTCACCATATTACAGGGACCTTTCAAGGGTCTGGGGATGGATTCTCCCTGGTACCTGGAGCGTCTAGGCGGGGAATTGTCTTCCCTCGGAGTCCAGGGGCATTGGACTGGAAGGAGTACTGGAGTGATACCCTTGGAGGCCCAAAACATCTTAATGGTGAGCCTATGAAACTTTATAATTGGGCTCTAAGACTGCAGAGGCAATTCTTGCTTGGCCACCTCACCTCAATGGTCGAAACAGATTAAATTTATAAATTGCCTTAAGATCTGACAAACGAGATTCATAGACTTTAAGATTGAAAGATTTGGTGAAAATCAGCCATCCATAAAGATAGATCCATGCCCAGAGAATAATTCTTTTTTTTTGTTTTTGTTTTTTTTTTTGTTTTGTTTTTCGAGACAGGGTTTCTCTGTGTAGCCCTGGCTGTCCTGGACTCAATTTGTAGGCCAGGCTGGCCTTGAACTCGCAAAGATCCGTCTGCCTCTGCCTCCCAAGTGCTGGGATTAAAGGCGTGCGCCACCACTGCCCGGCTGAGAATAATTCTAAGAGAATATTTTTTTGAGAAACTTTAGGTTAATGTTAAGTGTTTGTTTTTTAGGTGAGGATATTTTAGATTAGTGTTAGGGTTTGGGTTTTAGGATTTAGGAACTTTATAGGTAAACATTAGTTAATTGTTAAGTATTAATAAATATATGTTTGATAAATAAAAATTTGTTACACAGCACACACACACAGACATAATGCACACACACACAGAGCACACAGACAGTACACACAGCACACACACACACACACACACACACACATTGTAAATAAAAGAAATGTTTTTAAAAGAATGAGCCTCTCCTTATGTCATATTTAAAATTAACTTGGAATATTAAAACTTTGAAACTCTTAAAAACCAGAGAGATAAATCATAATTCTAGTTTTGGCAAAAGATTCCTAGATATAAACTAACACAAACAAAAGTGCACCAACAAAATTACAGATAAATTGACTGTTTGGAAAACAAAACATTTTCTGCTTCAATAGTTATCAAGAATGTGGATGGGTAACAGCTAAACCGAGAATTCACAAAGGAGGAATCTCTAATGGCAGTGAGACATTTGAAGAAATGCTCAACTTTCTTAATCATCAGAGAAATGCAACTCAAGACGACTCTGAGATTCCATCTCACACCTGTCAGAATGGCTAAGATCAAAAACTCAAATGACAGCACATGCCGGCAAGGATGTGAAGAAAGGGAAACACTCCTCCATTGCTGGTGGGAGTGCAGGCTTGTGCAACCACTATGGAGGTCAGTCTGGAGATATCTTAGATATATTGGGATAGCCCTACCTCGAGACCTGGCCATACCAATTCTGGGTATCCACCCAAACGATTTCTCACCAAACCACAAGTACATATCCTCATCTATGTTCATAGCAGCCTTATTTGTAATAGCTAGAAACTGGAAACAACCCAGATGTCCCTCAACTGACGAATGAATAAAAAAACTATGGTACATCTATACAATGGAATACTACTCAGCTATCAGAAACAAGGAAATCATGCACATTGTAGCCAAATGGATGGAACTAGAGAAGCTCATCCTGAGTGAGCTAACCCAGACTCAGAAAGATGCACATGGCATCTACTCACTTATAACTGGATTTTAGCCATATAGTCCAGGATAACTATACTACAACCAACACACCAAAAGGATCAGGAACACAGACTTTGTTACCTATTTGCCCTAGGGCTGCTGCCATGTAGGTCCCCAGTGCAAGAGGAAGCTCTTAGCCTTCATATGATTGTTAAACTAAGAGGGGCTGATTTGTAGGGACACTCCACATCGGAGGAGTGGGATGGGTGGGAGAGGGAGAAGAGGTTGGGGGTGGAACTGGGAGGGGTGGAAAGAGGGCACTATGATGGAGATGTAACTTGATGTAATAAGTAAACATTATAATAAAAAAATTTACATACAAAATAAAAAAGAAAGTGGAAACCAAACTCACACAACATAATATTTACCTGGAAAGAAAATTGTATCTAAAATGCATAAACAGCTATCACAATGTGTGCTGGATAGTTTTATGCCAACTTGACACAAGCTACAGTCATCTGAAAGGAGGAAATCCAACTGAGAAAATGCCTTCATAAAACTGAACTATAGGGCACACAGGCCTATAGGGTATTTTCTTAATTAGTGATTTATGGAGGAGGCGTCAGCCCAATGTGTGTGGGGCCATCCATGGGCTCCTGGTCCTGGGTTCTATAAGAAAGCAGATTGAAGTCACTGGAAACAAGCCAGTAAGCAGCACCCTCCATCACCCTCCTGCCTCCAGGTTCTTGCCCTGTCTGAGTTCCTGCCTTGGCTTCCCTCAATGGACTCTGACCTGAAACATGTAAAAAAAATAAATCCTTTCCTCCCCAACTTGCTTTCGGTCATGGTGCTTCATCAGAGCAATAGTAACCCAGACTAAGACAAAACTCAATAATAATAATAACAACAATAGTAATAATAAATGATGAACAGCACAAATCTAAAAATATTCAGAGGCTATAGATAACCATTTCTAGAGACAAGATAGACAAATAACCAATAAATTCCTGAAAAGATGCTTCAAATCTTTAGTCATGGGGAAGGAGCTAGCCTTTTACCCTCAAGAGAATAGCTACCACCATAGAAACAGAGAATAGCAAGTGTTAACAAGGGTTTAGTGATAGCAAAATCCTTGTAGGTTTATGATGGGAAAATAAAACATCGTTGCTTTTGAGAGTAAACTTCTGAGGGTTACTTTGGGGACTAAAGGCATGCAGCACCACGCCTGGCTTTAAGTCACTTTTGAAAACAGAGTTGCTAAGCAACTTAACATGGACTTACTGTAATGGGTATTAGATCAATATAAATTAGATTTAGTGAATACCTAGGGGCTTCTGATACAGTCTCTTAAAAGAGGGAATGAAGATCAGTGTGGAACCTGTGGGCACTTGGCATGGCAGCATATGGACTAAAAACAGGGTTTATGGTTTGGCATTGTTTTCAACTGCTAATCGCCTTAAGAAGTGGGTGAAGCTCAGATTAGACTGAAGCCAGGTGAAAGCAGGAGAGATCCTATTTAAGGAGCTCAAGAGTTCCCATACTAGAGAGACAAGATGTAAGACGGCTTATATCATCTGATGGAGAAAACGTAGGCTGACTGAAAATCTTATCTCAAACAGAGTTGTAAAAATATGGTCAGTTCTCCCTGAGGCAGAAAGAAGCTGGTGAGCAAAGAAGCCCTCAGCAAGGCAATGCAACAAAAAGCCTAGGACTAAACCCCATGGCCCAGCTTTTGCCCTGAGGGGTTCATTCAGTTCAAACAGTGGCCTGAATAGAACTGTGGCCAGCACTCATGTCTGTGGCAGAGCAGCTGAGTGGCTAATGCAAACTGACCAAGTTGGTCTATGGACAGCTGAGGCCCTAGAGAGAAGAAAGCTCAAGTCTCATTTAAAGTTAAGCTACCATAGCAATGCAGTAGCCCATTTTCCCTAAAGGACCTACGTCTGAGGTGGTCCTGAGGAAAATCTGTTGACCAAGTGCCATAAAGTATCTACTCCTGAGTTGTTCCTGAAGACAGAGGACCTTCCCCAAAGCTTATATCCTTCTAAAAGGTTACGGTTAGTTGTTAGATAATAGGCATTTATAGTAATAACTATAGGGTTAATTGTTAGGTAATAGGGATTTGTAATTTTTCTTAGGGCTAGTAGTTAGGTAATAAGTGTTTATATTTTCAGTGTTTATATTTGCTATAAGTGGCTATAGTTATTAATAAATATATTTTCTATTAAAAGTTTCAACTTCAACTTACCATATGTCCCAGCCGTCCTCCTCTGGTTATACAGCCTAGGGAAATGAAGATAAATTGTCAACACAGACATTTATGGACCCTTATTTACAATGCAGAAAAAGCGAAACAGTTCAGTGTCCATAAGGAGAGAGAAAATGCAGCATAAATAGCAACAAACACTGTACACCTCACCCTAAGGGCAAGAAGCCAGGCTAAAAGAAAAAATCAAAACAAAACAAAAAGCCCCACACTGATTTGATTCTATTCCTGGCCCAGAATAGGAGCCTTTGGAGGAATGGTGAACAGATTGTTACTTAACACAGGAAGGAGTGGTGGGCATGGGAAAATAAAAATAAGCAAAACATTTAAGTACTTCATGCCTAGCATGTTATTGGTAAATCTGTAAAAGATGCCAAACATTTTCATATTAAGTAGTTAAAAATAAGAAAAACATGAATTAAATTCAGGCAAAGATGCAGAGCAACTAGCCGTCTCTCATAGTGTTAATGGGAACAGGAAAAAGTTTGGCCACATCGAAAAAGTTTTGCCAGTTTTGTGACATTAACCTGCACATTTCTAGGGCCCAGTTTTTAGCTCTCCAATATTTATTTAGCCAAGATAAATGGAAATGTAATCTACAAGACCTACTGTGAATGCTCGCAGCAGCTGTACGTGTTTGTTTCTAGTGCCACCCTAGCAAATGGCTCCCACTCTCCGGCTTAAAGCCACACAAGCCTGTTACAGTTCTGTGTTCAGAAGTGCCAAACCACTGAAGTTAGGCTGCAATCAAAGTGTCTTTGGGCTCTGTTCCTGTGGTGTCTCTAGTTTTATTGTGTATTCTGATTCTCTCTCTAATCTTCTCTTTCTTTCCTTATAAGAACCATTATGATCACAGGCACCCTGGATAATCCAGGAGAATCTTTTTGTCAGAAGACACTTAATTGCACCTGAGAACCCCACTTTTTCTTCAAATACAATCCCTGGAGAATATGATTCTGATGCTGTGGGAGAGCACAGCCTAAAGGCGTGTTTTGGAGGCCATATATAGCCTGCAAAACAGGCTTTATTCTAACCACAAACTGAAAAAAAGATAACACTTGAACTATTTCATTAAAAGTAAATTATTCTTCATTTTGCATAAACCTATTTCTTTTCTATGTCCTTCTCCAAATGAGCATTGTTGAAACTTGTAAATAATTATATATATCATATATCATATCATAAATATGCATATGTGTATAAACATATATATAATATGTATTATGTTGAAGACTCTATAAGTGCACACATTCTCTATTACCTTTAAACAGTAAACATGACTACTTAATGGAAGTGAGGAGATAATTGATTTTTTCTGAAGACCAGCTATCTTTCCTTGTGGAGGACTGACCAGGCTTCTGAAACCTGGGAAAAAACTAAGCAACTCAAAAGCATTATGGGTAATAAGACAGTATGAGACAAATTAGTCCTCTATGTCGGTGTGCTCTGGGGCCAACACATACCTGGTTCAAAAGGGGCCATTGTTAAACATTTAGGAATTGTGTATCCAGTGTCTGTGTTTATAGCTGTTAATTAAAACTTAAGCCTGGATCTGGAACAGTGATTCTGTGGTTAAGAGCACGGACTACTCTTGCAGAAGACATAGGTTAGGTTCCCAGCACACACAGGCAGCTCACAACCATCTGTAACTCAGCTTCCAGTGAATCTGATGCCCTCTTCTGGTCTCTGTGGGCACCAGGTATGCACATGGTGCACATACATATATTTAGACAAAATACTCATACATATAAAATAAAAGTACATATGTCTTTTTTTAATAGCTATATGAATGTAAAATTAAATAAATCATGTTTTAAACAAAAGTAACAAAACTCCTCAGTTCTTGCCTATTATGTTTTGTGATTATCAATGGCCCTGAAGCCATGTCTACGATTTATAAACACTGCATGAAACATGATTTGGGACATCTCTTGGCAATTCTGTGTTAAATCAATGGCATCATGTTGGTACACTCCAATTACTTTGGTGGGAATATTTACACTAATTTTATCAGCAAGCACTGTAAATCAGAGATTGATTTATTGTTCTGTGGGTTACCCAGAGTTAAGAATGTGATAGGAAGTGTTGCTACTGCATTAAACTTCAAGTGAGTTGTGACTATTGCCTTACATTGTGAATGACACAAACATTAAAAAAAAATAATCCTTGGGGGAGGAGACTCACAAAGCATTATCCTCTAGCTGAGGTTCATTGACAGTTGATGGCTCCACAGGAATGAATAATTGATTTTCTTTAAGGATATGAACCAACTTCTAGTGGATAGCCCCACACCTGTGCAAATATGTACAGCACAAATTGAACTCTCTGGGTTATTAAAAAAAAAAAAAAAGAAAGAAAGAAAAGAAGACCTGAAGTTGGGGTTAGGAGTGGATCTAGGCTGGGTTTGGGGAAGGAATGAGTGGTAAATATTATGATCAAAATATATTATAAAAAGTATGACATTTTAAAAGAATTAATAAAAATATTATATTAACCATTAAAAATAAATACCTATTCAATTGTTGCCTGGATTGGATAAAGAAAAATTCTCATGTGATTTGCAAAACCAATGAAATTCTGACCTACCTAAACCTTCACCTACTTCATTTCAGATCACTTGGTAAAAAGTGAAAGTTGCCTATCAAGATCCATGGCAGAATTACAGTAGGAGAGAAGCTATTAGATCTTTACAGATACAGCCTAGTCCTCGCCTATGGTCTACAAACCCCTTTCTGGGAGGCCTTTGCCCATGGATGCTCTTCACTGTGAGTTATATTTAACACTTTGGCACAAAACTGTCTTTCCTGAAAGACGGACCACAACATTCAACAAATTATAAAATAAATAAATAAAATGTCTTCCCTTTTTAACCAAAACAATTTATAATTTTGTAAATTGTTACGCTATTGTAACAGATAATAAACCAGATTAGCAAGAAGTTTTAAAAGTACGTCTTAAAAACAAATCTCCCCCTTGTCAGCCATCTGAGTTTTTACATCTGAGGAGCTGTGGGACCCACATCTTATGTTAACAGAATTAAATATAGGAGAATATGCTAGATTCCAGAGACCTAGGCTGTTTCTATCTACTTCACTGACTCTTACTCTTGAGCAAGTCATTGACACTAACAAGTCTTTCACTTGGTATCCACCCCAGCACCCTACCTGAATTCCCGGTTCACACATGTTGTGTGGTGAGTAGTTGTTGGTTGGGATGGCATCTTTAGGAATATTGTGGTATTTGGTAAGAGACATACACCTACAGACTCTAGTAGTTTTATCAGACAAGTCACTTTATGACTGTTAAATCTGAGCAGCCCACAGGCCAAATTCAGCAGCCAGTATTTTAAAAACCTTACCAGTTTTCAAACTGCTTCGCTGTGTTTACCTTATTCCCAAACTATCTTGTTTGTTATAAAATGGGAACAATAGATTGGGTGTGGTGGTGCATGCCTTTAATCCCAGCACTCAGGAGACAAAGGCAGGTGGATCTCTGGGAGTTCAAAGCCATCCTGGCTACGCAGGGAAACCCTGTCTTGAAAAACAAAACAAACAAACAAAAAAGAGGATCTCAGAGAGGCTAACACAGGGACACAGCCATTCATTGATAATGGCTTTCAAAGAGATGAGATGTGTCGAGTAGCTTCCATCCCAAGTTTCATATATATCCTTGGAAGCAAAGTTTTAACTTGTGTTGATTGTATGTTTTGTTTTCTTTGTTGCATAATGACTTTAAATCACAGGTTACAAAATGGGCCTTTTCCCCCATAGGGGAAATACTTGGTGTGAATTCCCCTTTTGTTGCAAACCTAGCCAATCCGCACTGTGCCCTAGGGAGCACAGAACAGGTGGGAGTCCGTGGTGCCTGACCTGAAGGGACTAGCCATTTTCGTTTTTGATGCTTAGGTCATAAAGGCCAATAGTGGCACCTAGGATCAGGATAGGACACTATGAGTTACTTGTCTCTTTCCTGTGACAAAATACCCAACAAAAGCAACTTATGGGAGGAAGGTGTTGCTTTGGGTTGTATTCCATACTTCACAGTCCATCACAGTGAGGAAGGTTTGGTGGCAGGAGCAGGAGCCATAGTGTGTGTGCAGTCAGCAAGCAAAGGGTGATGGGTGTAGCTGCTCAGCTCTCCTTTATCCTTTAAACTGAGTCGGAGATTCCAGACAACGGAATGGTGCCGCCCATATATCCCTCCCAGATATGCCCACAGACCTGTTTCCATGGTAATAAATCCTATTTGGTTGACAAGATGGACCATCATCAATTCATTAGTTGCTGTTTATCCCCTACTTACGCAGAGGGAAGGAACAAATCTTTTGGACGGCACTGAGTGCTGCTTTGTGGAATGCTGTTTGTCCCCTTTGAAACTCATGTTGGAATGCTATTGGCAGAGTGGTGGGGGGGCGGTGAGGCCTTTCTCAAGGGAGTGAGTTTGTTCTTACATGTGTGTTGTCATAAAGTGAGGCCACATCTCCTGTTTGGCTACTACTGTCCCATTCTGACTTCTGTTTCAGCACAGCAAGGTCCTCCTCAGAAACAGGAGCCTAAATAAATGCCTGTCCTTGTGATCTGCCCAGTCTTGGATTGTTTTGAAGCAACAAATAATAGACTGAGTAGAGTAGCAATCTCCAGCAGACAAATTTCTGGCATGTGCGCACCACCTATTTGGGTTAGTGGAATGTGCATCTTAACCGCAAGGTCCATGCTGAAGGCAAAGGGCTTTAGACACATAATTAGAGTCTCTATTAGTGCTAGGTGTGACCCTTTCCCTGTGAGGACTTTAGTGTGGGTGACACATGTCCATAGAAGCCAGAAGTTTGCAAGATCTCAGCAAGTGAGAGTGCTGCTGTTGGCTTTCTGGTTTAGATTCCTTGAGAAAACCTGGCATTTACTTTGAATAGCCTCAGCTAAAGGAAGACAAGGAGACTGTATGGTCGTATCATGGAGATCAGGTGAGAACACCATGGGCCCAAACACTAGGAGGCCTTGACTTCCCAGAACAGTTGGCCTCAGACATGGACCAACAGAAGACTATTTCTGAATTTAACCAACTTGGCTTTGTCTTCTTGGTTCTCAGGGATATGAACCAAAGGGTCCCAGCTGGGTGTGAAGATGTTCTGGATTACCAGTGCCTACAGCTAGGATAGATTTAATACCCAGACCAGGAAGGAAAATAGTGTGAAGAGAGATTGGCCAAGTGTAGCCCCCAAATTTGTACTGATTCCACGGACTTTCCCCATGTCTCTGAGCAACTCCAACCTTCCAGGTCGGCCCTCTATCTTCTTTGCCACATAGGACATTACTGAACAACATGTTAAAAGAAAGCAGAATTTACTTCTCATGGTTTCTGGTTCAAAGAAAATATGCTAAAAAGATTTACCTACAAGTTAATATGAAAAATAACTTTTATGAGTATTGTGGGTTAGCTATGAGCTGACCTTACTTTAAATTTATATATTTTCAGGGACCTTAAGTGATGATCAAATCCTTTGCAAATGTGGTGTCTTTAGCTGGCCTAGGAAATGATGATTTTGAATGTATTTAAAGCATGTAGCCTAGTGTGTTTCAATTATTACTGCTAGCCTTTGTCACCATCTGTCCTAGGTTGTGCTAAGTCGCCTTAGGCTCTAACGGCTCTACTGAGCTGAGAGTCCTGGTGGGTCAGTATCTTTTTCCTTCTGCCTTCCTGTTATCACCTTCCTGTTATCTTCCAGCACATATCTAGATGCCATAGAAGCTTAAGTAATCTTTGTTTAAAAATTAATCAATATTTACAAAAAGGGGTTAAAAAAAAAAAGAAATCTTTGTTGCCTTGAACAGGCTGAGCCCCTGGACAGCAAAGGCAATGCCTCTGTTACCACGTAACTTCTGTAGATGGGACCCATGTAGAGTGTGGACAACATCAAGCCAGCTCTGATGCTGTTTATGGTTATAGGGAAAAAAAGCGATGGGCAGAAAGTCAACCAGAGAAATAGAAAAAAAATGTACAGAGCACAGTGTTTTAAGGATGCCAGTATCTCAAAGAGCTAAGTCATTTAAACAAGCAGTTTTTTAATTGTCTCATACAACTGTTACAAGTTTCTGAGAGATGCAATGAAATTCCCTAGCAAACTGATTAGTGCAATTGCTGAAGAAGTGGTAGGGATTGTTATCATAATTAATAGCAAGGGGCCACCTGATATAATAATAGAAGGCTAGAGAGCAAGGCGGCCTCTAGCAGAGCCAGGAAAAATAATCTTACTCTTTTTCCCAAGTAAGATTATTATGGATTTAACAACTGATAGCTACCTGGACCAAACATACCATAAGAGCATCTGTTAAGGAGATCCATAGATACTCACCATGACCATGAAATCCTGCACATCTCAAAAATTCAGTTTCATAGACTCCTGCAAAGCCCTCCCACCGTTTTTCTTCCCAGGATGACTCTCAGAGGCACTCCTCCTAACCCCAGTTCTGCATATCTGAAACTCTTTCTATTTTTGTACCACCTCCACTACATCTCCAGTTTTTATCAAAGACAATTTCACGTGCTCAAATGGGCATTTTACAACCTTGGCAGGGATCACCACAGAGATAATCCATGAGGAGCCTATTGTCTCTACCTCCCAAGGATGGAATTACAAGAGAGCACATGGTGTCTAGAGACTGAATTCAGGTCCTCATGTTTGCATTCTATACATGTTACTGTACATTGATTGTTACTTGTAATAATATAGTGATATATTAATTGCATTAATTAAACAATGACTTGATTGAATATAGTTTTTGTTTTTGTTTGATTTTTCAAGACAGGGTTTCTCTGTGTAGCCCTGGCTGTCCTGGATTTGCTTCGTAGACAAGACTGGCCTCAAACTTACAGAGATCTGCCTGCCTCTAATTCTGGGGTAAGAAGTTGCACGCAAAGCTTTCTAGGAGCTAGAAAAGACAGACACGCATGTCTCTGACTTAGCAAGCTTCTGAAGATTGAAATAGAAAAATGAGGACTAGAGAGAGAACTCAGTAGTTAAAGGCATGTGCCACTAAGCCTGACGACATCCCCAGGGCATACATGGTAGAAGGAGTAAATCCCCTCCTGAAAACTGTCCTCAGACAACCATATGCACACTGTCACACACACACAAGGTAAATAAATGTAAAACAAAACAATGAAAGAGGAGAAGGAATGTGATGGAACATTGAGATGAGACCTATGTGCTCCAAGAAAGCTGCAAAGGAGTGCTGGAGTATAACTTAGCTAATAGATCGCTTGCTTAGGGGCATAGAGACCTGGATTTGGTCACCAACACTTTATAAAACCTGGGAGTGCAGTCCTGTAATTACAGCACCCAGAAGGTAAGTCACTGAGGATCAAAAGTTCAAGGCTGGCCTCTGCTGCATAGTGAATTTCATTCAGGCCATCCTGGCTACTCTTGTCAAGCTGTTCCTCACTACCCTTGAATCTCAGGATAAATGAGACCATCTGAACAGAAAGGAAGGAAGGGAAGGAGGAAAAGAGGAAGGGAAGGAGGGAGGGTCAGGGTGGGAATACACAGAAGTACAGACACTGACTGTACTTGATTTCCAACCCAAGAACCTGAAACAGTTTGTGGCAGGAGCTGCCTTAGATGAGTTCCCAGGGATGCCCACATTTGGACAGGCAGCTGACAGACTGCATTGGGCACAACTGGAGCAAATGCAGCAATGTAGAACGCACCTGGAGGGCCTGGTGGGGCTGCAGGGACTTCGAGGGTCTGGTGCAAGGTCTGGCTGAGAAGGCAGGTGAAAAGCCAAATCCCAGCATGCTGTTGGCTCTGCCTACATACAAATTTACCCCTGCTTTCCATGTTTAAATTTAACATAGTATTTGCCCATCTCAGTTCATGCATTTCTTTTCAGCAAACTCCCTAGCCATGAGCTGAGACCACTCTTGTGTATTCATGGAAAGTTTATAGTTCTCTCTCATAATCTTCCCTGCCATGCCTTTCCTGCTTTCCTATTAGATTGCGAGTTGCAGGAGATATCTAAGTGCCTTCCCTCCTGCAATATCTACTGTCAGTGTGGCAGGACATGGGCGGGGAAAAGTGCTCTATATGGGCACCTGCCATAAACTCAGTTCTTTTCAGAGTTCACTCAGGAAAAGATGGGTTTCTTCATCCCAGAAAAGAATTTCAGAATGAGCTGACAAGAAGTAGAGTTGGCACTGAGATTCAAGGGTAGTGACAGTATCCAGGATTTCCACATAAGCTCATGATGATGAACTGGCTTGTGCTGCCACCAAGGGCCATGTCTGGGTCTGTGGCTCTGCAGCAGTAGAGGGGAGTGATCTCTAACCCCCAAAGACCAGGCAGACATCCCTGGGCTACTATCTGGGGCCGTGTTGACGTCTCAGTGCTGTACCAAGCTGACCCCATACCCTCACCTAGCTTTAGTACTAAGGAGAGAGGGCCCCACACCTCACCCAGGAAGCACAGCAGGAGCTGGTCCTAGTTGCAGGGGATCTTGGGTGAGCCAATTCTGAAGACATGAGCATGAAAGAGCTGGCCCTGCCACTTGTCTGCCAGGTGGTGTCATGGTCAAGGGAGAGCTGCCCTCCCAACCTCGCCCTCTTCATCGTGCACACATCCTTCTGCTTCTCTTTCTCTTCTATCTTTCCACTACTTATTAGCTCACCTTAGTGGTGCTCCGCACCCATGACTCTTATTTGAAACATGTCTATATGAAGAAATATTGCCTCTAGTTAGGCCATCTTCAAAGCAAATGCTAACTGTGCTGGAATTCTTGCTTCTAACCTGGTAAGAAACTTCTACCAGACTTTGTGGTAAGAATTGCTTTTTTAGACTATGTCCTAGATGACCCTTGTCCAGTCTTGTGGGCGGGCCACAAAAGCCTGAGATGACCCCCATTTGCCTCATGTGACCCACATAAAACAAACCTGAGATGACACCCAACTCTGGCACCAACGGGTTTAGGCAGGCAGATGTGCCAGAGACAACCGCTGTCCTGTGCCATACAGCATAGGCAGATCATAGCACTCCTGAGGCCACTCCTGAGATGACCTCACACACCCAGAGGCACTGTGTGCCTCTAAGATAAAGTAAGTGGGGAGAGATGAAAGAGAAGAAGTAGAAGGATAGGTGTACAATGAAGAGAGGCAAAACCAGGGGCTCAAGGGTAGTGAGGAACAGCCTGATGTGAGTAGCCAGCAATGCCACATAAGGCCAACGCAATGAACATTTGCCAAGTAAAGAAGTGTGGACAAAAGATTATACTGTGGGACACACTGTGACACACTACAGCTTCCAGAGCAATATTTTTTTTTCCTTTTGGGGAGAGGTTTCAAGGGCGGAGGGTGGGTGAAAAAGGACACGGTGATGAGGAGGATTAGGGTCCATGATATGAAATTCATAAAAAATCGGTAAAAAGTAAATAAAAATAAAAAGAGCTGCTTTTCCCTTCCTATTTCATCCAAATTTCCCCTGTCTTTCTATCCTGTCTTATCTGCCAAATAACAAGGACTTTGTAAACATTTGCTCAGTGAATGAAATTAAAGCCAAGGCCCTGATTAGAAGTTTGGACTTTATTTGGTAGATGCTGGGGAAACTTTTCAAAAATTAGACTCATATTTGGTACACATTAAGGAAACTTTTTAAAATTTGGATTTACGAGGTGGGTGTGGTGTGTTCACAAAGCAGAAGGAAGATGAAAATGGATCTTGATTTCCATGCAACACACTGAGACTCTGTCTCAAAGCCAGCCAACCAAAAAACAAAAGCTGGTTTGAGGAGCTCTGTGGAAAGAAGATGTGAAAATATAAGGGGAATCGTTGGGAGAAGAGCCTCGGTAGGAGTGGCTGTGTGTGCAAGATTGTCAAAGAGTAAGTGAAAAAATTAAAATTCTGCTCAGGAATTTTTCTCTAGAAGTCTATAGAAACAGTCTTGACTGAAGACAGGATTAAGACTGAGAGAACATCTTGGCCCTCATATGACTGCTGAACTGGAGCGGGGGTCTGATATGTAGGGACACTCCACTCCAGAGGAGTGGGATGGAAGGGATAGTGGGTAGAGGGTGAGAGGGCGGGACTGGGAGGGCTGGAAGGAAGGTACTGTGATGGAGATGTAACCTGAAGTAATAAATAAACAAAACAAACAAACAAAAAAAGACTGAGAGAACAGTGATTCTACAGTAATTCCGGAAAGAATCACGTGATTGAGGGAGATAAAGCAGTAGATCATCAAGAGGTAATGATTGAGCAAGTTCAGGAACAAAGTTAAGGGATAAAGGAGAAGGAAACATTGACAAATATGATTCAAGTTGACCAACAGGAACCCCCCCCCCCAACACACACACAAAGCGTAACTAAAAAATTCCGGAGGAAACAGTTTTGTACATAATGATGGACTTAGACTCAATAAACAGAACATGACGGGGTGGAAGTACATCTGCACAAGGGTTCAGCAGGGAGGTCAGCAGACTCTTAACTAAATAAGATAACAGACGGACAGCGATGAGAGCAAAAGCGAGACCTCTGTGGATTACTTAATTTAAGAAAGAGGGGGTAAAAAGGCAGCCACTGAAAGAGCCTCAATGAAGCTGAGAGGAAAGAAGCTTCTGGTCAAATGGATGATTGCTCTAAAAATATATAGTGAAGTAAACAGGGAAGGCAGCCAAAGGAGCTCTGGGGTCTAACGGTAACAAACAAAAATGACAAGATCAGAAATGAGGGTTGGGGAGATGGCTCAGTGGGTACACATAAGCCCCCCCACACACACACACAGCTGGATGTGGTGGCAAGCATCTGCAATCCCAGCACTTCTGCAGGGAGATGGGAGTTGGAGACTGGAGACTCTCCAAAGCTTGAGACCCAGGTGTGCTCCTGTACACAGTGGAGAAAAGAACCAAAGCAGGAGGCCCTGTCTCAAGCAAGGTGGAAGGAAGAATCAACACTGGGCATGCTCCTCTGTTCTCCACGTGCACAATGGTG